>CM035422.1:97698883-97711383 GCA_020310875.1 Ceratopteris richardii
TCTGAATCCTTGAGGTTGCTCCATGAAAACTTCATCTGAAATGTAACCATTCAAAAAAGCATTCTTCACATCTAATTGACATAATTTCCAACCTTTGCATGTAGCAATTGCTATAAGTGTCCTGATGGTTGTCATCTTTGCCACAGGACTATCAGTCTCATCATAATCAATACCATATGTCTGAGCAAACCCTTTCACAACAAGTCTAGCTTTGTACCTAGACACACTTCCATCTGCAAATCTTTTTGTCTTATAAACCCACTTACATCCAATGATCTTCTGACTATTTGGCTTTGGAACCAAATCCCATGTTTGATTCTCCATCAATGCATCATATTCTTCCTGCATAGCTTTCTCCCAATTTTCTTTACCTTTTGCCTCTTCATAAGTAGAAGGGTCTTCATCTGCTTTAATCATGTAAGCATAATCCTTAGTAGTCAAGAATGAAGTATCATAGCTATACCTTGTAGGTTGCCATTTGTTCCTTATAGACCTCCTAAGTTCTCCACTTCTTGAGGTTTCTGGTTCTTCACATTCAGGATCAAATCTTGGTGTCTCTTCCACTTCAACCTGCACTTCATTATTCTCTTGCTCATCAAATATCTGAACCTTTGATTTACCTTTCCTTTGGCTCACAATTTCTTCATCATCTATATTAATATTGATAGTACCTGCATACCAAGTACCTTGCTCATCAAATGTAACATCTTTTGATACAAGAAAATGTTTTGTGGATGGATTCCACAACCTGTATCCCATCTGCTTATCATCATAACCAATAAACACATATTTTTCAGCTTTAGGTTCCAATTTGTGTCTTAATTGTGATGGCACATATGCATAGGCCAAACATCCAAATACTTTGCAATGGTCTAGTGTAGGTCTCTTACCCTACCATGCCTCATATGGTGTCATACCCTGCAAGGCTTTACATGGTAGCCTATTGACCAAATAAGTAGCTGTATTTACAGCCTCAGCCCACAAATAATTTGGGCAATTTTTCTCCTTCATCATGGACCTTGCAAACTCAACGAGTCCTATTCCTCCTTTCTGCTACACCATTTTGTTGAGGAGAGTACCTGCAAGTAACCTCTCTTTTTATACCTGCATTCCACAAGTAATCACTGAACTCATTAGAGAAATACTCTCCCCCTCCATCTGACCTTAGTCTTTTCAACTTATGTCCTGTAATTCTCTCTGCATACATATGATAATGTTTGAAAGTATTGAATACTTCTGACTTATCTTTGATCACATAGATAGTGATCCATCTGGTAGCATCATCAACATAAATCACATAATACCTTGAACCATTGATAGTGAAGTCCTTTGATGGTCCCCACACATCTGTGTGTACCAATTCAAGTTTCTCTGAATACATAAACCCATTCAAGTTTCTCTGTACCAATAGGGTTGCCTATGAGCCTTACCTAATTGACATGCCTCACATCTGTATGTCATATGTTGACCTGCAACATTAGGCAATCCAAGCACTGAACCATTATTAATCATGTCTTTAATACCTCTTTCATTGAAATGTCCAAGTCTCTTGTGCCAAAGATCTAACTCAGAGATCTTATGTCCTCCATAGGTGAACAAGGCATGACCAACATTACCTTGAATCTTCAATGTGAACAATCTTCCTTCTTTCTTCCCTGAAACAATTTGTTTATACCCATTGCTAGGGTCTTCCACAAACACTCCTTCATTAGTGAACCTTACTTCATAACCTTTTTCCACAATTTGTCCTACACTTATCAAATTCTTAGGAATTGTCGGAACATACAAGACCTTACTCAATAAGGTGCTACCATCCTTGGCCTTCGCTGATCCAATTGACTTCACATTGTGTATTGTGTTGTCACCTGTTTGAACAACATGATTAGATACCTTATTTTCCAAATCAGTCATCAAGGCTATATTACCACTCAGGTGATTGCTACACCCTGAGTCAATGTAGAAGACTCTTTGATCTTCATTCTGCCTTTCACAAGTTGCATTCATTATCAATGTTGAATCTTCCTTCTCATCTGAAGCATAATTGTAGTAGGTATTGTTATATTGTTGACTTTGGAAACCTCTACCTGCATTTCTTCCAAAGTAACCCCCTACTATCTCTACCTCTGAAATTACCTCTGTGATTTCTGCCTCCTCTTCCTCTTGAATTATAGTTCTGATTGTATCCTCCATTACTTTGAGTGTTATGCCAACAATCATTGGCTAAATGATTTGTCTTACCACAAATCCAGCATGCTTTGGCTCCATCTTTGTTGTTCCTGCCTCTTCCTCTACCTCAACCACCTCCTCTTCCTCTTAGGAAGTTGGCTTGACTAGTTGTGCCTTCTTCTTCATTTGCTTGTTGCTTTCCTTTGTTAGTTTTCTTCTTGTCTTTAGAGTACATTGCATGACCTGCACTCTTGTCAACATCTCCTTTGATATCATTCTCAAAAGTTAGCATATGTCCTAACAATTGATTCAAATCAGGATTGAAATGATCCAATGAAAGTTCTGTAGATAAAATAAAAGGCTTCCACTTCTCATCACCTCTTAGTCCTGTGAGAATTTGCCTTACCAATTTATCTTCTTCAATGTCTTCATCCACTGCTCCTAATGCATCTGCAATGTCCTTCATCTTTGTCACATAATCAGATATTGATTGTGAAGCCTTCTTCTTGAAAGTGGTAAACTCTGCCCATAGGGATGCCTTCCTTGACTTTGTAGTGTTTTGGAAATGCTCCTCCAAAGCATTCCATATCTCACTTGCACTTTCAAGACCTCTAATGTGAGGTAGCAAGTAATCATTGACTGCCATATAAATGATACTCCTAGCTTGAGCATCTTTCTTCATCCAATTCTTCAAATCTGTTAATTCCTCCCTAGTTGGAACACTAGGATCTCTGAATTGTGGTTTTTCTTCTTCACCTGTAATGTAAGCTATCAAATCTTTGCTCATTAGATGAGCTTCCATCCTCATTGACCATGCAGGATAGTTTTCTCTATCCAACTTCTCTATTTGAAGAGAATCTCCCATCCTTTCTTCACCTGTATATTGAATTCTTCAACCTTTATAAAGTATAAGGTTACCTTTACTTCGAATGATACTCCTTTTGACTTCCTTGATGTCGTATGATCTCCTTCTCAAGCTTTCCTTGCAAGCTTTCACCTTTTGAATCTTCAGATGTCAAATTCTTTGTAGCTACAGCAGTCGGGATCCTCCTTTTCTTCAATTCTGATGCTTCCTGCTCTGATACCACTGATGGAGAGTGTTAATCTCCAAAAGAACAAGTTGACCTTGAATTTAGACCACCTCTATATCAAGAACAACTTCTGACTCCACCAAATTTAGAGAACATTCACCAACTTATCAGAAAATTAACTATTCTGAAGAATTCAACTTCTGAGAAAAGTCTGCTGCAAATTAATCCTTGATTGACTAATCATTTGTGTAAAGTTTTTTATAAAACTTTGTAGGTTGCTTTGCCTTAAGGTTGCGCACCTTCTCCAACTTAAATCTCTGCAAATGATTCAGTATACTCTGAGAAATCACACAAACAATTTACCTATGTGTAAATCACCTTCTCTGCAGTAGCGACTTTGACACCTGCAACTTCTTAGCTATAGTTCTCCCAATGTCGAACCCGTTTGGTCAAATGCTTTTAGATGTAGATAGCTTATCTCTCAACTTAGATTTTAAGCTATCACATGTGTAAAACTTTGCACTGTGCACTGAGCATTGTCCATTTATTGAACTCGAAATTTGCGCCTGTTTCAGGAGACTGTGAACATTCTTTACATATAAATGTTCCTACACACAATTCTCTCAGCCTGATCACAATTAGATTCTCAAACTCTAGCCATAGATTGATTAACTATGGACTTAGACATCTCCAATAGGAATTCACAAAAGATCTACCACACGAGGAGAAAACACAGAAACATCGGGCGCAATTTTCTTCTATTTCTCAGAGATTTACAACTAAGTGAGGATAGATAGTTCAAATCACTTCTAAGAGAGTTAATAACTCTTACAACTCCTCAATACACTATTCTCATGATCTCCTATTGTCTTCTCTTGTCTCTCTCTCTTTCTCTTTTTGCCCCGACATTTTTCCAAAGTATTTATAGGCAAATATGCACAGACTTATGTCAAATCATAAGTATAAGTAACCTATGTCTTAACTAATGTACATATGTGTACATGTCTTTCACTCCTTGAATGTATCCATCTTCTATGCCTCAAGAATTGTTCTTATCTCCATTCTTTGTCTTTCAAATCTTCAATTGGTGATTGGTCTGCACCAACACTATCTATCTGTGTATCTATCTGTGTATCTATCTGTCTATCTATCTGTCTAATATCTGTCTCTCTATCTGTCTGTCTATCTATCTATCTATCTATCTATCTGTCTATCTATCTATCTATCTATCTATCTATCTATCTATCTATCTATCTATCTATCTATCTATCTATCTATCTATCTATCTATCTATCTATATATCTATCTATCTATCTATCTATCTATCTATCTATCTATCTATCTATCTATCTATCTATCTATCTATCTATCTATCTATCTATCTATCTATCTATCTATCTATCTATCTATCTATCTATCTATCTATCTATCTATCTATCTATCTATCTATCTATTTATCTATCGATCTATCTATGTATCTATCTATGTATCTCTCTATGTATCTATCTATCTATCTATCTATCTATCTATCTATCTATCTATCTATCTATCTATCTATCTATCTATCTATCTACCTACCTACCTACCTATCTATCTATCTATCTATCTATCTATCTATCTATCTATCTATCTATCTATCTATCTATCTATCTATCTATCTATCTATCTATCTATCTATCTATCTATCTATCTATCTACCTATCTATCTAGCTATCTATCTATCTATCTATCTATCTATTGTTGGTGCAGATCAATCACCAATTGAATGTTTGAAGACTAAAGAATGAAGGATGAGATCAATTCTTGAAGCTTGGAAGGAAGATACATTCAGAGTATGTGAGGAATGTACACATATGTACATAGTTCACTTAGATCTTTGATTAGTCATAGACTTGTACAAATTTATCTATAAATACCTTGAAAATGTCGAGGCGTGATATGAGAGCTTATGTATGAATAGATAGAAGTCAAGAATGAGAAAGATAGATGTCATGAGACATGTGAAAAGTTAGTTGAGTTTCCTCTCATCACTCAACTGTAACTTTCTGAGTAAATGAAGAAATATTGCGCCCGATCTTTTCATGTCTACTCCGTCTGTGTTTGATCAATTGTGAAATCCTTTTGAGGATATCTAAGTTGGTAGTTAATGAGTCTGTGACCTGAGTTTCATAGTCTAATTGCAAACAGGCTAGGAGAATTGTTAGTAGGAACATTCATATGTGTTGAGTGTTCACAGTTCTCTGAAACAGGCGCAAATTTTTATCTTAATCTTTTGGTCAGTTGTCACTCCATAGTTTAACGTTTTGTGCAAGCAAGCACTTAATCTTTAAGTTGGAAGGTAATCTACTCGTGGCTAGAAGCATTTGCTTAAACCGGTTTTGTACTGAGAGAATTGAAGTTAAAAGTTAGGGGTGTCTAAATCGACTTCTCAGAAGTGCAGATTCAGACATAGGTAACTTATGAAGTTGATTTCTCAAGTTATACTAAAACTTTTGAAGAACTTTAACTTGGAGGAGATGTGCAATCTCTAGGCGACACTCCATACAAAATTTCATAGGAAACTTTACATGTTTGATAGGTCAATGAGAAGAAATTGTGCAGCAGACTTTCTGTGTTTTATCTTCTTCACAGAATTTCTTAACTTTTGATAATTTGGAGATTGGACCTCTAAGTTGGTGAAGGTTTTGACTTACTCTTGATATAGAGGTGTTCTAAATTCAAGAGTAGGTTGTTCTTTTGAAGATTAACACTCTTCATCAGTGGTATCAGAGCAGGAGACATCAAATCAAGGAAAGGAGAATCCCGACTGCTGCAGATTCAAGAAATTCAACAATTGAAGAACTAAAAGGTGAAAGTTTGAAGGCAAAGCTTGAGGAGGAGACCGTACGACATCAAGAAGGACAAAAGGAGTCTAATTCAAAGTAAAGGTACATATATTGTTCATAAAGCTTGAAGATTTCAATACACAGGTGGACACAAGATGGGAGATTCTCTACAGATAGAGAAATTGGATAGGGAAAACTATCCTGCATGGTCAATGAGGATGGAAGCTCATCTTATGAGCAAAGATCTAATTGCTTACATCACAGGAGAAGAAGAGAAGCCACAGTTTAGAGATCCTAGTGTTCCAACTAGGGAAGAGTTAGCAGATTTGAAAAATTGGATGAAGAAAGATGCTCAAGCTAGGAGTATTATCTATATGGGAGTCAATGATTACTTGTTACCTCATATTCGAGGTCTTGAAAGTGCAACTAATATTTGGAATGCTTTGGAGGAGCATTTCCAGAATACTACAAAGTCAAGGAAGGCATCCTTATGGGCAGAGTTTACAACCTTCAAGAAGAAGGCCTCTCAATCTATTTCAGACTATGTAACAAGGATGAAAGACATTGCAGATGCATTAGGAGCTGTTGATGAAGACATTGAGGAGGATAAATTGGTAAGGCAAATCCTTACAGGTTTGAGAGGTGATGACAAATGGAAGCCATTCATTTTATCTACAGAATTATCACTTGATCATTTCACTCCTGATTAAAATCAGTTGCTAGGTCATATGCTAACATTTGAGCAGGATGTTAAAGGAGATGGTGACAAGAGTGCAGGTCATGCAATGTACTCAAAGGACAAGAAGAAGAATGGCAAAGGAAAGCAACAAGCAGGTGAAGATGAAGGTACAACTAGTCAAGCCAACTTCCTAAGAGGAAGAGGAGGCGGCAAAGGTAGAGGAAGAGGCAGGAATAACAAAGATGGAGGCAAAGCTTGCTGGATTTGTGGTAAGACAAATCACTTAGCTAATGATTGTTGGCATAATAATCAGAGTAATGGTGGATATAATCAGAACTATAATTCAAGAGGAAGAGGAGGCAGAAATCAAAGAGGTAATTTCAGAGGCAGAGGTGGTAGGAGTTACTTTGGAAGAAATGCAGGTAGAGGATTCCAAAGTCAACAATACAACAACACCTACTACAATTATGCTTCAGATCAAAAGGAGGATTCAACATTGATAATGAATGCAACTTGTGAAAGGCAGAGTGAAGATCAAAGAGTCTTCTACATTGACTCAGGGTGTAGCAATCACCTGAGTGGTAATATATCTTTGATGACTGATTTAGAAAATAAGGTTTTCAATCATGTTGTTCAAACAGGTGACAACACAAAGCATAATGTGAAGTCAATTGGATCAGTGAAGGCCAAGGATGGTAGCACCTTATTGAGTAAGGTCTTGTATGTTCCTACAATTCCTAAGAATTTGATAAGTGTAGGACAAATTGTTGAAAAAGGATATGAAGTAAGGTTTACTAATGATGGAGTATATGTGGAAGACCCTAGCCAAGGGTATAAACAGATTGTTTCAGGAAAAAAAGAAGGAAGATTATTTACATTGAAGATTCAAGGCAATATTGGTCATGCTATGTTCACATATGGAGGACATAAGATCTCTGAGTTAGATCTTTGGCACAAGAGGCTTGGACATTTCAATGAAAGAGGTATTAAAGACATGATTAACAATGGTTCAGTGCTTGGATTGCCTAATGTTGCAGGTCAACATATGACATACAGATGTGAGGCATGTCAATTAGGTAAGGCTCATAAGCTTTCCTATTCCAAGCATGGTTTTATGTACTCAGAGAAGCTTGAATTGGTACACACAGATGTGTGGGGACCATCAAAGGATTTCTAGTATAAATGGGTCAAGATATTATACGATTTATGTTGATGATGCTACTAGATGGATCACTATCTATGTGATCAAAGATAAGTCAGAAGTGTTTAATACATTCAAACACTATCATGCATATGCAGAAAGAATTACAGGTCATAAGTTGAAGAGATTAAGGTCAGATGGAGGGGGAGAGTATTTCTCTAATGAGTTCAGTGATTACTTGTGGAATGCAGGTATAAAAAGGGAAATTACTTGCAGGTACTCTCCTCAACAAAATGGTGTAGCAGAAAGGAGAAATAGAACACTTGTTGAGTTTGCAAGATCCATGATGAAGGAGAAAAATTGCCCTAATTATTTGTGGGCTGAGGCTGTAAATACAGCCACTTATTTGGTCAATAGGTTACCATGTAAAGCCTTGCAGGGTATGACACCATATGAGGCTTGGTGGGGTAAGAGACCTACCTTGGATCATTGCAGAGTTTTTGGATGTGTGGCATATGCATATGTGCCATCACAATTAAGGCACAAGTTGGAGCCTAAAGCTGAAAAATATGTTTTCATTGGTTATGATGATAAGCAGATGGGCTATAGATTGTGGAGTCCATCTACAAAACAATTTATGGTTTCTAAAGATGTTACATTTGATGAGCAAAGCACTTGGTATGCAGGTACAATCAATATCAATACAGGAGATGAAGAAGAAGTGAGCCAAAGGAAAGGTAAATCAAAGGTTCAAATTTTTGATGAACAGGAGAATAATGAAGTGCAGGTTGAAGTGGAAGAAACACCAAGATTTGATCCTGAATATGAAGAACCAGAAACCTCAAGAAGTGGAGAGCTTAAGAGGTCTACAAGGAATAAGTGGCAACCTACAAGGTATAGTTATGATACTTCATTTTTGGCCACAAAAGATTATGCTTATATAGTAAAAACAGATGAATACCCTTCTACATATGAAGAGGCAAAAGGAAAGGAAAAATGGGAGAAAGCTATGCAGGAAGAATATGATGCACTATTGGAGAATCAAACATGGGATTTGGTTCCAAAACCAAATAGTCAGAAAATCATTGGATGCAAGTGGGTTTACAAGACCAAGAGATTTGCAGATGGAAGTGTGTCTAGATACAAAGCTAGACTTGTTGTCAAAGGGTTTGCTCAGACTTATGGTGTTGACTATGATGAGACTTATAGTCCTGTGGCAAAGATGACAACTATCAGGACACTTATAGCTATTGCTGCATGTAAAGGTTGGAAATTATGTCAACTTGATGAGAAAAATGCTTTTTTGAATGGTTATATTTCAGATGATGTGTTCATGGAGCAACCTCAAGGGTTCAGAGATACAAGGTATCCAGATCATGTGTGCAAGCTCAAGAGAGCTTTGTATGGCTTGAAGTAGGCCCCAAGGGCATGGAATTATAGACTTGTAAAGTTCTTGAAAGAACTTGGATTTCAGGTGTCTAAAACAGATAGTAGCTTGCTTGTCAAAGCAAGTGATAATGGTTTCATATACATGTGCATATATGTTGATGATATAATTCTTACAGGTACAGATGAAGAAGGAATACAAAGACTCAAGAAGCAAATGGAAAAGGAGTTCAAAATAAGTGACTTGGGAGACTTATCATACTTCTTGGGCATGGAGATTACATATACTCAACATGGAGTATTTGTGACCCAAGAAAGGTATTTGAAGAACTTGTTAATCAAATTTAAAATGGATGATTGTAGGTTAGCACCTACACCAATGGAGGTGAATCACAAATTGAGTAAGTTTGGAGGTGAAGAATTCAAGGATATGAGACAATATCAGAGTTTGGTTGGTAGTCTTATCTATGCTACTTTAACTAGACCTGATTTATCATATGCAATAGGGGTTTTGTCTCAATTCATGCATTGCCCAAGGAAAGAACATTGGATTGCAGGTCAAAGAGTGTTGAGGTACATTAAGAGTACACTCAATGAAGGTTTGTATTATGGGTTTACCTCAGATACAAATATCAAAATTTATAGTGATGCAGATTGGGCAGGTAATCCAGATGATAGAAGGTCAACTTTTGGATACATGTGTTATGTGGGAGATAAACTTATCTCATGGTGCTCCAAGAAGCAACATACAGTTGCTTTGTCTTCTACAGAAGCAGAGTACAAAGGCATGGTTGAAGCTGCAAAGGAAGTGATTTGGCTCAAGACTTTGATGAAGAGTTTTGACATTGTGCATGGGGTACCAATTATATATGGAGATAACATGAGTTCATTGTATTTAGCTGCTAATCCTGTTTTTCATGCCAGGACCAAACACATTGAGATACAGTATCACTTTCTAAGAGAGAAAGTGATGGATAAGGAGATTGAAGTCATACATACTTCAACAAAAGATCAGATAGCTGATATGCTTACAAAGAGCTTGGATGGACCAAAGTTACAAAAGTTTAAAGACATGGCAGGTATAAAGAAGAAAGGAGAAACCTCAATTGATGATTGAGGGGGAGCTGTTGGTGCAGATCAATCACCAATTGAATGTTTGAAGACTAAAGAATGAAGGATGAGATCAATTCTTGAAGCTTGGAAGGAAGATACATTCAGAGTACGTGAGGAATGTACACATATGTACATAGTTCACTTAGATCTTTGATTAGTCATAGACTTGTACAAATTTATCTATAAATACCTTGAAAATGTCAAGGCGTGATATGAGAGCTTATGTATGAATAGATAGAAGTCAAGAATGAGAAAGATAGATGTCATGAGACATGTGAAAAGTTAGTTGAGTTTCCTCTCATCACTCAACTGTAACTTTCTGAGTAAATGAAGAAATATTGCGCCCGATCTTTTCATGTTTGCTCCGTCTGTGTTTGATCAATTGTGAAATCCTTTTGAGGATATCTAAGTTGGTAGTTAATGAGTCTGTGACCTGAGTTTCATAGTCTAATTGCAAACAGGCTAGGAGAATTGTTAGTAGGAACATTCATATGTGTTGAGTGTTCACAGTTCTCTGAAACAGGTGCAAATTTTGATCTTAATCTTTTGGTCAGTTCTCACTCCATAGTTTAAAGTTTTGTGCAAGCAAGCACTTAATCTTTAAGTTGGAAGGTAATCTACTCGTGGCTAGAAGCATTTGCTTAAACGGGTTTTGTACTGAGAGAATTGAAGTTAAAAGTTAGGGGTGTCTAAATCGACTTCTCAGAAGTGCAGATTCAGACATAGGTAACTTGTGAAGTTGATTTCTCAAGTTATACTAAACCTTTTGAAGAACTTTAACTTGGAGGAGATGCGCAATCTCTAATCGACACTCCATACAAATTTTCATAGGAAACTTTACATGTTTGATAGGTCAATGAGAAGAAATTGTGCAGCAGACTTTTTGTGTTTTATCTTCTTCACAGAATTTCTTAACTTTTGATAATTTGGAGATTGGACCTCTAAGTTGGTGAAGGTTTTTACTTACTCTTGATATAGAGGTGTTCTAAATTCAAGAGTAGGTTGTTCTTTTGAAGATTAACACTCTTCATCAGTGGTATCAGAGCAGGAGACATCAAATCAAGGAAAGGAGAATCCCGACTGCTGCAGATTCAAGAATGTCAACAATTGAAGAACTAAAAGGTGAAAGTTTGAAGGCAAAGCTTGAGGAGGAGACCATACGACATCAAGAAGGACAAAAGGAGTCTAATTCGAAGTAAAGGTACATATATTGTTCATAAAGCTTGAAGATTTCAATACACAGGTGGACACAAGATGGGAGATTCTCTACAGATAGAGAAATTGGATAGGGAAAACTATCCTGCATGGTCAATGAGGATGGAATCACATCTTATGAGCAAAGATTTAATTGCTTACATCACAGGAGAAGAAGAGAAGCCACAGTTTAGAGATCCTAGTGTTCCAACTAGGGAAGAGTTAGCAGATTTGAAAAATTGGATGAAGAAAGATGCTCAAGCTAGGAGCATTATCTATATGGGAGTCAATGATTACTTGTTACCTCATATTCGAGGTCTTGAAAGTGCAACTGATATTTGGAATGCTTTGGAGGAGCATTTCCAGAATACTACAAAGTCAAGGAAGGCATCCTTATGGGCAGAGTTTACAAGCTTCAAGAAGAAGGCCTCTCAATCTATTTTAGACTATGTAACAAGGATGAAAGACATTGCAGATGCATTAGGAGCTGTTGATGGAGACATTGAGGAGGATAAATTGGTAAGGCAAATCCTTACAAGTTTGAGAGGTGATGAAAAATGGAAGCCATTCATTTTATCTACAGAATTATCACTTGATCATTTCACTCCTGATTTAAATCAGTTGCTAGGTCATATGCTAACATTTGAGCAGGATGTTAAAGGAGATGGTGACAAGAGTGCAGGTCATGCAATGTACTCAAAGGACAAGAAGAAGAATGGCAAAGGAAAGCAACAAGCAGGTGAAGATGAAGGTACAACTAGTCAAGCCAACTTCCTAAGAGGAAGAGGAGGTGGCAAAGGTAGAGGAAGAGGCAGGAATAACAAAGATGGAGGCAAAGCTTGCTGGATTTGTGGTAAGACAAATCACTTAGCTAATGATTGTTGGCATATTAATCAGAGTAATGGTGGATATAATCAGAACTATAATTCAAAAGGAAGAGGAGGCAGAAATCAAAGAGGTAATTT
>CM035422.1:97726383-97736383 GCA_020310875.1 Ceratopteris richardii
TTTCCTTGAATCTATTATCTTGAAGGGGCTGTGGTCTTGTGGATATTCCTAGGATTGACAAAATAAAGATGATTTGTTGATTCTTTGTTACTTCATGATTGGAGAGGACAACTTGTCTTCTCTCAAGACCCAGAAAATTCAAATGATCTAGGGCAATGTGCTGACAAAGGACCTTGGGAACATAACATGGGACAACCAGACATACCTAGACCAAATGAAAACTACACTAATAATGAGCAAAATCATGGGAGAAGGACACATGCTTCACCAAATCCCTTTGACAGAGAACCAGAAGGAAACAATGACTTCCCGCTCAGAAGAAGACCTCATTGGCAACCTCAGGGTAGGATGCTTAGACCATATCAAGTAGCCAAATGTATGAAGAACCAATATGAAGGGTATTCAGATCCTCATGCTCATGCAGCAGAATTTAGACAACTAATTAGAGCAGAGGAAGTAGAAGATTACAAGGTACAATTTGAAGCATTTGGTCTAACCCTAACAGGGCCAGCCTTATCATGGTTCATTCCTTTGAGAAAAGAAATGTACCTAGACATTGAATCTTTCTTAGAAGCTTTCATTGGTGAATTCTCTAAAACTGGAATCAAACATAGTACAGCCACATTGATACACAGCTTCAAACAACAAAAGGAGGAAAATGTTAGGGAAGCAGCCAGAAGGTTTAAACAGTACATTGATAGATGCCCAAGAGAAGAAGTACCTTCCATGGCAAAACAAGTATCCTTATTCATTGAGGGATTGAGAAGTGCCCAATTAAGGACCCTAGTGTACTATAGGAGATGTCCTGATTTAGCAGCCTGTGTTAAGGAAGCAATAGATTTGGAGGACAACAGAGGTCAAGATTTGTTAGCATTTGATCAACCCAGATCTTATGAAGACAAAATTCCTCCAGCAGAAGAGTTGGCTCAGGCTATTGCTAAAGCCCTAGAGGTAAGCACTAAAACTAATCTGATAAACTCTAGGATAAACACAAACAAGAAATGTTATATTTGTGGAGAAAGTCATCTGGCACAACAATGCCCTTATCAGAAACCACAACACTTACAAGATAGGAAGACACTCAAGTATTGTACACTAGAGAGAAAATGGACAAACCATACCAGGGAGGAATGCTTCTATAACAAACAACCTGTCAAGGAAAGAGACTATATGGCTCAAAGGGAATCAGGTTATGCTGAGCAACCAAGACCAGTATTGGGACAACAACCTCCCATTCCAACCAATGTGGTACCAGTCAAATATACACCCATTGACGAAGGAAATTCAAGATTCAGATCACCTTATAAGGAGGAGTATCAATGGAGTGAGGGACATCAGGAAGAATGGGAAGATTATGAAATAAGGGAACCTGAGCTTAAAGCCCTAGATCTGGGAAATGGAAAAATTGAAATGGACACAGCAACATTCATGTACATTACTAACAACTACATGTCCAATCAAAAACCTCAATTCAAAGGGGGACCAAAGATAACATGTTATAGGTGTGGGGGAGAGCATTTCATTAGAGATTGTCCACAACCTCCAACATTCAGGATAGAGGGAGCATACTGTAAGGATTGTGGTAGAGAACATCTGATCAAGGACTGTCCAAAAAATCCCCAAAAACAACAGAACACACCTAATAACATACCTTTAAAAACAGTCAAAATTATGGAACAAGAGGAATTGAGTGACAATGATCAAATTGAACTTAATGTTATAACAAGGGCACAAGCCAAACAACAAGGAACAATTAAAGAGCAAAATGAGGGTTCCACATCAAAAGGGAAGAAAAATAGACAAAGAGGGAAATGGGAAAAGAAAAGGAAAGTGGGCAAAAGTCTGGAAGAAGACAGTCAGGAACAAACAAATTCAAAACATTCTTCCAGTCAGGAACAAACAAATTCAAAACATACTTCTCATCAAAAGACCCAGAATCTATCAGAATTAGGAAATTCTCAGAGCCTAGACACCCTAATCAAAGCCTATAAAGGAAGGATTCAAGAGGGACCAAGCTCCGCAGATCATGCAATGGCTTATCCCATACCGGATTTAGAGCATGAAAGGATGCTAAAATGCAAACAAATTATCCAGGAAACACAACTCAGATTAGGGGAAGAAGACAGCTCTCGGAGAACATTTGATCAGCATGAGAAAACAAAAACCAAGGAAGATGATAAAGAAGGCAATCCACACATAACATTCCAAATGAGTTTAGATGAACATTGTAGTATTACATGTCATACAACATGGGAAAATTTGTTGAAACAAAATCCTCACCTACAAAACAAGATGAACAAGGAAGAAACAATATCTGGAAACCTTCATTCACCAACACAAGAATTAGAGGAACTATGGTATATTCCTATTGACAAAATAGGAGGGTATTGTGAAGGAGAAGAAGGGAATTCAACTTTAAAATTACAATATGAAAAACATTCAGCAAAAGCCATTTTGGATAGTGGATCAGGAGTGGCTATAATGACTAAACAAACCTGGGAGAAATGGGGAAGAAAGGAATTATTACCCACTAAAATGAGATTACAACTTGCAGATGGACATATAGAAAAGCCCCTAGGAATTTGGGAAAAAGTGATTGTGGACATATGTGGCATAGAAATAGAGCATACCTTTGCTATAGTAGAATTTCCACAATCCACATCTTATGAAATTATCCTAGGAAGACCCTTCATGAGACAAATGCAAATTGTACAAGATTGGGGTAATGATTGTTTATATCTTCAGAACCAGGGGAGAATAACAAGAGTAAACTTACGAAATGGCCACTATTGTGACATATCTCCTAGAGAATGGTATAAAATACATCAAAATCAACCAGAAAGTGAAGAATCAGAGAGGGAGGATCAGGAAGAAGGTGAATCAGCAGTTTGGAAGTGTAACATATTAAGAAATATCACAAATAGGAAAAGGAAGTTAAGGAGAGAAGATTGTGTGGAAGAAAGAGAAATACAAGATGAAAATTATGTGCCTCAACAATTCAAAGATGAAGAGTTTGAACCTTATGGATGGAATCAAATCTTAGCTACCATGGATTTGGCCAGTGAGGAATATGTGGGAATGGAATTTCAAAATGAGGAAGGATTTGACATCTTCCACATTAGCATACATATGATAGGAGTATCACAAAGAGAAGAGGATCAAAATCAAGAAATGATATTAACAGAAGGAAAATCACAATATTTGGAAACAGTAAAAGCTGAGGATGCAATCAAAGATAAAATCTCAGGCAAATACAAGGAACATAAACACAAAGAAATAGAAAGAGACCAGGAGAAAGAAAAGAATAAGAAGAAGATAAACAAAGATCAATACTTTGATGTACCAGCAAACTTTAAAACTTATGAAGTAGAAGATAGACTACTTCTGAAAATGAAACCAAAAAGAGAGAAGAAGAAAGGGGAAGCATATGATAATGAAGAACAAACAAAGAAAATTGTAATTACACAGGAAGAGGGAGAAGAGAGACAAATAGTAATAGCTGATGACATGACATCACAAGAAGAAGAAGCATTAAGGAACCTAGCAAAGAACTATAGGGATGTATTTGCTTACAGTTATAAAGATTTGAAAGGAATTGATCCAAAAATTTGTGAGCATAAGATTCCTATGACACCTGATGCAAAACCAAGCAAACAGAGACATTATACATTTAATGACAAATACTCTGCCAAAATAAAGGAAGAAATTGACAAGTTGTTGGCTGCTAATTTCATTTATGAAATAGAATACACTGAATGGATATCACCTATAGTTGTGGTGCCAAAAAAGAACGGGAAACTTAGGGTATGCATTAACTTGAAGAAAGTAAATGCAGCAACTATAAGGGATAGTTATCCACTGCCAATAACAGATCATCTTCTTGAGAGAGTTGCAGGAAAGGAAGTCTATAGTTTTCTAGATGGCTTCTCAGGATACAATCAAGTACCTATAGCTTTAGAGGACCAACATAAGACTGCCTTTTCTACAGAATGGGGGGTTTATGCTTTTAGGGTTATGCCCTTTGGATTGACCAATGCCCCAGCAACTTTTCAAAGGTTGATGTGTCATATTTTCAAAGAATTCCTGAGAAATGTGATGGAAATCTATGTAGATGACTTATGCACTTTTTCTTTAAAAAGACAAGATCATTTACAAGATTTGGAAAGAATATTCAGGAAGTGCAGGACATATAGAGTATGCTTAAACCCAGAAAAGTGTGTATTCTATGTCAGACAAGGAAGAATGTTGGGTCACATAGTGTCAAAAAATGGAATTTCTACTGATGAGAAGAAAATAAAAGCCATAATAGAGCTTCCTAGACCAACAAATGTGAAGGAACTCCAAACTTTTATGGGACATTGTGGGTACTACAGAAAATTTGTATACAAATTTGCTGATATAGCCAAGCCCTTATATGCCCTCATCACAAAGTTTGAGTGGACTGAAGAATGTGACCAAGCATTTGAAACATTAAAAACTTGTTTGGTGACAGCACCAATCTTAAAAACACCTCAGTGGGATAAAATCTTTCATGTACATGTTGATGCTTCAAATTATGCTCTGGGATGTGTGTTAGCACAACCTATAGAAGGAAGCAAATTAGATTTCCCAGTAGCATATGCAAGTAGACAATTAAACAGTGCAGAAAAAAATTACACAACTACTGAGAGAGAAGGATTGGGAATGATCTTTGCTGTCAAAAAATACAGACATTATCTATTGGCCAACAAGTTTAAATTCTTTGTGGATCACCAAGCTCTACTCTATTTAGTAAATAAACCATGTCATACAGGAAGAATAGTAAGATGGTTTCTTTTACTAATGGAATTTGAGTTTGAGGTGGTGGTTAGACAAGGAAAAACACACTTGAGAGCAGATCATTTATCAAGAATCCAGTCAAAAGAACCTAGTTCACCTATAGATGATGATTTGCCAGATACATACTTATTCAAGGTGGAAAGTGTTCCTGAATGGTCGATGTCATTAATTCCCTTGCTAACTATGGGACCTTGTAGGTCATTAGCAAATAATACACATCTGGTGTTACAAAGCAGGAATTTCATGTTGTTAGCTGGACATTTGTATCACCTCAATCAGTCAGGTATACTGGAATATTGTACTCCAGAAGAAGAGCAACATGAATATGTAAGAAAAGCTCATTGCTGGAATCCATGTACTCATGCTTCTACAATTGTCACTCTTAGTAACCTTAATAGGATGGGAGTACATTGGCCAAATAAGATTCAAGATGTAGAGAGATATATTGATAATTGTCAAAAATGTCAAACATGGCAGAAAGCAGAATTAATAACTCTATATTGGTTTCAGAAAAACCCTGAATGGAGTGAAAATATTGTTGAGAAGTTGAAGAGAAAGGAGAAAGGGGAACAAGTAATAGCTGGTGCTGATTCAAGAAATCTACAAGTGATCTCAGAGGAATATCAACTCATAGGAGAACAATTATACAAGAGAGGAATGGATGGATATCTGAGAATTTGTGTTCCAGAAGAAAGGTATTTAGAGATGTTGGAAATGGCACACTCAGGAGTAGCTGGAGGACATTTCTCAAGTGATAGAACAGCCAAACTCATCTTATATTCTGGCTTTTGGTGGCCAACCCTATTTCCCGATGCTAGAACTTATGTAAAAAGATGTGATGTCTGTCAAAGGGTAAGCCAACCAAACAAAAGAAATAACATGCCATTAATTCCTTTAATTTCAGCCAGAGCTTTTAGTAAATGGGGATTGGACTTTATTGGACCAATACATCCTCCAGCCAGACAATCTCATGCAGAATACATACTAGTAGCTACAGATTATTTGACAAAATGGGCTGAGGCCAAAGCTACTAAAAGAAATGATGCTCACACCACTGCTAGATTTTTGTATGAAAACATTATCACTAGATTTGGACTACCAATTGAATTGGTAAGTGATAGGGGGACTCATTTTTTGAATCAGATCATAGAAAACATGACTAATTATTTCATGATTAGTCACAATAAGTCAGCCCCATATCACCCACAAGCCAATGGGTTAGCAGAAAGTACTAATAAAGTACTTTGCAATGTATTGACCAAATTAGTCAACACAAATAGAAATGACTGGGATTATCAATTGAATCATGTTCTTTGGGCTTATAGAGTGGCATACAAAACAGCTTTAGGGACCACACCATTCAATTTGGTGTATGGCCAGAATGCGGTTTTACCCATGGAATTTCTTATTCCAACACTGAAGGTGGGTAGCCAATACAATTGGACAGGACATGAATTATCTGAGAGAGTCATAGATTTAGAAAAACTGGGAGCATCGAGACTCCAAGCAGTGATGAGCATATACACAAACAAGAAAAGACAAAAAGCTTATCATGATGTTCACATAAAAGACAAAGATCTACAAGAAGGAGACCTGGTCTTAGCTTACACAATCAAAGAACATCAGAAAAAGTTTCAGAAAAAAGGTCATGGGCCATATATCATACATCAGATAAGCAAAAGTGGAGCTATTCAGTTAGCCAATATTGATGGGGAAATCATGCCAAATTTCATAAGTGGATGTAGAGTGAAGAGGTATGAGTGCCCATTAACTACTGAGGAATGGAGAAGATTGCAAAAGGCTCAAAATAGGAAAAAAGAGGAAGAAAGTGTTAGAAAGGAGGCTCAACTGGAAGCCAAAGAGAGAATTAGAAAATTGAAACAAGTGTGCTTATGTGAAAACACTCTAAAGCAAAAAGAACATTTGCCTTTGATTATGATGAATTACCAGAATGAAGACATAAGGGTTTTGATAGATTCGGGAGCTCAAGTGAATCTAATTAGCTCAGCCTTGATCAATAAGTTTAATCTTAAGAGAGCTGAAAGCAGAATTCTGATCAAAACTCTGGGAGGGAAAAGAATTCAAAGCATATCTTCACTTTCTATTAAAGTTAAATTTAATAATGAATATATGGAGATAGATTGTGAAGAGTGGCCAGACCATTTAATGACTGAAAAGCTGATTTTAGGGCAGCCATGGCTCAAACAAGGTAAAGTCATCTTAAATTTTGAAAAAATGAAGCTTAATTTGACCATCAAGGACAAAAAGTTTTTAATGTTCTTTCTGAGTAATGAAGAGCAGGTAGTTCATATGGATGTTCATGACCCATATCTCGAAGGATTTGCTTTCTCAATGAAGGACAGGAACATTTTGACAATACAAAGTGATCAAGCTTCATACACTCAAGATCAGCAAAAGACTGAAGAGGTAAAGGTTGATGAGGAGACAAAACAGAGAAGACTATTATTGCCAAAGTTGCAATATCAACAAAACAGAACAAAAAGAATATGGAAACAGGTCATGCACAGTTATGGCTCACCAAAACAGGAAATTAAAACAAAATGGATATGGAAGCCAAAAAATGTCAAAAAATGTTCATCCACAGAGCATGGATATTTCCATAACAGAAGGACAAATGGAGTAAAATATTACTGGGTAAAAAAAATCAGAATTGGGTCAATGGAAGAGGGATAATCCACTGTGGACCTATTTTTGGAATTTTGAAAAGGACAAAAAAATATTTCTTTCTTTCCCCTTAGAAGAAAATTAGGAGGGGAAGGAAAGAAGACGAAAATATATATATATATATATATATATATATATATATATATATATATATATATATATATATATATATATATATATATATATATATATATATATATATATATATTATTTTCTTGATTTTCTTTCTAAAATAAAAAAAAACACAAAGCAAGATATAGGGAGGGAAAGAGTAATTTATTATGGAAAAAAGTTGTTTTGTCTTATTGATTTTTAATTTTTTGTGATCATTTTTCTTTTTTACCATTACTTTTTCAAGTTTCTTCATTAATCATCTTTTCTAGCATCATCCTTTTAATTCAGGAATTGTTTTTTGAGTAAAGAAGTGACAATTGGAGAGAGCACAATAGATGTCTTGCTACACCTGTGTTGCTCACTTAAAATTGAGTCTCTTGAAAAAAAGCAAAAATTGCTGGGAACTTGTCTTTCTTATTTTTTATATGCCAGTAACATTCCAGAATAATATAGTATTTTCTTATGAAATCTTGTGACTCATGTGGGTGGAGTATTTTCTTTTCTGTTATATATAAATACAGGATGGTGAATACAAAGGAGTTGGCAATCCACGACTTCAAAGCTGATTCAGTGACTTTGTCCAGAGGACACTGGTTTTTGGACAGTGATGCAGCTGAAGAACAAGTGGACTTAGAATCCGATGAAGACCAAGAAATCCCAGAAGCTGAAAAAATAGCAAAAGAACTTAAAGAAATTCTGGGAGTGATAGGACAGCATATCTTCACAGTAGCAGTGGGAGGATATAAGTACACTATGCTGTGCCAAGAATTTTACAGGTTTCAGAAAACTTCTGTCAACCTCAAAAGATGGAAAGCTGTGGGATTGCACAAGCTCTTAGAAGAACCTATTTTATTTATTGACTTTGAAAGAGTAGCACAAGTGATGGGAACTTTGGAGGAAGTGGGAAAAGGCAATGATGCCTACTTCAGATGTAAAGTGAAGAATATCTCAATAGAATCATTGCTTTGGAAGAAGCTGAGGTTCAGAAGCAGAACAGGATCCAATATTTGGAAGAAAAGAGTGTAAAGTTATCAGAGCAGAATGCCAAAATGGAAATGGAACTAAAAACCATAGGAGGAAGATACAGAACTTTACAAACATCTTATCAAATTCTGACTAGAGCACATGAAGAGATTAATAAAGTGTTGTTAGAAGAAGGTCAACTACAAGGTGGAAGTAAATCTGTTCAATTGACAGAAGAAGAAAAGGAAGAGCTGCATAAAGAAATTCAAAGACTTCAAACAGAATTAAAAGAGGCCAAAGAAATGGAGAAACAGGCAAACACTCATGCTGCCACATCAATGAGAGGATATCATCAATTACATTTGGAGGTAGAGAAGGAAAGAAGTGAATGGCAAGCAAAGATGGAGGAAGAAAGAAATGAGTGGAGGAAGGAAAAGGAGTTATGGGCAGCTCAGAACAAAAGTTCAATGATGACTATAGAAGAACTACAGAAACAGTTGGAGAAATCAAAAGTTCCAGAAGAAATTCAAGATCAAGTACAGGCAGAAGATACAGACAATAGGGAATATGAAACAGGGGATTTTGACAGGGAACAAGAGAACAAGGAACCAGCAGCCAAAGAAACAGAGGAAGAATATTCTGAAGATTTTGTACAGAAATTATTGACCAATAGAGAGTCAAGAATGGAATTTATCAGGAAAATGCATGATGAGTATGAAGATCAAATAGTTACCTTTGCTCTGAATAAAGGCATTAATCCAGATCAGCATCATTGGGCTGCAGATGGATTGGGAATACCTTTCTGTATGATTTTGGAGAGTATAAAGAATTATCAATTAGCCAGAGTAGGGCTATCTCCGAACAAATACCTTGAGTATGAAGAAGATATTAATGTCACGAAGGAGTTATTTGAAAGAGCAAATCCTAAATGGAGGAATAAGTGGTTGGATGCCAATAAGGAATGCAGGAAAATTTGGAAAGAGGCACCTTTGAATTTAAAGATCAACCCAGCCTATTGTCCAGTTGCCAGAAGAAGAGAATGGACTGTTTTTTGGGAAAGGAGGAAAACAGGGCAGATTCCAGCAAAATGGCTGAATTTTCCAAAAATAGCAGGTCCAAAGGCAGGCACTTGGCCTACAAAAAATTACATGGTGAATACTGCTGAGTCAGTTTTAACAACATATAAAGATGTTAATGATCCAGCCTGTATATTACTTGTCAGAATAATGAGATTGATTCTAGCTTGTATAGAGACCTACACTGATACAAATATCAGAATTTTGAACTACATAGGTTTTAATTCACCAACCGATGCTCTTTTGTTTGATTTGAGTGAGACACCAGACAGGATCTGCTTAATGGCCTACTACAGCAGAATTATATTTTTGGGTAGCCATTACTTACAGATTTTTGAGGATGC
>CM035422.1:97741383-97743883 GCA_020310875.1 Ceratopteris richardii
CTGAGCACTACTCATTTGATTGGACTCGAAATCTGCGCCTGTTTTAGGAGACTGTGAACATTCTTTACACATGAATGTTCCTACACACAATTCTCTTAACCTGATTACAATTGGAAGCTGAAATTTTGTACAGAAGTTGATCAACTCTAGACTTAGACTTGTACAAAAGCATTCCACAAAAGATCTATCATAGAAGGAGAAGACACGAAAACTTCGGGCGCAAACTTTTCTT
The DNA here is from genome assembly GCA_020310875.1 of Ceratopteris richardii. NCBI lineage: Eukaryota > Viridiplantae > Streptophyta > Polypodiopsida > Polypodiales > Pteridaceae > Ceratopteris > Ceratopteris richardii. Next base: position 97,741,616 of record CM035422.1, read on the forward strand.
CTATTCCTCAGAAAATTACAAGTGAGTTATGAGAGAGACTTCTACTCATTTCCATGAACTCTAATGAGTCTTACAACTTACAAATGCACTATTCTCATACTCTCCTATTGTCTCCTCTATTGCCCCTACATTTTTCCAAAGTATTTATAGGCAAATATGTACAAGCTTATAACTAGACAAAAGTATAAGTGATCTATGTCTTCATTAATGTACATATGTGTACATATCATTCATCCTGTGAATGTAACCAACTTGTTTGCTTCAAGACTTGATCTTATCTCCATCTTTTTGTCTTCCAAACTTCAATTGGTGATTGTTCTGCACCAACAGCTCCCCCTCAATCATCAATTGAGGTTTCTCTTATCTTCTTTATGCCTGCCATGTCTTTGAACTTCTGTAACTTTGGTCCATCTAAACTTTTTGTAAGCATATCAGCTATCTGATCTTTTGTTGAAGTATGTATAACTTCAATCTCCTTATCCATCACCTTCTCTCTTAGAAAGTGATACTGTATCTCAATGTGTTTGGTCCTGGCATGAAAAACAGGATTAGCAGCTAGATATAATGAACTCATGTTATCACCATAAATGATAGGTATGCTCTGTATAGTGTTAAAACTCTTCATGAGAGTCTTAAGCCAAATCACTTCTTTTGCAGCTTCAACCATGCCTTTGTACTCTGCTTCTGTAGATGACAAAGCAACTGTATGTTGCTTCTTTGAGCACCAGGAGATTAACTTATCTCCCACATAACACATGTATCCATAGGTTGACCTTCTATCATCTGGATTACCTGCCCAATCTGCATCACTATATATTTTGCTATTTGTATCTGATGTAAAAGCATAATACAAACCCTCTTTGAGTGTACCCTTAATATACCTCAACACTCTTTGACCTGCAATCCAATGCTCTTTTCTAGGACAATGCATAAATTGAGACAACACCCTAACTGCATATGATAAATCACGCCTAATTAATGTAGCATAGATAAGACTACCAACCAAACTCTGATATTGCTTCATGTCCTTGAACTCTTCACCTCCAAATCTGCTTAATTTGTGATTCACCTCCATTGAAGTAGGTGCTACTCTGCAATCATTCATTTTAAACTTGGTTAACAAGTTCTTCAAGTACCTCTCTTGAGTCACATACACTCCATGTTGAGTGTATGAAATCTCCATGCCCAAGAAGTATGACAAATCTCCCAAGTCACTGATTTTGAACTCTTTCTCCATTTGCTTCTTTAGGCTTTGTATGCCTTTCTCATCTGTACCTGTAAGAATTATATCATCAACATGTATACATATGTAAATGAACCCATCATCACTTGCTTTAACAAGCAAGCTACTATCTGCTTTTGAAACTTGAAATCCAAGTTCCTTTAAGAACTTTACAAGCCTATAGTTCCATGCCCTTGAGGCCTGCTTCAAGCCATATAAAGCTCTCTTGAGCTTACATACATAATCTGGATATCTTCCATCTCTGAATCCTTGAGGTTGCTCCATGAAAACATCATCTGAAATATACCCATTCAAAAAAGCATTCTTCACATCTAATTGACACAATTTCCAACCTTTGCATGCAGCAATTGCTATGAGTGTTCTGATGGTTGTCATCTTTGCCACTGGACTATAAGTCTCATCATAGTCAATACCATATGTCTGAGCAAACCCTTTTACAACAAGTCTAGCTTTGTACCTAGACACACTTCCATCTGCAAATCTCTTTGTCCTATAGACCCATTTGCATCCAATGATCTTCTGGCTATTTGGCTTTGGAACTAAATCCCATGTTTGATTCTCCATCAATGCATCATATTCTTCTTGCATAGCTTTTTCCCAAATCTCTTTACCTTTTGCCTCTTCATATGTAGAAGGGTCTTCATCTGCTTTAATCATGTAAGCATAATCCTTAGTAGTCAAGAATGAAGTATCATAGCTATACCTTGTAGGTTGCCATTTGTTCCTTGTAGACCTCCTAAGTTCTCCACTGCTTGAGGTTTCTGGTTCTTCACATTCAGGATCAAATCTTGGTGTCTCTTCCACTTCAACCTGCACTTCATTATTCTCTTGCTCATCAAATATCTGAACCTTTGATTTACCTTTCCTTTGGCTCACAATTTCTTCATCATCTGTATTAATATTGATAGTACCTGCATACCAAGTACCTTGCTCATCAAATGTAACATCTTTTGATACAAGAAATGTTTTGTGGATGGACTCCACAACCTGTATCCCATCTGCTTATCATCATAACCAATAAACAC
>CM035422.1:97751383-97753883 GCA_020310875.1 Ceratopteris richardii
GTTCAAACAAGTGACAACACAAAGCACAATGTGAAGTCAATTGGATCAGTGAAGGCCAAGGATGGTAGCACTTTATTGAGTAAGGTCTTGTATGTTCCTACAATTCCTAAGAATTTGATAAGTGTAGGACAAATTGTGGAAAAAGGTTATGAAGTAAGGTTCACTAATGAAGGAGTGTTTGTGGAAGACCCTAGCAATGGGTATAAACAAATTGTTTCAGGGAAGAAAGAAGGAAGATTGTTCACATTGAAGATTTAAGGTAATGTTGGTCATGCCTTGTTCACTTATGGAGGACATAAGATCTCTGAGTTAGATCTTTGGCATAAGAGACTTGGACATTTCAATGAAAGAGGTATTAAAGACATGATTAATAATGGTTCAGTGCTTGGATTGCCTAATGTTGCAGGTCAACATATGACATACAGATGTGAGGCATGTCAATTAGGTAAGGCTCATAAGCAACCCTATTCTAAGCATGGGTTTATGTATTCAGAGAAACTTGAGTTGGTACACACAGATGTGTGGGGACCATCAAAGGACTTCAGTATCAATGGCTCAAGGTATTATGTGATTTATGTTGATGATGCTACCAGATGGATCACTATCTATGTGATCAAAGATAAGTCAGAAGTATTCAATACTTTCAAACATTATCATATGTATGCAGAGAGAATTACAGGACATAAGTTGAAGAGACTAAGGTCATATGGAGGGGGAGAGTATTTCTCTAATGAGTTCAGTGATTACTTGTGGAATGCAGGTATAAAAAGAGAGGTTACTTGCAGGTACTCTCCTCAACAAAATGGTGTAGCAAAAAGGAGGAATAGGACTCTTGTTGAGTTTGCAAGATCCATGATGAAGGAGAAAAATTGCCCAAATTATTTGTGGGCTGAGCCTGTAAATAGAGCTACTTATTTGGTTAATAGGCTACCATGTAAAGTCTTGCAGGGTATGACACCTTATGAGGCATGGTGGGGTAAGAGACCTACACTAGACCATTGCAAAGTATTTGGATGTTTGGCCTATGCATATGTGCCATCACAATTAAGGCACAAATTGGAACCTAAAGCTGAAAAATATGTGTTTATTGGTTATGATGATAAGCAGATGGGATACAGGTTGTGGAGTCCATCCACAAAACATTTTCTTGTATCAAAAGATGTTACATTTGATGAGCAAGGTACTTGGTATGCAGGTACTATCAATATTAATACAGATGATGAAGAAATTGTGAGCCAAAGGAAAGGTAAATCAAAGGTTCAGATATTTGATGAGCAAGAGAATAATGAAGTGCAGGTTGAAGTGGAAGAGACACCAAGATTTGATCCTGAATGTGAAGAACCAGAAACCTCAAGAAGTGGAGAACTTAGGAGGTCTACAAGGAACAAATGGCAACCTACAAGGTATAGCTATGATACTTCATTCTTGACTACTAAGGATTATGCTTACATGATTAAAGCAGATGAAGACCCTTCTACATATGAAGAGGCAAAAGGTAATGAGATTTGAGAAAAAGCTATGCAAGAAGAATATGATGCATTGATGGAGAATCAAACATGGGATTTAGTTCCAAAGCCAAATAGCCAGAAGATCATTGGATGCAAATGGGTCTATAAGACAAAGAGATTTGCAGATGGAAGTGTGTCTAGGTACAAAGCTAGACTTGTTGTAAAAGGGTTTGCTCAGACATATGGTATTGACTATGATGAGACTTATAGTCCAGTGGCAAAGATGACAACCATCAGAACACTCATAGCAATTGCTGCATGCAAAGGTTGGAAATTGTGTCAATTAGATGTGAAGAATGCTTTTTTGAATGGTTATATTTCAGATGATGTTTTCATGGAGCAACCTCAAGGATTCAGAGATGGAAGATATCCAGATTATGTATGTAAGCTCAAGAGAGCTTTATATGGCTTGAAGCAGGCCCCAAGGGCATGGAACTATAGGCTTGTAAAGTTCTTAAAGGAACTTGGATTTCAAGTTTCAGAAGCAGATAGTAGCTTGCTTGTTAAAGCAAGTGATGATGGGTTCATTTACATATGTATATATGTTGATGATATAATTCTTACAGGTACAGATGAGAAAGGCATACAAAGCCTAAAGAAGCAAATGGAGAAAGAGTTCAAAATCAGTGACTTGGGAGATTTGTCATACTTCTTGGGCATGGAGATTTCATACACTCAACATGGAGTGTATGTGACTCAAGAGAGGTACTTGAAGAACTTGTTAACCAAGTTTAAAATGAATGATTGCAGAGTAGCACCTACTCCAATGGAGGTGAATCAAAAATTAAGCAGATTTGGAGGTGAAGAGTTCAAGGACATGAAGCAATATCAGAGTTTGGCTGGTATTCTTATCTATGCTACATTAACTAGGCCTGATTTATCATATGCAGTTGGGGTGTTGTCTCAATTTATGCATTGTCCTAGGAAAGAGCATTGGATTGCAGGTCAAAGAGTGAGGTATATTAAGGGTACACTCAAAGAGGGTTTTTATT
>CM035422.1:97763883-97786383 GCA_020310875.1 Ceratopteris richardii
AAGTGTGAGGAAAAACTTCACCTGTTCTAGATGCCCTGACGGTCAGACACTATACCTTGTGTACGTGTCCCATTTCAAAAAACTCTTTTGATCAATTTGTAGTTGAGACTACTAGCTTCAAGATGAGCTATCACTTATGAAAAACTTTACACTATACTACGAGACCTAACTTACAGAAGTACCGTAAAATGTGTACTGAGAAAACTGTAACTGTTAACTAACTTTCAGAGTAACATGAAATCACTTAGATTTCTTCATACAAGAAGAATGAAGAAGAATGCGCTCAGATCTTTCCACATAAGTATGAGTTTTCTATTAGAAAAGATGTGTACAGAATGGCTTGGCCTCACTTCGCTCATAGCCACAGAAAACTCTCCTATGCTGAGTAGTTCTTCCTTACCATCTCTCTCTCAGATGAATACCCGATAGTTCAGGTTCTATTATTCATCTCTACATACACACTCTTGCGTATACTACACATACATCCATATTCTCACTACATATCTCTCTATATAAGCACTCTCTCAACTCTCTTATATACATTTTGATCCGAGATTCAAAAAACTCATAATTGTGGAAGTTTCTACGCTGTATATTACAGGCGTGAATTTGTCCCTTCACTAAGGCTTTGATTTTTTTTTTCTGAATGCTTTGTTTCTGCTTCTCTTCATCTTTCTTTTATCCTTCATACATCTTCAGGTCTTTATGTCTAATTAGTGAGTGATTCTTCAACAGCTCCCCCTCAATCACTAATTAGCATCCTCTGATCTTTCATATATTCTTCTTTTGTTTTATTCCTGCCATTTCTTTGAATCTGCTTGTCTTTACTCCATCCAAGCTCTTTGTCAGAATATCTGCAATATGATCTTTTGTAGGAGTGAAAACTATTTCAATCTCCTTCTCCATTACCTTTTCCTCAGGAAATGATATTGAATCTCTATGTGCCTTTTTCTTGCATGAAATACTGGATTTGCTGCAAGATACAACGAGCTCATATTATCTCCATGTATGATAGGTATACCTTGACAATACCCAAGATTTTGAGCAAGGTCTGCATCCATATCACTTCTTTTGCTGCTTCCACAAGTCCTTTATACTCAGCCTCAGTTGACAATAGAGCCACTATATGCTGCTTCTTTGAACAACAACTTACAAGCTTATCTCTTAGGTATATCATATACCCATGTGTTGACCTTCTGTCATCTTGACTTCCTGCTCAGTCAGAGTCACTGTATGCTCTTAGCTTTATATCTGATGTGAAAGGATAATATAATCCTTCTTTTATAGTTCTTTTGATATATTTAAGAACTCTCTGTCCTGCAACCCAATGTTGATCCTTTGGACAATGCATAAACTGTGAGAGAACTCCTACTGCATAACTAAGATCTGGTCTTGTTAGCGTAGCATAAATCAAGCTCCCCACTAAAGATTGATACTTCCTCACATCTTTAAACTTTGCACTACCATATTTGTTGAGTTTATGATTTACCTCAAGTGGTGTTGAGGCTTCTCTGGAATTCTCCATGTTAAACTTCTTCAGTAAGTTTAGGAGATACCTTTCTTGCGAAACTTTTACACCATGCTCTGTATATGTAACTTCCATTCCAAGAAAGTATGATAACTTTCCTAGATCACTGATCTTGAACTCTTTTTCAAGCAATCTCTTTACTTCCTTGATTCCTTCATCTGAGGTACCTGTGATTATAATGTCATCTACATAAATACAAATGTAGATCATACCTTCATGTGTTCTCTTGATGAGTAGACTTGCATCTGCCTTTGAGCTTTGGTATCCAAGGTCATTGAGATACTTCACAAGTCTATAATTCCAAGCTCTTGGAGCTTGCTTCAATCCATAGAGTGCTCTTCTTAATATGCAAACATGATTTGGGTAACTGGAACTTACAAACCCTTCAGGTTTTTCCATATAAACTTCATCTGATATATATATCCATTTAGAAATGCATTCTTTATATCCAACTGACTTAGCTTCCATCCTTTTGATGCTGCTATAGCAATCAATGTTCTTATGGTTGACATCTTTGCCACCGGACTGAATGTCTCATCATAATCTATGCCATGCGTTTGAGCATAACCTTTGACTACCAGTCTAGCTTTGTATCTGCTGTTCTTCCATCTGCAAGTTTCTTAACTTTGTAAACCCATTTATTTCCAATCACATTTTTACTATTTGGTTTTGGAACAAGTTCCCAAGTCTTGTTCTCTTCAAGTGCATTGAACTCCTCCTTGATTACTTCTTCTCATTTTTGTTGGTGCAAGTCAAGCCTTCAGAATTTGGCTTGGATATTATCTTGAAGACTCTACATGAAGCAAGGGTCATAGGAACACTAGCTTATGAGTTATTACCTCTTTACCCATTGTAAAAGTTTATATGACTTGGTATCTTACGTAATCATACCTACTTGATTAAGTCGTGGAAAAATTGGTTGATTGATTGAGGGAATATCTCAATCAACTTTTAGGTGAAAGATTCTAGGAGATTGATCTGAATTCAAATTCAAATTATCACTCAATCCTTATAAAAAGTGAAGTAAAAGAGACGCGGGGTAGCTGTTCATTTCTATCCCATTTTCCCGAGGCATATCTCACCTATCTTTGAGTGTGTGAGTGCTACACTATTGCCCACATATCTCTATCTCATTAGGCAATGCTTAACATGCCAATGAGTTTGTAAATCAATGTGAAGTAATACATACATTTACATCTACAACCTCTGTGATTCTCTGAGTTATCTTCTCCAAGTCTGTCAACTTCCAAGAGGCATATCTTAGTGCCTACTGAACCAAATCAAGTGATTCAAAGCTTGTTGGAACTAGCTCCAAGCATACTATATGCCTACAAAGTTTGAAGGTCATCGGATCAGCCATCTCGGAGAAATCTCACTCGAAGTGGTCTCTGGTATTTCTCTGCACATCTCCTAAAAAGTCGTGGGTGACTCTAATTTTGCTAAACTTATTTCTCAGAGTATAGTTCATCATTTCTTCTCATTCCACTTGCAAAGGGTAGCTTGTTAAGCTAATTTGATATTTCCATAACGAATTTGATCAATTGTAAGTGTGTTGGTCATACTGAGTGAAAGACTGAGCAGGTGTCAATACCAAAATAGCAAGTTTTCTTGGTTTTTTGAAGTCTCAAGTAGTCTGTTTTTGATTTGATCATTACACATATCATTTGCAAAGTACATATATGCTTTCTTGGTATCATTTGGAAGCTAAGCAAGTGTACTAAGAATTCTTGGAGTCAAAGAGGGCAGATGTGAAGCAGGTTTAGCAGCACCTACTCAATCTCTGAGTGAATCCAACCATCCTCTCCCAACAGTGGTATCAGAGCAAATAAGGTAACATGGGAGATGGTTTTCCTTCATTCATTGACAAATTGGATAGGAACAATTACCAAGCTTGGTCTCTAAGGATGAAGACCTATCTACAAGGAAGAAGCTTATTTGGATTCATCTCAGGAGATGAGGAATTGCCCTCATTCAAAGCTAGAGGCCTACCAACCAAGGAAGAGCAAGAGAGGCTCAACACATGGTGTGCAAAAGATGCATTGGCAAGGTCTTATCTTCTTAACTCTATATCTGATTTCCTTTTACCTCATATTAGGAACTATAAGACTTCCCAAGAAACTTGGGAAACCTTGTCAACATATTTCTCATCAAATACAAGGGCCAGAAAGAATCAACTATGGATTGAATTTACAACTCTTAGGAAGCAATCAAAGCAATCAGTTTCAGATTTTGTCACTAGGGTCAAAGACATTGCAGACCAGCTTGCAAGTATTGGAGAGGAGATTGAAGAAGAGCAAATAGTAAGGCAGGTAATCAGTGGACTAAAGGCTGATGACAAATGGGAGAGCTTTACCACAGCAATGGACTTATACATGGACATACATGCTCCTGATTTAACAACTCTGATTGGTCAACTCTTCACACATGAAGCAAAGCTTACAAGGAATGGAGAGCAATCAAAAGGTAACAACCCCTTTGCTTTATACACTGATAAGAAGGTTAAAGATAAAAGTAAAAGTAAGAAGGTTGATGAAGAAGGCTCTACCTCCCAAGCAAACTATGCAGGGAGAGGTAGATCTTCAAGAGGAAGATGCAGAGGAGGTAAGCAAGGTAGGGGGAGATCCTACAATTCATCACCATGCAATATATGTGGTCTGTCTAATCATACTACAGATGAGTGCTACAGAAACTATAAAAATCAGAGAGGAAGAGGCCATCAAAGAGGTGGATACTCTCAAGGTAGAGGCAGATTCAACCAACACCAAGGCTACAATGGCTACAACAATAACTACAACAACAACAATGGTAACTACCAAGGTGGATACAGAAATAGGAAGGACTACAACAACTATACAGAGGTGCAAGATGACTCCCTATTGATCATGAATATGACTTCTAAGTCAGGTATCAATGATGATCACTTATTCTATATTGACTCAGGATGTTCTAATCATGTAGCTGGCAATGTGGCACTACTTTCTGATTTGGAAGAACCTAAGGGCAAACATCAGGTACAGACAGGTGATGATACTAAACATTCTGTTGTAAAGATTGGTAATGTAAAGACTAGTGATGGTAATCAGAACTTATTGAGCAGAGTACTTTATGTCCCAACAATCACCAAGAACTTAATGAGTGTAGGTCAGATTGTGGAAAAAGGTTTACAGGTCAGGTTCAATCAACATGGAGCATATGTGGAGGACCCAAGACATGGATTCAGAAGGATAGCCAAGGGAGAAAAATCAGGTAGATTGTTTACTTTTGAGCTAGAAGACACCAAAAACATTGCTTTATACAATTACAAGGAAGGTCAAAATTAGAAATATGGCACAAGAGGTTAGGTCACATAGGTGAAAGGACCTTAAAGCAAATGTGCAGGGATCAATGTGTGCTTGGGATACCTAATGTGTCCAAGCAACACATGATTTACAAATGTGGTGCTTGTCAATTTGGTAAGTCTCACAGATTGCCCTACTCAAGGAAAGGTTTTATGCATGAAGACTACCTAGAATTGGTGCATACAGATGTTTGGGGACCTAGCAAGGAACCCTCCATTTCAGGATCAAGGTATTATGTGTCCTTCATTGATGATTATAGCAGATGGATTGTGTTATACTTTATGAAGCATAAGGATGAAGTATTTAATTGTTTCAAAAGATATCTTGCACTAGTTGAAAATCAAACAGGTAGAAACTTGAAAAGGCTAAGGTCAGATGGAGGAGGTGAATACTTCTCAAATGAGTTTGAGGACTTCTTGCAGGAAAGAGGCATCAAAAGGGAGATAACCACAAGGTACTCACCTGAACAAAATGGGGTAGCTGAAAGAAGGAATAGACTTATAGTTGAAACAGCCAGGTCTATGCTTAATGAGAAAAAATTGCCAAATTATCTTTGGGCAGAGAGTGTATCTACTGCCACCTATCTCATTAACAGGTTGCCATCAAAGTCACTTGATGGAATGACACCTTATGAAGCTTGACATGGTAAGAGACCATCATTGGATCATTGCAAAATTTTTGGTTGTGTAGCATATGTGCATATTCCCTCACAGGTAAGGGGAAAGCTAGACCCTAAAGCTGAAAAATGTATCTTCATTGGTTATGACTTGAACCAAAAAGGGTACAGATTCTACAACCCAACCAATAAAGGGTTCAAGGTAAGCAGAGATGTCATTTTTTATGAGAATGACTCATGGCATGAGAATGAATGCAGGAAGGTTAGTCTACCTTATGACATGGAAGAAGACTTCCCAAAGCTCACCAAGGAGGAACCAATCCAGAAAGAAGACTCAAGCTCAGATGATGATGACACAATTAATCTTGAGGAATTCAAGGCATGGAAGTCCAAAGGAAAGATGAAGATAAAGAAGCTAGAGAATATACCAGAATCCTCAACTCAAGCTATGAGGTAAGACGTAGATTGGAGAAGTTTGCGTTGTAGGTAATTTTTTTACTTTTCCTATTTTTTCTCTTTCTTACCTTACCACCATCATCACCATCATCATCATCACCATCTTCCACCTCCATTTCCATCATCGCGAAAATTTCAGTTTTTTGATCATATCACCATCTCCACCTCATTTCCCTCATTCTACTTGTGAGAGAGAGCGAGAGAGCGATATTGCGTGCGTTGTTTTTTGCATGTTTTTTGAGCATTCTGCAGGTTCTTGCTGTATCACCATCCCCAGCACTCTGTGCAGGTACGGAACTGTACGGTCTTGTCTCTGTGTCGCCGGGCTCTGTCAATCGCGACCGACAGAAAAATTGCTCTATTTGCTAAACAAAGTGCATATCCATGACCTACAGGCCTAGAGCTTCCCAAAAATGTGTTTAGTTTCTTGAAATTCCTCAGATTTTTGTCAATCGCGATCGCTCTGTCAATCGCGATCGACAAACCACGACGGACAGACCTGTCAATCGCGATCGACCAGTCAATCGCGACGGACAGCCCATGACGGCTCTGTCAATCGCGACCGACAGAGTCAATGATCGATTGACCACGACGGATAGAAGCTACGCGTGACATGTGTCAATCGCGATCGAGCCATCAATCGCGATCGACCTGTCAATCGCGACGGACAGCCACGACGGACCTATCAATCGCGACTGACACAGTCAACGACTGTTTGACCACGACTGACCGCGCCTTCGCGACGGACCTGTCAATCGCGATCGACACATCAATCGTGATCGACAGAGCCAACGACCCTTTGACCACGATTAACTGAATTTTCAGCCACGTGTCAATCGCGACTGACCAGTCAATCGCGACTGACAGCCACGACGGACCTGTCAATCGCGATCGACACGTCGATCGCGACTGACCTGTCAATCGTGACCGACAGACATTGCGAACACGTTAGAAGGGCAAATTAGGTCAAATTTTTAAGGCAAAAATAATGGTCTAAATTTTGGCCAAGTGTGGGACAAACACTAGGGTGTAGTATTGCATTACGAGGGCATGACCCAAGTAACTCGAGAGTTCCTGTTTGCCTGTTAACCTAGTTTAATCCTGTTTTAGCCCCAAAACCTTGAACTGGCATAACTTTCTCATACGAAATCCGTTTGCCGTGATTTTTGTTTTCTTGGAAAGCTCGCAGGGAGTACAGGAATAGGTTAAATTAAGATCAGGAATATTAGATAGGTTATTTTGAAGTTGACCATACCTAGGGGGAACAAAATTCAGGGATCTATAGAGTTGTGTCCAAAAAGTCATAGTGCAAATTGGTGAAGTGTTACATGAAGGAAAGTGATTGGTTCTGTCTTTTGAATTTAAGTCTTGAGCTAACGGTGGGCCTTTTACAAGTCCTTTGAGAGCATCAAAGGGTACGCAAAGCAAGAGTAAGTGCAGGCTTGGGAACACGCGTCTTGGGCACACCAGGGCAACAACACAAGGAAAGGAACTCAAGGTTGGAAAACCCGCAACACCCTTTGTCAATTCTTAGTTTAGGCTAAGTGCGGGTAGTGTTAGAAGTAATTCCAAGCAATGATAGGCACGAGATAAATCAAAGACTATCTAAGAAATCAAGTTCAAGTCAAGAGATAACCTGTGTGTGTGAACGACAAGCTTAAAGGAAAAGAACCTAACGTGAAACGACCAAACTAAAGTGCGGAATTAAACTTAAGTATTCCTAACGACGTGATATCAGACAAGAGTTTAAACACGATAATCAACATAAAAAGGAGATTAAGTAATTGATACAAAGGACTCAGAAACGTGGTTGTACCTGGAAAAATTGGGTTAATCAGTTAGGCATATGAACCTTAGATCAGGACGACATCTAGTAAGAGATAGACAAAGCCTTAGGTCTTCAGAGGCTAGTGTCAATCATACTGCGAGGTCTTGGGCCCAGCAGCTGAGTCACCACTCGCATTACCCTAGCTCTGATACCAGTGAATCAGAGATGTCTCAAGGCATGGACAGACCTACGGGAAGTTCAGGAGTGCCATACTTGCACAGAGTAGAAGGCCCTTACAAAACAAAGTTGGAATACCTTAGGACCAACAGATTAGGTGCCAGCATCTATGAGGACGGCCTAGGAAGATCTGTGGTACAGATTAAGAATCCTGATCAATCCATTGGACTAGAGCACCCAGCTGTCAAGTTTGAAAACGGAGCATACTTGGACAAAGAAGGAACCATATACGTAGTCACCAGTCACCCAGATAGGACAGACGAATTTGGAAATGTGATCCCAGAAGCGGAGTTAGGTGACCGAGAGCAAGGAAACATGGGTACAGAACCTAGAACCCCTCAAGGCAAATCGGTTCTCACTAGGATTATCACACCAAAGTGGATTCCCCAGGATAATAAGAGCATAGATTTGCTCCTCAATCGAGAAAGTGACGAAGCCTTTTGGAGGTATAAATCTGATCAGCCAACTGATATAGGAATAATCATGATCTATGAGTTTAAGGATCCTGATAGCCCAGGCAGAGTGACCTACTTAGATCACGCTTCGGAGAGGATCTTTGTGGTGACAGAACATGATAGACATGCTTACACTTGGAAGGGTGAATTCGTTTTCCCCCAACCAAGATCGAATGTGTCCTATGGTCACCCTGGAGCTGGAACATCCCAAGCTCATGGAACTCCAAGAGATAGAAGTAGAGATAGGCCAGAAGTAAGCTTTTCCAACTTAGGGGGCAGAGAAAGAACAAGGACAGAAACAAATAGAGTAGAGCCTGAGGTACTTAGAGCCCCAGGACATCGAAGAAAGGCCGATGATTTCCCTCTACCACGACCTAGAGATCACACAAGGATTTTGAGACCGACTCAGCTAGTTAAGTCCATGAAGAACTACTTCGACGGCACTGGAGATCCATACGATCATGTGGCTGAGTTTAGACAAGTCCTGAGAGCTGAACAAGTGGAGGATCTATTCACGCAGTACAATGCCTTTGGTCTAACCCTTAGGAACACTGCCCTGACATGGTTTCAGCCACTAAACGAGAGATAGTTCTGGAGCATAGACCAACTCCTAGAGGCCTTCATTATTGAATTCTCTAAGAGTGGCATAAGACATAATACCTCCTCGTTGATTCATAGCTTCAGGCAAACCCCTCAAGAGACCGTGAGACTTGCAGGAAGGAGATTTAGGCAATATCTTGAAAGATGCCCTGTCCCTGAGCTACCCACACCAGCTAAGCAAGTGGCTCTATTCTTGGACGGACTGCTAAGTACCAAATTGAGATCATATGTGTACTTGAAGGACCCTAGGACCATAGAAGAGTGTGTACGCATGTGTATTGACATTGAGGACAACCTAGGGGAGGAGTTAGAGCTTGCCAAGATATACAAAGATTCAGATAGTGCCTCTAGCCTCTCTTCCACGCAATCCCCATCGATTGAGGAACTTGCAGAGAAAGTTGCTCAAAAACTAGGTGTCTCTAGCAAACAAATTCCGAGATTTCCCCCGTTGAAAAGATGCTATAATTGTGGAGGCGACCATATGGCAAATATATGTCCTATTATGGCTCAACCCCAAGTAAATTCTAGTGGCCAGTACTGCACCATAGAACGGAGGTACACCAATCACACCGCGCAAGATTGCCCATACAACAAGCAGGCGGTTAGGCAACCCTACCCTCAGCAGAGAAGATACCAGAACCCGTACCCTCCACAGCCATATGGCAGGCCACAACAACCTTATCAGCAACCATACCAAAACCAACAAAGGCCTCAGCCTGTGTTAGCACAACAACCCCCTGCCCCAGCTAATTTGATCCCAGTAAAATATGCAGTAGCAGAAGAAAACCTGAATAGAGCTATAGTTCCTGTAACACCATTGCTTTCTGAAAGTGACCCTAGTGGCCATAGCTTTGATTCTACACATGTCGATAGTCCCCAGGCTTACTACATGCAATCTCCTGAACATGGTGAGTCCTACTACAGTGAGGAACCGAGTGAACCTAGTTGGGAGTCAGATTACACAAACGTCATGTATGCAAACCCCAACCCTAGGCCTCAACCTAGGTAGGTAAGACCCCCATTCCCTAGAGGACCATGCTACAGATGTCAAGGAGATCACCTCATTCGTGATTGTCCCTTACCTCCACTTACACAACCCCAGTCAGTAACAATTCAGGGCTTTTGCCAAGAATGTGGAAAGGAGCATCTCTTACGAGATTGCCCTAAGAATCCTAATAATATGCCAAAAATCACTCCTATTAACGTTATTGGGCTGGTGGTAGACTCCACAGGAAGTGTGACATCCACCGCACCAGTAAAGGTAGTGACTAGAGCTCAGGCATTGTAGCAGAACCAAGGGGTGAACGAGGATAAAAACCCAGAGGCTAGTGAAACCGAGAGCATGACAAAGAAAAGGACTAGAGCGTGGAAAGATAGTCGGGAAAGAATGAAAAGACAATGGGCTAAAAAGATGAGTGAACTTGAGGAAAGCATAAGAGAAACCAAAGCCAGGATAACTGAACTCACGTCTCAAACTCCCTCTCACACTACCCCACCACCACCATTCCCATCGCCATTCGACCCGTCACCTTCCAACCCACCTCATACGATTACACCACCCCCTAGAGTAGGATCAGTATTAGCTGATCCCACTCCTGAAGACATAGACATGATGCTTGAAGCATATTAGGCCAGAATCCAAGAAGGGCCAAATGTCACAGATCATGACAAGTGCTACCCTAGAGCTGACCTAGAGATAGAAAGAACCAAGCTTTGCGCGAAAATGGTCGCATTGGCTCAGACTATGTTTGAAGCCAGTCGCCTTTTCAATTACTCGGGCTCAGCCAAGACGCAATTACACTTGGATGGACTTCTAGAGAAGTTAGAGGGCATAATTGCAAGATCTGCCAAGGAAGAAAAAAATCAAGAAAGAGATAAAGCAAGCAAAAACATGACCCATCCCCCATCAAAAGCTTATGAGCCCAATTCCACTGAACCAGACAACCCCCCCTCCCTAGAAAGAATAGAGAATCTAATGGCACAATCACAAAAGGAACTCGCCCCTCAACACCATGACAAGGCTAGTGAAAGAGTAGGTCTTCCTACCCAGAAAGCCTATGTGCCTGAGGCCTATGTGCCTAACTCTACGGAGCCAGACACCTCTTCTTCTATGAATCAATACACACCAAAATTCTTGCAAGAGATTCAAGAAGAGAAATGGGCTAAAGAGAGTGAAGTTCCTCCTCCCATTGAACTGGTGGATGACACACACGATCAATTCCCACAAGACCTTCCTTCCATTTATGGAGAGCAGGAGAGTGCCCATTCTCAAGAAAGATTAGACTTCGAGTCTAATTCTTTACAAGAACTACCCCATTTCACAGGCCCATGGGAAGCAAAGTCCACCTGTATGAGAGCACCTACAGTCATGGTAAGAAACGAAGATTCAGTCATACCTAGAGATAGTGAAGAACACCAAAGTGCAGTGCAATCTCACTTTGGAAGAGCTGCTTAAGGTTAGACCAGAAGTGTGGAAACATGTAGCCAATCAAGTGCCCGAGATAGCAAAACCTCGTTCCCAAGTAGGATCACATAGGACAGTCCCAGAGATACCCTTGGATAAGATAGGAGATATGTGTGAAGGTGAAGAAGGGAACACCTATCTTCCCATCACCTACCAGGAGTACACCACCAAGGCAATTTTGGACTCAGGTGCAGGAGTTGCAATTGCCACCACTTCCCTATGGAAGCGTTGGGGCAAGCCAGCACTCAGGCCAACGAGAATGAAATTGCAGATGGCCGATGGTCATATTGAGAGACCCTTAGGATTACTAGAAGGAATAACTCTCACCACCTGTGGTGTCGAGTTCGAGCATACCTTTGCCATATGTGAATTTAGCAAGAACCATGCCTATGAAATGATCTTGGGACGACCCTTTATGCGGCAGTTGCAAGTGGTACAGGATTGGGGAACCAACTCCTTGTACCTGCAGCACTTAGGTGTTACGACCAAAGTGAATCTCAAAGATTACTCTCATAGAGATGTTCCCCCTATCCAATGGAATCCCATCCATAGAGCCAAAGATGATACGGAATCGGTGCATTCCCTAGGATTAGGATCCTCATGGATGCATGAAGACACTCACTTATGGATGTGTAAGGTAGCAGTAGAAGAAGAAAAGAGAGAAAAAGCCAGGGAGATAGGTGCAAAAGAAACCCATAGATCAATCCAAGACCCAGCCTATGCACCTATAGTTTTTCCTGACGAAGAATTTGAACCCCACGGCTGGGCAGAAATCCTAGCAACAATGGATGTAGCCATCAATGAAGAACAATGGACACCCCACTGTGATGAGGATGGCTATGACATTTCAGTCTTCTCCATAGAGCCAATCATGGGGGAGGCTGTTCTAGAAGAATGCGAACCTAGCCTTGATGCATTTGAGGATGCAAGTGACTCCGATCTAGAGTCAATCATTATGGACCCACCTTTTGCATCAGATGAAGAATACTTCCATGAAGTTGAATTTCAACCCCAGAGGCATGGAGAGCTTACAAATGATGTAAGATTAGCCGCACATGTGACCCCAAAGGAAGAAGGGAAGAAAAGAAAGAAGAGAGCAGTCACACCAGAAGAGGAAGAATCTTTGTTTGAGGTCCCGGAAAATTTTAAGAAGTATGAGATAGACGACAGGAGAGTTATGATAAGAATGCCTAAACAAGAGGCACAATCAGGAGAGGCCTATGATAACAAAGAAACCACCAAGAAAATAGTAGTGGCCCTAGAAGAAGGAGAGGAGAGATGCACGTACATAGGCCATGACCTAACAGAGGAAGAAGAGCATGCGTTAATAGCCTTGCTAAGAGAATACAGAGATGTATTCGCTTGGAGTTACAAGGATTTGAAAGGTGTTGATCCAGACATATGCTCACACACCATCCCCATGACCTCAGATGCTAAACCCTCTAAGCAAAAGCCCTATACATATAACGATAATTACGCTGCCAAGATTAAAGAAGAGATAGATAGACTGGTTGAAGCTGGATTCATCTATGAAATTGAGCACACTGAGTGGGTATCCCCCATCGTAGTGGTGCCCAAAAAGAATGGAAAATTACGTGTATGCATTAACTTAAAGAAGGTGAATGCAGCCACAATCCAAGATAACTATCCGCTTCCCATCACAGAACATCTCTTAGAAAGAGTGGCAGGCAAGGAAGTGTACAGCTTCCTTGATGGATTTTCGGGCTACAATCAAGTAGCCATAGCTCCAGAAGATCAGCATAAAACAGCTTTTGCCACAGAGTGGGGTATATTTGCCTTTCGTGTAATGCCATTTGGGCTTACCAATGCACCAGCTACCTTCCAGAGGCTGATGTGCCATGTATTTAAAGAGTTCCTGAGGAAGAACTTAGAAGTCTATGTTGATGATCTTTGTGCTCATTCCAACATTAGGCAAACCCATATTCCTGAACTCAGACAAATCTTTGACAAATGTAGAGAATATCAAGTCTGCCTGAACCCAGAAAAATGCATTTTCATGGTCAGGCAAGGTAAGATTTTAGGACACATAGTGTCAAAGAATGGCATATCCACCGATGAAGAGAAAGTAAGAGCCATAGCCGAGTTACCTAGGCCAAGGAATGTCAAGGAAGTACAAGCTTTCATGGGACATTGTGGTTACTACCGACGGTTCATTCATATGTACGCTGTCATTGCAAAGCCCATGTATGGACTTCTGACAAACTTTGAGTGGACTGAGGAATGTGAGAATTCCTTCAAGGAGCTTAAACGAAGATTATGTTCAGCACCAATCTTGACCACACCAGATTGGAATAAGCCATTCCATGTTCACGTGGATGCATCCAATTATGCTATTGGGTGTGTGCTTGCTCAACCTACTGGTGAAGGCAGTATGGATCTTCCAATTGCCTATGCCAGTAGACAATTGAATGCAGCTGAACGAAATTATACCACTACAGAGAGAGAAGGCTTAGGCATGGTATATGCAGTCAAGAAATTTAGACACTATTTGCTTGCAAATAAGTTTAAATTTTTTACTGATCACCAAGCATTGTTATATCTCGTGAACAAGCCATGCAATACAGGAAGATTAGTAAGATGGTTTCTCTTACTAATGGAATATGATTTCGAGGTTGTGGTAAGGAAAGGGAGGACTCATTTGAGAGCAGATCACCTTTCTAGGCTCACATCTGGAGAAGCCCCACAAGGAGTATCAGATGACCTTCCTGATGCTTACTTGTTTAATTTGGAAGTGGTGCCGCAGTGGGCTAAGCCATTAGTGCCAGTATTGACATACGGACCTAACCATCCAGTAATAAACACGTAGGATAGAGAGGTAGTAAAAGCCCAAAAGTATCACATCATGGCAGGAAGTATGTACAAGCACACAGATCAAGGGATTTTGGCTTGTTGTGTGGAAGAGGATGAGTACACTAAATGGTTGCAATTAGCACATGTAGATGCATTAGAGCAACACTACTCAAAACAACGAACCCTACAGACACTAAGGAGACTCGGAGTGCATTGGCCAACTATGGAAGCTGATGTCCAAAAGTTGTGCAAGGAATGCCCAATCTGTTGCACTAAACCACCTGTGGAACATGCCACTCTTTATCAAGTGTCCATAGTGCCGGATTGGAGTGAACCACTAGTATCCTTTCTGAGGACGAAAACATTCCCTCCAGACATGACTCTGGCTAGGAAAAGGAGTTTAGAACAAGAAGCCCAGGATTACTCACTTATTGGTGATAATCTATACAAACATGGTAAAGACGGTTACCTGAGACTATGTGTCCATGAGAGTGAGTATCTCAAGATCTTGGACACTGCTCACCAAGGTGTAGCAGGAGGACACTTTGGACCAGATCGGGTGATCAAGGCAATACTATTTGCGGGCTTCTGGTGGCCGACCCTTCACATGGATGCACATACCTATGTGAAACGATGTGATGTCTGTCAGAGAACTCAGTATCCTATACGTAAAGATGAGATGCCACTGAAACCTATGATGGGTGGACGTGCATTCTCTAAGTGGGGAATAGACTTCGTAGGTCCTATTAATCCCCCAGCTAAGGGTTCCCATGCAGAATATATCATTGTTGCGACAGACTATCTAACAAAGTGGGTAGAGGTAAAAGCCACGACGAAGAACGATGCTCAAACAACTGCTAAATTCCTGTTTGAGAATGTGTTCACCAGATACGGGCTACCTATAGAGCTAGTTAGTGATAGAGGCACTCACTTCTTGAATGAAGTTATTGAAAATCTGCTCCAAGAATTCTTGGTAGTACATAAGAAGTCTGCCCCCTATCACCCTCAAGCAAATGGCCAGGCTGAGAGCACCAACAAGATCTTATGCAATGTACTGACGAAATTAGTGAACAATAAACGCTCTGATTGGGACAAACAGCTACACCATGCTATTTGGGCATACCGAGTTGCCTACAAAACGGTACTCCAAGCCACTCCCTTTCAAATGGTGTTTGGTCAAAATGTTGTACTACCTTTAGACTTTTTGATACCTACATTGAAAGTGGCACAAGAGCATGAATGGACGGGTCATGAACTCTCCTCTAGACTTTTTGACCTTGAACGATTAGGAGAAACAAGACTGAGAGCAGCTGCAGGGATATATGCAGCAAAGAAACGACAGAAGGCATACTTTGAAGCCCACGTTAAGGATAAAGGTTATAAGGCAGGCGACTTAGTTTTAGTCTACACATTGAAGCAACATGCGAGGAAAGTGGAGAAGAGAGGCTACGGACCCATGATCATTAACAGAATCTCAACAAGTGGAGCAGTGCAACTAGCCACATTAGAAGGCGATGTTCTCCCAAGTTATATCTGCGGATGCAGAGTCAAGTTGTATCAGGAACCTCTCACAGAGGAAATGCTAAGTCGACTCAATACTGCTAAGAAACGCAAAGAGGAAGAAAAGCGAATTCGAGAAGAAGCTCAAGCAGAAGCCCTAGAGCGCATACGGAGAATGAAATTAAGAAGACAAGGTAGAGAGCACCCTAGGCAAGATGCATATGCAGATCAAGGATATGACGTGGCTATGTGTGAAGTTTCAGGTATTAGCTCACATAGGATAACTGATCGACGTCCTTTCATAACCTTAGATATAGGACAAGGAAAGAGTGCAAGGACTGTAAGAGCCTTGATTGACTGAGGTGTAGCCACTAGTGCTGTTAAATTGTCCTACTGTCAAGAGTTGCAATTAACTGTCAATCCTGTGGAAGCATATCTCATAGGATTGGGAGGCGTGGAAACCCCTTGCATGGGCGAGGTGGAACTTCCCCTCTATATTCATGATGAGGCAATGACAGTTAAAGTACTAGTATGTCAAGATGAGGACCTCATTGAACCCCTTGTCTTGGGTCAAGACTGGATCTATGACCAAGCAGTCAACTTAAACCTAAGGAGTGGACTTCTTCAGGTATGGGTGAATCAAACTAGAATTACAATTGAGTTAAATAATGGAGCACTCAAGGAACTAGGAAAGGCACAGACTCCTGGTCCCTCCAGGGGTACACATGAAGTTGACCATGTTGTTCTTGTCCAAGGCTATGTGATACAGAAGAACGAGGATCTCAAAGAAGGAGTTAGAACCACAATGGAACTCCCTTCTTTTCCAAAGGCCAGAAGGAGGCAACAACTAAGGGCAGATCAATCACTGAAGACTCTCCAGGCGAGAGACCAAAAGAACGCGCGAAGCAGAACAACTCAGCCGATGAAACAAATGTGGGTGCAAAAAGACGAGCTGCCGACCGTAACTAAGTCGCAACAACGGTCTCAACTTCCTATTAGTAATCAACTACTTGATGCTAATAAGAGGACTCCTAAAACCTCTGTTGAGAAAGTGAAATCCATTTGGGTACCCAAGAAGTCGATGAGGGCTGACCCACAATCAAGACAAATTTGGGTGCCTAAGGCTTGCTTGCGGGCTCAACTAACCCCACACAATTCACATCATACACGACAGGGTTCACTCGCTCAAGCAGCTGCCACCCACTCTTGTATGATACACTCGAACACGCTGCCACCTAGAAGCATGCACAGACTCACTCGTAAATGGGTCCCAATGACACAACAACTCCCAGCAGAATTACTCATGCAACCCTCCCGAATCTCCACAAAACCAAGACCAAAAGCCATCCACGGTGTTTGACAACCTAAGACTTGTAATAAACCCCCCGACCCCAATCTGTGAATTCACCTCCACTTACTAACTGCACTAGTCAGACTGTGCATCTTTCCATCTCGCTCCTAGGACTATCCAGGCATTAATTACACACACTGTCATCGTGCACTCACTGACCACTGACTCATCATCTACCTCATATTAATGTTGTAACGAGGCAACGATGGGTTTATTCTGTCCATTACAATGTTAACACATGGTTCTATATTCTCACAGAACCAACAAGCAAGCAGGGCCATGGCAGAAGGCGGAGGTGCCAGTTCTCACGCGGAATCCAGCGCACAGATTATGGATATAGAAACACTCCTCCTCGAACCACATCTCACCGAAAGACCGCAAGAACTTCAAGCTGTGCATGTACTCCTAGTTCAGGATCCTCCCCAGGGGCACACCTCTCAAGTGGGCAAACACGCTCATTGGTTCAGTGATGTTGCAGGACCATTGGGTGATGGAACCTATTTTTGGGAAGCTGAATTGGAGTTTAATGGTAAATGGGGACACTACCATTTTTTCACGCACGAATTTGAGAGCTATCAGAACGCCGAAGTAATGCGTGCAGTATGGACCAAAGCTGGCCTGGATAGTTATTTCAGGGCCCACTTACCGAAGCCAGATTTCTTACGTTGTTCTTATCTTATCAGTACCATCACTCCTAGCAGGGCCAAGGGAGGCGACAACACTTTTGTGTTACCCTCACTGTTGTCGGGCCACGAACTTAAAAGATTCAAACTGATCCTCAATCTGGTACGAGAAGCATTGGGCATGTATGGTATGCACATTCCTACTGAAAAGGAAAGAATGGTTCCAGGCAGAATGAAACATAAAGATCTCAATAAGCTGAAGGATATGGTAGCAATGACACCGACCATCGCTCTTCACCTACGGACCGTCATGCAGCATTTTGCTTTTCCAGCCCAGGAAAGATTCACCATGCCACCAAAGAAGATATGGTTTAGCTTGTATTTGGCAGAGACAAAAAACCTCCCTATCAACGTACCACATTGGATCATAGATCAGATCCACCTAGCCCATCAACGGTGGAACAAGAAGCAGAAAAATGTGCTCCACGGGTGTTGTGCTGTGACCAAAATAATCTATCGATGTCTAGCCTATGATGTGCCTATTCAGCGGGCACTCGTATGGTCCCGGGCCTAGGAGTTCCAGAGAAGGCTATCAGCGGCAGGTCCTCCATCAAAGAAGATGAGAGGGGGAGTCCAATTACCCTGCGCTCAACCAAGGGGAGCCACCACTACACCAGAAATTACCCCTCCCCAGACAGGACGCATTAGACCATTCACCATTCGGCTACCAAGACCAAGTACAGAGGGACCCAATCTGGTGTTTCCACCCGTCCCATCGGACTTGGAATTTCCACAGGGCTTTACTCTCAATGATCTCACTGATGAAGAAGTGGCTAGGCTAATCTACGACTCTAATCTCGAAACGGAAACAGAGCGAGCTCAAGAACCACAAACCCATACAACAACGTCAGCCCCCACCCGACCGCAAGTGGTAGAAGTCGACGTAGATGAACAAGAGACCGAACAAGAGGAAGAAGCCTACGAAGAACAAGAGTATGATGAACTTTCAGAGTTAGCAAGTGCCCCCTCGTATTCGGCACAAATAAAAAGACTATATCGAACCATGCAGCTAGTTCAAGAACAGCATAAAATGTCACTTGAAGCAGGCAAGAAACTCATGAACCAATTGCTGGCAGAGGAAGGTGTGGATGATATGTTCATCGAGTCCATCAACCTACATGCAGATGCAGTAGGATTGGATGAGGCCATTCATGAGGCAATGGCCTACATTCACCGATTTGAGAAAAGAGTTCCCGCCCGTCCCATGAGGTCCGGAAAACAAATTCATATCAACGTATCAGCACCAGGAGATACAACGCAAGCAGACAAACATCAGGAAGCACCACTGTCACCACCCTCCCCACCTCTCACTACACAACTCGCTCCACCACATGACACTATCACCACCACGTCCACTACCACCACAATCGTCATGGGAATTCCACTCTCTCCGGGAATCCAATTCGGGGGCGTCACCATGCCCACTTTCACCACTCTCTTCACTAACGTCACTTCCACCCCACCCACGATCCCCATCTACACGGTCACTCAAACATTTGACACTATGGAAACATCTCCTGCCACTGCACCGCTCCCTCCCCCCATGCAACCTCCGTCTCCCATACCCCCTCCACCCACATCTCCACTTGCAGCTACATCATTCACAACTCCCTTTCCCGCCCCCAGTCCCCCTGCATCTTCACCTCTCCCTGCATCATTTAATGTAAATAGTATATTTCTAGCATTAAATCAATGTGTATATCAGCTTCAGAATGAGTACAGAGCTCTTGACGACCAGTATCAACAACTGACAACAAATCACTAGAACTTACAAAGGCAACTGAAAAGTCTTGAAGAGGAAAATGCAGATGTGAATCAATGTTATACAACGCTTGAGCAGGCTCACCAAACACTACTGGAGGCACCCCAACCATCGAAAGAATCAGGCGTCAAACAACTAGAAGCCTTGCTCGAAGTATACCAGGCCGATAACCTACGAGTCAGACGTAACTTGGCGCTACTCAGGAAACATATGGCCACAACGCTTGAAGAGAACAAGAGACTGCAGAAACAAAATGAAGAGAATCTGGAAGCGGCAATGGAAGGCTCTCCCCACGAAATTGAACCAGAGCAGTTTAAAGCCGTACCTTCAGAGACAATGAAGACCATCTTAGAAAGCTATGCAGATCTATTAGATGCTCATGATGAGTTGGAAAGGGAACGTGATGAGCTGCATGGCCAGCTCAAGGAATAGGAGGCTCCAACCAAAGTAATAGAGTCGACCTCAACTTCAAAGGAAGTGAAGGCATTGACAGAGCAGGTGGTTGAGCTCCAGAAAAAGTTACTAGAGTATGAAAGGCAACCCTCTCCAGTTATTGAACCGGAGCCAGAAGACTTGGTTCCCATTGAGGTAGATGATTCGTACGAGGAACCATATGTTCCTATGCCAATGCCAGGAGGGCAACGAACCTCAGAGGGACTAGACACCTTGGAAGTGGAAGCACCCGAGTGGCTTCAGACACTGGATAATACAGCAAACACCCACGAAGAACGGGTGGCCATTCAGATCCAATCACTAGCAAACCTAGAAGAAACTGTCATAAAGTCAGAATATTTCAGAAGCATGTCTTATCATAGATGGATCGGCACCAATAATGACCAATATGTGCCATACTGCATACTTTTGGCCGATTACAACGCCGAGATTCAACGACAATGCGGCAAGCCTCCCATATTTGCTACACAATTTGGTCCAGACGATATACCGAAAAGTGCTAAGCGTGGGTCCATCCATCAACCCACCTGGAGGATCAGGCTTTTGGAAACATATCCTGAGATGGTCCGAACCTGGAATAATATGCCGTTGTTTATTAAATATAATCCTTGTTACGTTCCAGTTCTTCGAAGACGCACCTGGCCTGAATTCACTATTGCCATCAGAGACATCAAAGCCTACGCAAAATGGTTAAATTACGTTTATCTAGAACCTCCACGAGGACCCCCCACGGTGAACTACATGATTTCTACAATCCGTCACTGGAGCATTCGGCTACGCAATAATCCCGATGTGATGGCCCAGATGTGTATGAAAATATTTGAATTAATGCTGATCACTTTCAGGACGTTTAAGAATATTAAGGACCCCCACTTCTCAGGAGCAGGCTTCGTGACAGGAAACCAGGATCTGGTGTATGATATGAGTACCACCCCCTCCATTGAAGTAATATATGCTTGGCATGCCAGAATCAAGTACCTCCCAGCCTGCTTTAAACAGACATTTGAGGAGATGTTCAACACAGGCTTCTGGGAATATCACTCCGAAATCTTTATACCTAGACCATCACATCTCCTCCAATTATTTGCTGTGGAGAGAACTATTCACTCAGAACAATTGAGGGTGCCTCATCCAGATGTTCCCGGACCTGTGAATTGGGATGATTTGCTCACAGATCTAGCACGCGGCTTACGACTCGAAGAACACCACCTAGCCTCCGATGTCGTCCAATATTATGTTCAAAAACCCTCTAGACAAGGGTCTGTCAGGGGCGACAGACGCGAGAGTGGGGGGGGTGTTGGCAGCAGTCAGGGAACCGAAGGAGCCACAAGACGAATAGAGTCAGAGCGAAGGGACAGCACAAGCAGACATGGCAGTCAAAGAAGATCTGGCAAGTAGGCCATCTAAATTTTTCAGACATCAAGGAGTTGAGCACACAAGAAGACAGAGCAAGTAGGGAGCTCAAAGGTATGTATGACAAATCAATAGAGGAAATCCCTACACAAATAGTGATTTTCATCACTAAAAACCATTGTAAATATCATTTTGTATTTTTGTAGCTCCATTTTGTGCAAGCCAAGGAGTCCTTGAGCTTGAGGAGCTTTAGAAGTATCTACCTGCCAATTTTCATATTTTTTAGATCTCGTTTGAGCCCTCTAGTAAGCCCTGGAACCTAATTTTTAACTAGGCCGGACACTAGGTCTGAACAGGGCCAAAGCTAGTCAAAAACTATAAAAGGAGCTAGAGAGCTCATTTTTGAGGGTGGATCGTAATTGAAATGAACTTGTAAGAGCTTTTTGAAAGTAATCTAAGAACTCCATTGCTTCTCACTCTTTGTCTTGCCGTGTGTGCACGTGTGTGTGTATGTGTGTGCATGCTTGTGTGCTTCTCACTCACGCACTTGTGCATCCACTTGCTCGAGGTCTTCATACCATCCTCACGTCTTCCCGGATTGACATTAAAGGAGGTGCTACTCATCACTGAGCTACATATGGTCTCAAGCAAGCTCCAAGAGCTTGGAATTTCAGGCTTGTTTCATTCTTGCAGGACAAAGGCTTTCAACTAAGCAAGGCAGATCCTTCACTATTTATTAAAAAGAGTAATTCTGAGATCATCTACTTATGTGTATATGTAGATGATATTATATTGACAGGAAATGATGTAGATGGTATGAAGAAGATCAAAGATCAGATGAGAGAAGAGTTCAAGATAAGTGATTTGGGTTCACTTACCTATTTCCTAGGCTTGGAAGTTGTCTACAAAGATCATGGTTTGTTTCTCACTCAAAGAAAGTACATTAAGGACATGTTGGCAAAATTCAAGATGCAAGATTGTAAGATTGCAGGTACTCCAATGGAGGTCACTCACAAATGGAGCTCACATGAAGGTGAACTCATAGAGGACATCACATCATATCAAAGACTAGTGGGTAGTCTCAACTATGCCACATTGACAAGAGTAGATATATGTTATAGTGTG
>CM035422.1:97801383-97863883 GCA_020310875.1 Ceratopteris richardii
TATCTATCTATCTATCTATCTATCTATCTATCTATTGTTGGTGCAGACCAATCACCAATTGAAGACTTGGAAGGTTAAAGAGTGAAGGAAGGATCAACCATTGAAGCTTGGAAGAAAGACATATTCAGAGGATAAGAGAAGTGTACACATATGTACATTAGTATAGTCATAGGTGACTTAGATCTTTGTTTGAGTAAGAATCTTGTACAAATTATCTATAAATACTTTGAGAAAAGTCGGGGCATGTATGAGAGCATATGTAGAAGCCAAGATTGAGGAAGTTGGAAGTCAAGAGATAAAGAAAAGTTAGTTGAGTTAGCTCTCATCACTCAGTTGTAATTTTCTGAGTTAATGAAGAAATATTGCACCCGATCTTTTCGTGTCTGCTCCTTCTGTGTTTGATCAATTGTGAAATCCTTTTGAGGATATCTAAGTTGTTAGTTAATGAGCCTGTGACCTGAATTTCAGAGTCTAATTGTAAACAGGCTAGGAGAATTGTTAGTAGGAACATTCATATGTGTTGAGTGTCTACAGTTCTCTGAAACAGGCGCAAATTTCGAGTTTAATCTTTTGGTCAGTGCTCACTCCATAGTTTAAAGTTTTGTGCAAGTAAGCACTTAATCTTTAAGTTGGAAGGTGATCTACTCGTGGCTAAAAGCATTTGGCAAAACGGGTTAGATATTGTGAGAACCAAAGTTAAGAAGTTAGGGGTGTCTAAATCGACTTCTCAGAAGTGCAGATTCAGACATAGGTAACTTGTGAAGTCAATTTCTCAAGTTATACTAAAGCTTTTGAAGTAATTCAACTTGGAGGTGATGCGCAATCTTTAGGAGATGATATGTACAAAGTTTCATCAAAAACTTTACACGTTTGATAAGTCAATGTGAAGAAATTCTGTAGCAGACTTTTCTGTGTTTCATCTTCTTTACATATTTTCTCAGATTTGATAATTTGGAGATTGGACCTCTAATTTAGTGAAGGTTTTGACTTACTCTTGATATAGAGGTGTTCTAAATTCAAGAGTAGGTTGTTCTTTTGGAGATTAACACTCTCCATCAGTGGTATCAGAGCAGGAGACATCAAAATCAAGGAAAGGAAGGTCCCGACTGCTGCAGATTCAAGAAGTCCAACATTTGAAGAACTAAGAAGTGAAAGCTTGGAGTCAAAAGCCTGAGGAGAAGACTACTCGACATCAAGAAAGGCAAAAGGAGTCTAACTCGAAGTAAAGGTACATACATTACTTGTAAAGCTTGAAGTTTTCAATACACAGGTGGACACAAGATGGGAGATGCTCTACAGATAGAGAAATTGGATAGGGAAAACTATCTTGCATGGTCAATGAGGATGGAAGCTCACCTTATGAGCAAAGATTTGATTGGTTACATCACAGGAGAAGAAGAGAAGCCAGAGTTCAGAGATCCTAGTGTTCCAACTAGGGAAGAGTTAGCAGATCTGAAAAATTGGATGAAGAAAGATGCTCAAGCTAGGAGCATTATCTATATGGGAGTCAATGATTACTTGTTACCTCATATTAGAGGTCTTGAAAGTGCAACTGACATATGGAATGCTTTGGAGGAGCATTTCCAGAACACTACAAAGTCAAGGAAGGCATCCTTATGGGCAGAGTTTACTACCTTCAAGAAGAAGGCCTCTCAATCCATCTCAGACTATGTAACAAGGATGAAAGATATTGCAGATGCATTAGGAGCTGTTGATGAAGACATTGAGGAAGATAAATTGGTAAGGCAAATCCTTACAGGGTTAAGAGGTGATGACAAATGGAAGCCATTTATTTTGTCTACAGAACTATCACTTGATCATTTCACTCCTGATTTAAATCAATTGTTAGGTCATATGCTAACATTTGAGCAGGATGTTAAAGGAGATGGTGACAAGAGTACAGGACATGCAATGTACTCAAAGGACAAGAAGAAGAATAGCAAAGGAAAACAACAAGCAGGTGAAGATGAAGGAACAACTACTCAAGCCAACTTCCTAAGAGGTAGAGGAGGTGGCAAAGGTAGAGGAAGAGGCAGGAACAACAAAGATGGAGGCAAAGCTTGCTGGATTTGTGGTAAGACAAATCACTTAGCTAATGATTGTTGGCATAATAATCAGAATAATGGTGGATACAATCAAAATTATAATTCAAGAGGAAGAGGTGGCAGAAATCAAAGAGGTAATTACAGAGGTAGAGGTGGAAGGAATTACTTTGGAAGAAATGCAGGTAGAGGTTTCCAAAGTCAACAATACAACAACACCTACTACAATTATGCTTCAGATCAAAAGGAAGATTCAACATTGATAATGAATGCAACTTGTGAAAGGCAGAGTGAAGATCAAAGAGTCTTCTACATTGACTCAGGGTGTAGCAATCACCTGAGTGGTAACATATCTTTGATGACTGATTTGGAAAGTAAAGTTTTTAATCATGTTGTTCAAACAGGTGACAACACAAAGCACAATGTGAAGTCAATTGGATCAGTGAAGGCCAAGGATGGAAGCACCTTATTGAGTAAGGTCTTGTATGTTCCTACAATCCCTAAGAATTTGATAAGTGTAGGTCAAATTGTTGAAAAGGGATATGAAGTAAGGTTCACTAATGATGGAGTATATGTGGAAGACCCTAGTCAAGGGTATAAACAGATTGTTTCAGGGAAAAAGGAAGGAAGATTATTTACATTGAAGATTCAAGGCAACATTGGTCATGCTATGTTCACATATGAAGGACATAAGATCTCTGAGTTAGATCTTTGGCACAAGAGGCTTGGACATTTCAATGAAAGAGGTATTAAAGATATGGTTAACAATGGTTCAGTGCTTGGATTGCCTAATGTTGCAGGTCAACATATGACATACAAATGTGAGGCATGTCAATTAGGTAAGGCTCATAAACATTCCTATTCCAAGCATGGTTTTATGCACTCAGAGAAGCTTGAGTTGGTACACACAGATGTGTGGGGACCATCAAAAGATTTCAATATAAATGGATCAAGGTATTATGTGATTTATGTTGATGATGCTACTAGGTGGATCACTATTTATGTGATCAAAGATAAGTCAGAAGTGTTTAATACATTTAAACACTATCATGCATATGCAGAAAGAATTATAGGTCATAAGTTGAAAAGACTAAGGTCAGATGGAGGGGGAGAGTATTTCTCTAATGAGTTCAGTGATTACTTATGGAATGCAGGTATAAAAAGGGAAATTACTTGCAGGTACTCTCCTCAACAAAATGGTGTTGCAGAAAGGAGAAATAGAACTCTTGTTGAGTTTGCAAGATCCATGATGAAGGAGAAAAATTGCCCTAATTATTTGTGGGCTGAGGCTGTAAATACAGCCACTTATTTGGTCAATAGGTTACCATGTAAAGCCTTGCAGGGTATGACACCATATGAGGCTTGGTGGGGTAAAAGACCTACCTTGGATCATTGCAGAGTTTTTGGGTGTGTGGCATATGCATATGTGCCATCACAATTAAGACACAAATTGGAACCCAAAGCTGAAAAGTATGTTTTCATTGGCTATGATGACAAGCAGATGGGCTATAGATTGTGGAGTCCATCAACAAAGCAATTTATGGTTTCTAAGGATGTTACATTTGATGAACAAAGCACTTGGTATGCAGGTACAATCAATATCAATACAGGTGATGAAGAAGAAGTGAGTCAAAGAAAAGGTAAATCAAAAGTTCAGATATTTGATGAGCAAGAGAATAATGAAGTGCAGGTTGAAGTGGAAGAGACACCAAGATTTGATCCTGAATGTGAAGAGCCAGAAACCTCAAGGAGTGGAGAACTCAGAAGGTCTACAAGAAATAGGTGGCAACCTACAAGGTATAGTTATGATACTTCATTTCTAGCCACAAAAGATTATGCTTATATGGTGAATACAGATGAAGACCCTTCTACATATGAAGAGGCAAAAGGTAAGGAGAAATGGGAGAATGCTATGCAGGAGGAATATGATGCACTATTGGAGAATCAAACTTGGGATTTGGTTCCTAAACCAAATAGTCAGAAGATTATTGGATGCAAGTGGGTCTACAAGACCAAGAGATTTGCAGATGGAAGTGTGTCTAGATACAAAGCTAGACTTGTTGTCAAAGGCTTTGCTCAAACATATGGTATTGATTATGATGAGACCTATAGTCCTGTGGCAAAGATGACAACTATAAGGATACTTATTGCTATTGCTGCATGTAAAGGTTGGAAACTATGTCAACTTGATGTGAAAAATGCTTTTTTGAATGGTTATATTTTAGATGATGTATTTATGGAGCAACCTCAAGGGTTCAGAGATAAAAGGTATCCAGATCATGTGTGCAAGCTCAAGAGAGCTTTGTATGGCTTGAAGCAGGCCCCAAGGGCATGGAACTATAGACTTGTGAAGTTCCTAAAAGAACTTGGTTTTCAGGTGTCTAAAGCAGATAGTAGTTTACTTGTCAAGGCAAGTGAAAATGGTTTCATATACATGTGCATATATGTTGATGATATAATTCTTACAGGTACAGATGAAGAAGGAATACAAAGGCTCAAGAGGCAAATGGAAAAGGAGTTCAAGATAAGTGACTTGGGAGACTTATCATACTTCTTGGGCATGGAGATAACATATACTCAACATGGAGTATTTGTGACCCAAGAAAGGTATTTGAAGAACTTGTTAATCAAGTTTAAAATGGATGATTGCAGGGTAGCACCTACACCAATGGAGGTGAATCACAAATTGAGTAAGTATGGAGGTGAAGAATTCAAGGACATGAGACAATATCAGAGTTTGGTTGGTAGCCTTATCTATGCTACTCTAACTAGACCTGATTTATCATATGCAGTAGGGGTTTTGTCTCAATTTATGCATTGCCCAAGGAAAGAACATTGGATTGCAGGACAAAGGGTGTTGAGGTACATTAAGGGTACACTCAATGAAGGTTTGTATTATGGGTTTACCTCAGATACAAATATCAAAATTTATAGTGATGCAGATTGGGCAGGTAATCCAGATGATAGAAGGTCTACATTTGGATACATGTGTTATGTGGGAGATAAACTTATCTCATGGTGTTCCAAGAAGCAACATACAGTTGCTTTATCTTCTACAGAAGCTGAGTATAAAGGCATGGTTGAAGCTGCAAAGGAAGTAATTTGGCTCAAGACCTTGATGAAGAGTCTTGATATCATGCATGGGGTACCAATTATATATGGAGATAACATGAGTTCATTGTACTTAGCTGCTAATCCTGTTTTTCATGCCAGGACCAAACACATTGAGATTCAGTATCACTTTCTAAGAGAGAAAGTGATGGATAAAGAGATTGAAGTAGTTCATACTTCAACAAAAGATCAGATAGCTGATATGCTTACAAAAGGCTTGGATGGACCAAAGTTACAAAGGTTCAAAGACATGGCAGGTATAAAGAAGATAGTGAAGACCTCAATTGATGATTGAGGGGGAGCTGTTGGTGCAGACCAATCACCAATTGAAGACTTGGAAGGTTAAAGAGTGAAGGAAGGATCAACCATTGAAGCTTGGAAGAAAGACATATTCAGAGGATAAGAGAAGTGTACACATATGTACATTAGTATAGTCATAGGTGACTTAGATCTTTGTTTGAGTAAGAATCTTGTACAAATTATCTATAAATACTTTGAGAAAAGTCGGGGCATGTATGAGAGCATATGTAGAAGCCAAGATTGAGGAAGTTGGAAGTCAAGAGATAAAGAAAAGTTAGTTGAGTTAGCTCTCATCACTCAGTTGTAATTTTCTGAGTTAATGAAGAAATATTGCGCCCGATCTTTTCGTGTCTGCTCCTTCTGTGTTTGATCAATTGTGAAATCCTTTTGAGGATATCTAAGTTGTTAGTTAATGAGCCTGTGACCTGAATTTCAGAGTCTAATTGTAAACAGGCTAGGAGAATTGTTAGTAGGAACATTCATATGTGTTGAGTGTCTACAGTTCTCTGAAACAGGCGCAAATTTCGAGTTTAATCTTTTGGTCAGTGCTCACTCCATAGTTTAAAGTTTTGTGCAAGTAAGCACTTAATCTTTAAGTTGGAAGGTGATCTACTCGTGGCTAAAAGCATTTGGCAAAACGGGTTAGATATTGTGAGAACCAAAGTTAAGAAGTTAGGGGTGTCTAAATCGACTTCTCAGAAGTGCAGATTCAGACATAGGTAACTTGTGAAGTCAATTTCTCAAGTTATACTAAAGCTTTTGAAGTAATTTAACTTGGAGGTGATGCGCAATCTTTAGGAGATGATATGTACAAAGTTTCATAAAAAACTTTACACGTTTGATAAGTCAATGTGAAGAAATTCTGCAGCAGACTTTTCTGTGTTTCATCTTCTTCACATATTTTCTCAGATTTGATAATTTGGAGATTGGACCTCTAATTTAGTGAAGGTTTTGACTTACTCTTGATATAGAGGTGTTCTAAATTCAAGAGTAGGTTGTTCTTTTGGAGATTAACACTCTCCATCATCTATCTATCGATCGATCGACCTATCTATCTATCTATCTATCTATCTATCTATCTATCTATCTATCTATCTATCTATCTATCTATCTATCTATCTATCTATCTATCTATCTATCTATCTATCTATCTATCTATCTATCTATCTATCTATCTATCTATCTATCTACCTATCTATCTATCTATCTATCGATGTATCTATCTATCTATCTATCTATCGTTCTATCTATCTATCTATCTATCTATCTATCTATCTATCTATCTATCTATCTATCTATCTATCTATCTATCTATCTATCTATCTATCTATCTATCTATCTATCTATCTATCTATCTGTCTGTCTCTCTGTCTGTCTCTCTATCTATCTATCTATCTCTCTATCTGTGTATGTATCTCTCTATCTATCTATCTATCTATCTATCTATCTGTCTATCCATCTGTCTATCTATCTATCTATCTATCTATCTGTCTATCTCTCTATCTATCTCTCTATCCATCTATGTTTCTATCTATCTATCTATCTATCTATCTATCTATCTATCTATCTATCTATCTATCTATCTATCTATCTATCTATCTATCTATCTATCTATCTATCTATGTGTCTATCTATCTATCGATCTATCTATCTATCCATCTATCTATCCATGTATGTTGCAGAGCTAAAGAGCACACAAAGCAGAAAAAAAAAGACGGGCCCCAAAATTTTTCCGATTTGGACCACATATTTTTGTAACATATTCATTTTTGTAATATATTTCCCTTTGTAAAGGCACTAGAGGAGTCCTGTAGATGCATTCCCACAGAAGAATAGAAGCTTACCTATGTAAAATAGTAGGAAATTAGCTTTTAGTGAATAAAGTGCCGGTCACTTGTGTGAAAGGACCATTTTTAGGGCACTAGTATATAAGTCAAATGTGACTCTTTGTAAAGAACTTTTTTCCATTGTGAGAAGAGAGAGCACAGAAATTCGAATTTGTGTCTTCTTCCCTCTTCATCTTCTTCTTCGCGAGCTTGTATGCATGTGTAGTGCTTGGAAAGAGTGCTTGTGAGTGTTGTCTATCCTTGAGAGTGTTTCTTTGCTGTAGAAAAGGTGTGTGCGAGGTGTAGGAAGTGCTGAAGCGTAGGAAAGTATTTTCGCGATTCAGTATTTCTGTCATAACTTGAAGTAGGAGCGTCTGAATTGAGTGAAACCACTGCCATTGGATGCGTCTTCTCGAGAGCTTCGAAATGCATATG
Organism: Ceratopteris richardii; assembly: GCA_020310875.1. NCBI lineage: Eukaryota > Viridiplantae > Streptophyta > Polypodiopsida > Polypodiales > Pteridaceae > Ceratopteris > Ceratopteris richardii. The sequence goes on from CM035422.1 coordinate 97,809,098, forward strand.
CTATTCGCTATGTTTGGAGCTCGGAGCTAAGAGAAAAGTCCAAAATATTGACGGCTGTTGCACCAAGTATCGTTTCGTCTTGACCTACAGTTGAAGCTTGTTAGGATAAGTATTTACCTCATTTTCATTCTTGAGTAGTTCATTTGCATTGACCATTACGTGATTGCATGTCTTCATACACTCGGCTAGGTTTGCATACTCTTTGGATTGATAATTAAAAGCGTGTATCCCCACTATATGCACTTGTGAGGGGATTGAGGTATAGTCTCTTTCTCCGCAAGTCCCTAAGTTGAAGCTTAGGTCAACACACTTTTTGGCGCCGTTGCCGGGGAGTGACGAATCAAACCGAGGCATTCGTGTGATGGTAAGTAGCTTTTTGCATTGAAGAACGTGGAGGAGCGGAAATCTTCTCTTCTTTGGTAAGTCAATTTCAGCCGCACTTGCTACTTCTCATTCTTGGAGTGTGTGTAGTGAGTTGATAGATTAGGAAAGAGAGTAGAAGAAGTAGAGTAGGAGTAAGTGGAGAGTAGAGTAGGCTTTAGTGTTGTTCAAAAATTTTCCTTTTTTTTAAGCTAGGAATTTCCAAGTATAAAAGCCAAAAAAAATTTCATTTTTCAATTCACTTGTTAAACAAGTATCGTGGAGAGAGCAGTCGGGTATCGTGTGAGTTGCAGCGATCGTGGCGAGGAAAACAAGCAATAGGGAAGAGTTCAGTGCAAGAGAGTTTGACCAAGAAATCATAAGTGATACCAAGGTAAATTAAACCACTTGTTTGCTCAAAAATTTTCAGCATTTCAACCTAGGAAAGGAAAAAACGATCTGCGCTGAGTATCGTTTGGGCTCTCAGGGGGTTAAAAATTGTTTGCTGATTGATACAGTGAGTAAGGGTAAGAGAGAAGAGCTAGTTGAGCAAGGGGGAAACATCAAATCACAAAAAACATCTGTAAAAAATTTGAAGTTGGGTCAAGTATCGTCTTTGCTCCCACGGTTGAAGATCGCGATACTTGTCAAGTATCGTGGACTCCTGTGGTCGAGTATCGCGATATTTCCCAGATATCGGTATTGTCTCGATCAGAGATCGTTTGTGCCCAAAGATCGTGTATCGTTGGCTCAAGTATCGTGTTCGAGAGATCGCGATACTTGCCAAAGATCGTCGATCGATTGAGGTCAAAGATCGGTATCGTTTCGGTCAGATATCGTGTTGGCCAAGTATCGGATATCGTTTCCTAGAGATCGCGATACTTGCCAAAGATCGTCGATCGTTTGGTGGAGTATCGTGTATCACGTATCGTCTGCGCCAAATATCGTGTATCGTGGCCTGAAGATCGCGATACTTGTGAAGTATCGTGTATCGTTTGACCAAGTATCGTTTTGACAGAGATCGTGTATCGTTTTGGTCAAGTATCGTGTATCGCGTCTCAGAGATCGCGATACTTACCAGCGATCGCGTATCGTTTTGAACCAAGTATCGTCGATCGTGTATCGTGTTGACCAAAGATCGTGGAGTCCAGAGATCGTTTTGTCAAAGATCGTTTTGGAAAGTATCGTGTATCGTTTCCTCCCGAAGATCAAGTATCGTCGACTGTCAACTATCGAGTATCGTTTCAAACTCAGGTATCGTGTATCGTGTCCATCAAGTATCGCCTGGGCGGAGATCGTTTTCCAGCGATCGTTTCGTCCAAGTATCGTGACAGCCAGCGATCGTTTTGGCAGATATCGTGTATCGTGGATTTTAGAGGTCAAGTATCGTGACTTGAAAATTCCTTTCAGTCACTTTCCAGCCTAAGTTTTTCCTAGACTTCTAAGTCATATCAGAGGATTCTAGAGGCTAGAGGTGGACCAGATTTGATCAGATCTCTTAAGTGAATGAACCTGAGATCCGGAAGAACCCTAGGAAGCCGAAGAAGTGTAATTTCTTCCGTAGGGAGTGTAGCCGAACCAAGTAGCCGTTCACATTACTCTGAGACCTCCAGTGAGTCAGAAGGAGAAATCCCCATGGCTTCCGAGGATATGCAAAACACTGTGCCCATGATTGGCCAGATGTCCATCATCGAGGGAGAATACAGAACTTCCTTAGAATACGTGAGCACCAACCACAATGAGATCCCTATCTATTTGGATGGTCTAAACAGATCAGTGGCCAGACTGAGGAAGACTTCAGAGGCCTACATAGTGCCAAGACCAGCAGTTAAGTACATAGGAGGACTATACATGGACAAACGAGACATTCAATACGTGGTCACAGAATACCCGGAAATCATTAATGAGCGTGGTGAGGAAAATAATGCTTCGAGCTTAAATGGAGGAGGAACCGAAGAGCAAGTAACTACTCCTAGAGGGAGATCAACAATTACTAAACTTTGGAGAGGAGACCTAATCCCCCAGGATGATACTCTAATAGATGTGTATTTGATCAACGGAATGGAGCACCTGCTCAGAGCCCATTCCTCAATATGGGAAGCTGCTCCTAATCCAGTTACCATCTATGAGTTACAAGATCCTGAATTCTCCACCACCATCACATATCTGGACAAAAATCATAGATGGTATTGGCCAATCACAGAATTAGAGAGAGCAAAACTGAAATATCAGAACATCCCAGTATTCCCCCCAAGGGACCAAGCCACTACGTCACGGAATCCACATGGAACTTCTCAAAATGATTCAATTCAACAATCGGGACAAACACAACAAACTCAACAAACCCAGATCCCCATCAGACCACATGTACAATTCGCAATGCCCGCCACTAATCCTAACTACCGGCCACAACCAGCCATTGACCCAAGACATGGAGTTCATGCTCCAGTCAGACCGCAGGTAGTACGAGGACTAGGTATACCAATAGGAAGACCAAATTACCCTGTAATGCCTAGACAACCTGAAGCAGGAAGGAGACTAAGGCCGATCCAAGTGGCCAAGTGCATGAGAAATCATTATGATGGCTCTAGTGAACCCTATAATCACATAGCAGAATTTAAACAAGTAGTTAGAGCCGAGCAGGTAGATGACTTCATGATTCAATATGAGTCTTTTGGCCTTACCTTGTCAGACACAGCTCTGGCCTGGTTTCAGCCATTGGATCCAAATACCTTTCAGAACATGGATTAGGTATATCAAGAAATGATTGAAGAATTTACCAAATCTGGAATTAAAAACAATTCTTCATCATTAATCCACAGCTTCAAACAAGTCCCGACTGAGTCAGTGAGATTGGCAGCAAGGAGATTCAAACAGTATGTGGATAGATGTCCCGTAGAAGAGAGACCAACGCAAAACAAGATGGTATCATTGTTTTTAGAAGGACTGTTGAACGGAACCTTGAGGTCATTAGTGTACGTGAAGAGAGTTCAAACTTTGCAAGAGTGTATGAAGGAATGTATAGACCTAGAAGATAATCTTGCAGAAGACTTGAAAATACCCCAAGGTAGTGTGAAAAGCGAAGAGTCAACATGTAGCACATCAAACTCCAAAAACAACGTAGAGGAAATTGCCGACTTGTTAGCTAAAAAACTGAATGTTCAAGGACAAAGGAATAATCCCACCAATCCTATGAGAATGCCTATGCTTAGAAGATGTATGCAGTGCGGAGGAGATCATCCTTCTCATTTGTGTACTAGGGGAGCAGTTCCACCACCTGCCTATACTCCTCATAGACCCTCTGTCCCCGGACCACTACAATATTGCAGTATAGAGCAGAGATACACAAACCATAGCACTGAGAACTGCCCTTACAATAGGCAAACCAGACCCACACAGCCTTATGTGAGACCATATGGATACCCGCAGAACCAGCAGGGAGGAGAAGCCTTTAGATATCCCTCATATCAGCCGCAGGCACCAATACCACGACCATACGCATACCAGGGATATACGCAACCCCAACCAGTGCTAGGACAACAACCGCCCCATCCTCAGAACGTTGTCCCAGTTAAGATAGCGCAACCAGAGGAAAACTTAGAAAGAGCTATAGTACCAGCCACACCTTTGACTAGCAGTGAACCATATGACTTATTTTATGAACCGAGTCAAGGAACATACTCTGGCTATGAGAGCTCAATAATGGAATATGGGCAACAATATGACTTACATGCTTATGGCATGGAGACACCAGAGAGTTCATATAATTACGAGCAGGATTATGTACCTTTAATGTACACAGCTCCTAGAGCAACCATGCCACCTCGACCAATGAATAGACCGCCTGTACCCAGAGGACCATGCTACAGATGTGGAGGTGACCACTATATTAGAGAATGTACATTGCCAAACCCACCACCACCACAACGAATTTGGGAAGGCTACTTTAGCGATTGTGGGAAGGAACATCTCTTCAGAGATTGTCCTAAGAACCCAAACAAAGTCACATCTAATGTGCAGATCAACGTAATAGAAGTGATTGAATCGTCAGGAAGCGACAAAGAGTACACTACACCTTTCAAGGCCATAACAAGAGCAAAGGCTAGGGAAAACCCTGATAAAACCGACGGAAGTAATCAAAGTGACAAAGAGGGAAATACATCCATCCCTCGCAGAGTGGAAGACTTTGAAGAACCAGAAAAGAGTATCGCCAGTAAGAGATCCCAAAGATGGAAGCAAAGGAGAGACAGGATAAAAGAAAAAAAGTTGTTACAAAAGAAGGGAAATGAAAAGAGTAAACAGAAATGAACAGAAGACTCACAAGTGGAAGAAGAAAATAAAAAGGAGAATAAAAGGGAGGAGGTAGGATCAGTATTAGCAGACCCAATGCCTGAAGAATTAGCCATGTGGATTTAGGCATACAAGGCGAGAATAAAAGCAGGACCTACCATAGAACAACATGAGAGAGAGTACCCTAAAGGCGACTTAGAGAAAGAAAGACTGGAAATCTGCAAAAAACTGATAGAAGTTGCCCAACAAACATTAGAAAAACCCGCATCACCTTTACCCAACAACCGAATTGGCGAAAAGAAATTTCAAGAGTGCCTAAACACTCAGGAAAAGCCTGACGTAAACAGACCTCCGAATGATGAAATTGGTATTGAGGGAAAGGAAGGATCCATAGTCCCTGAAACAGAAGGAGACTGGACTAAGGATTTATGGGCGCGAGTTCAAGAGGACAAATGGAAAAAGGTAGAGGGAATAGAACCGCCCTTTGAAGAATTGAAAGCAGAAAACGAAATAGAGGGTTCAATACCTGAACTCAATTCAGAAGAAATTTTTCCAATGGATGCAAGTGACAGAGAAGTGGAAGAGGATGTAAAGGAACTACCCAACTACACCGGGGAATACGAGCACAACTCAGAATTGTATCGCATTCCATCAATAACGAGACGAGAAACGAATCCATCAGTTCAAACATCGGAGATCATACAACGCCTTAGAAAAGTGAAAATTGATGGAGAGTGTTAATCTCCAAAAGAACAAGTTAACCTTGAATTTAGATCACCTCTATATCAAGATCAACTTTAGACTCCACCTAATTTAGAGAATCTTCACCAAATTATCAGAAAATTGATTATTCTGAAAATTTCAGTTTTTTCAGAAAAGTCTGCTGCAGATTAGTCACTCATTGACCAATCAAACCTGTAAAGTTTTTGATAAAACTTTGCACAACACTTCGCCTTAAGGTTGCGCAACTTTGCCAAGTTAAATCTCTCAAAAATATTAAGTACACACTGAGAAATGTGTAAAACACTTTACCTATGTCTGAAAGTGCTTCTCTGTAATGGCGACTTTGACACCTGCAACTTCTTAGCACTGGTTCTCCCAAAGTGAATCCCGTTTGATCAAGATCTTTTAGCCATAGATAGCTTACCTTCCAACTTAGATTTTAAGCCCTCATTTGTGTAAAACTTTACACTGTAGACTGAGCAATGATCATTTCATTGAAGATGAAATGTGCGCCAGATTTCTCGACTGTTAGAACATTCTTACATATGAATGTTCCTAATCAAAATTCTCACAGCCTGATTACAATTAACCTCTCAAATTCTAGCCATAGATGGATTAGCTATGGACTTAGATACGTGCAAAAGGATTTCTCAAAATATTAAACACAGAGGGAGTAGACAGCAAAATATCGGGCACAAAATATTTCGATTTCTCAGAAAAATTTACATCTAAGTGAGGATGAACAATTCACTCACTCTTCATGTGTCTAATGACACTAATTTCTCTCTTCCTATCCTCAAATCTCTTCTGCTCTACTTGCCCGACATTTTCAAACATATTTATAGATGAATATATACAAGTGTATGACTTAAACAAGGGTATAAGTCAGCTAATGTACATATGTGTACATATCTTTGAGTTTTCTGAAAATGTCCTTCCTTCAACCATCTGACTTTGTTTCCTTCTTGTCTCCTTGACTTCATTTCTCCATAATCCTTCAATTGATGATTGTCATGCACCAAGAGCTCCCCCTCAATCATTAATTGAGGTTCTTTTCTATCTTCTTTACTCCAGCCATATCCTTGAATCTTTGTAGTTTTGGTCCATCTAGACTTTTAGTCATCATATCTGCAACTTGATCTTTTGTGGGAGTGTGTATGACTTCAATCTCTTTCTCAATGACCTTCTCTCTCAGAAAATGATACTGTATTTCAATATGCTTAGTTCTAGCATGAAATACAGGATTAGCTGCCAAGTATAATGAACTCATATTGTCTCCACAAATAATAGGAGTACTCTGAATCACATCAAAAACTTTCAAAAGTGTCTTTAGCCATATTACCTCTTTTGCAGCTTCCACCATACCTTTATATTCTGCTTCTGTAGATGACAAAGCAACTGTATGTTGCTTCTTGGAACACCATGAAATCAATTTGTCTCCTACATAGCACAAGTATCCATGTGTTGATCTTCTATCATCCACATTACCTGCCCAATCTGCATCACTATATATCTTGATTCTTGTATCTGAAGTAAACCCATAGTACAACCCTTCTTTGAGTGTACCCTTGATGTACCTAAGTACTCTTTGTCCTGCAATCCAATGTTCCTTTCTAGGACAATGCATGAATTGTGAAAGCATACCAACTGCATATGACAAGTCAGGCCTTGTCAATGTAGCATAAATCAAGCTACCAACCAAACTTTGATAGAGTTTCATATCTCTGAACTCTTCTCCTCCAAACCTAGACAATTTATGGTTCACTTCCAAAGGTGTAGGTGCAACCCTGCAATCTTCCATTTTAAATTTGGTTAGCAAATTTTTAAGATACCTTTCTTGGGTCACATATACTCCATGTTGAGTATAAGAGATCTCCATTCCCAAGAAGAATGATAGGTTCCCCAAATCACTAATTTTGAACTCTTTCTCCATCTGCTTTTTGATCATTTGTATCCCCTTATCATCTGTTCCTGTAAGTATTATGTCATCAACATAAATACACACATAAATAAACCCATCTTCACTTGCTTTGACTAGCAAGCTACTATCTGCCTTTGATGCTTGAAATCCAAGATCATTCAAGAATTTTACAAGCCTATAATTCCAAGCCCTTGGGGCTTGCTTCAACCCATACAAAGCTCTCTTGAGCTTACACACATAATTTGGACTCACTTGATCTTTGAATCCATCTGGTTGCTCCATGTAGACTTCATCTGAAATGTAACCATTCAAGAAAGCATTTTTAACATCTAATTGAGACAACTTCCAACCTTTACAAGTAGCAATTGCAATGAGTGTCCTGATGGTTGTCATCTTTGCCACAGGACTATAAGTCTCATCATAGTCCACTCCATATGTCTGTGCATACCCTTTCACAACAAGTCTAGCTTTGTACCTAGACACACTTCCATCTGCAAATCTTTTAGACTTGTAAACCCACTTACATCCAATGATCTTCTGACTATTAGGTTTAGGAACCAAATCCCATGTTTGATTCTCTATCAATGCATCATACTCCTCTTGCATAGCATCTTCCCAATTCTTCTTCCCTTTGGCTTCTTCATATGTAGAAGGGTCTTCATCTGCTTTTACCAAATAAGCATAATCTTTAGTAGTCAAGAATGAAGTGTCATAGCTATACCTTGTAGGTTGCCATTTGTGCCTAGATGATCTCCTAACTTCTGCACTTCTTGAGGTCTCTGGTTCATCACATTCTGGATCAAACCTTGGCCTCTCTTCAACTTCAATCTGCACTTCATTACTCTCACTTTCATCAAGTAATTGAACCTTTGCTTTACCTTTTCTTTGTTCCACTACTTCTTCATCATCTGCATGTACATTATATTTACCTGCATACCAAGTACCTTGCTCATCAAATGTAACATCTTTGGATACAATAAATTGCTTTGTGGATGGACTCCACAACCTGTATCCCATTTGCTTATCATCATAACCAATGAATACATACTTCTCTGCCTTAGGCTCCAACTTATGCCTCAATTGAGATGGCACATATGCATATGCCAAGCATCCAAATATTCTGCAATGATCCAAGGTAGGTTTCTTACCCCACCAAGCTTCATATGGTGTCATACCCTGCAAAGCTTTACAAGGCAATCTATTAACCAAATATGTAGCTGTATTAACAGCCTCAGCCCACAAATAATTTGGGCAATTCTTCTCTTTCATCATGGACCTTGCAAACTCAACAAGAGTCCTATTTCTTCTTTCTGCTACCCCATTTTGTTGAGGAGAGTACCTGCAAGTAACTTCTCTCTTTATACCTGCATTCCACAAATAATCATTGAACTCATTTGAAAAATACTCTCCCCCTCCATCTGACCTTAGTCTCTTCAATTTTTGACCTGTAATCCTTTCTGCATATGCATGATAGTGTTTAAATGTATTAAACACTTCTGACTTTTCCTTAATCACATAAATTGTGATCCACCTGGTAGCATCATCAACATATATGACATAATATCTTGAACCATTTATACTAAAGTCCTTTGAAGGACCCCACACATCTGTATGCACCAATTCAAGTCTTTCTGAATACATAAATCCATGCTTGGAATAGGATTGCTTATGAGCCTTACCTAATTGACATGCCTCACATCTGTATGTCATGTGTTGACCTGCAATGTTAGGCATTCCAAGCACTGAATCATTGTTAATCATTTCTTTGATACCTCTTTCATTAAAGTGTCCAAGTCTTTTGTGCCAAAGATCCAATTCTGACACCTTCTGCTCTCCATATGTGAACATAGCATGTCCAACATTTCCTTGTACCTTCAATGTGAAAAGCCTTCCTTCTTTCTTTCCTGCAATAACTTGTTTATACCCTTGACTAGGGTCTTCCACATAAACTCCATCATTTGTGAACCTTACCTCATATCCTTTTTCCACAATTTGACCTACACTGATCAAATTCTTTGGAATTGTGGGAACATAAAGTACCTTACTCAGAAGAGTGCTCCCATCCTTAGCTTTGACAGAACCAATTGACTTTACCTTATGCTTTGTATTATCACCTGTCTGCACTGTATGATTAATTGCATTATGATCTAGGTCAGTCATCAAAGCAATATTTCCACTTAAATGATTACTACATCCTGAATCAATATAGAACACTCTCATGTCCTCATGTGAGGTTTCACATGTATTCATAATGAGAGTCGAATCCTCCTTTTGATCTGATGCATAGTTGTAGTAGGTGTTATTATAGGATTGACTTTGGAAGTTTCTTCCACCACCTCTTCCAAAAGAATTCCTACCACCTCTACCTCTGAAATTTCCTCTCTGAAATCTACCTCCTCTTGCTCTTTGATTAAAGTTCTGATAATTACCATTGTTTTGATTATTGTGCCAACAATCATGAGATAGATGATTGGTCTTACCACATATCCAACAAGCTCTTGCATTATCTTTGTTGTTTCTGCCTCTTCCTCTACTTCTGCCATTTCCTCTTCCTCTTATGAAGTTTGCTTGGTTTGATGTACCTTCTTCTTCACCTGATTGTTGCTTCCCTTTGTTGGCTTTCTTCTTGTCTTTAGAATACATTGCATGACCTGCACTCTTATCAACATCTCCTTTGATATCATTCTCAAAAGTTAGCATATGTCCTAACAATTGATTCAAATCAGGAGTAAAGTGATCTAATGAAAGTTCTGTAGATAAAATGAAAGGCTTCCATTTCTCATCTCCTCTTAGTCCTGTGAGTATTTGTCTTACCAATTTGTCTTCTTCAATATCTTCATCAACTGCACCTAAAGAATCTGCAATGTCCTTCATCTTTGTCACATAATCAGAAATTGATTGTGAGGCCTTCTTCTTGAAGGTAGTAAACTCTGCCCATAGTGAAGCCTTCCTTGATTTGGTTGTATTTTGGAAATGCTCTTCCAAAGCATTCCAAATATCACAAGCACTTTCAAGTCCTCTAATGTGAGGAAGCAAATAGTCATTGACTGCCATATAGATGATGCTTCTTGCTTGAGCATCCTTCTTCATCCAATTCTTCAAATCTGCAAGCTCCTCCCTAGTTGGAACACTAGGATCTCTGAATTCTGGCTTTTCTTCATCTCCTGTGATGTATCCTATCAGATCTTTGCTCATAAGGTGAGCTTCCATCCTCATAGACCATGCAGGATAGTTCTCTCTATCCAATTTTTCAATTTGGAGACTATCTCCCATCTTTACTTCACCTGTAGCTTCAAATCTTTAACCTTTACAGATAATAAATGTACCTTTACTTCGAATGTTGCTCCTTCTGATCCTTTTGATGCTCTTTGTATGTCTTCCTTTGATCTTTCTTCAACCTTTACCCTTCTGCACCTTCAAAATGTAAAGTTTTGTATTTCTGCAATAGTCGGAGTCTTCTTCACTTCAATTTTGACACAACCTGCTCTGATACCACTGATGGAGAGTGTTAATCTCCAAAAGAACAAGTTAACCTTGAATTTAGATCACCTCTATATCAAGATCAACTTTAGACTCCACCTAATTTAGAGAATCTTCACCAAATTATCAGAAAATTGATTATTCTGAAAATTTCAGTTTTTTCAGAAAAGTCTGCTGCAGATTAGTCACTCATTGACCAATCAAACCTGTAAAGTTTTTGATAAAACTTTGCACAACACTTCGCCTTAAGGTTACGCAACTTTGCCAAGTTAAATCTCTCAAAAATATTAAGTACACACTGAGAAATGTGTAAAACACTTTACCTATGTCTGAAAGTGCTTCTCTGTAATGGCGACTTTGACACCTGCAACTTCTTAGCACTGGTTCTCCCAAAGTGAATCCCATTTGATCAAGATCTTTTAGCCATAGATAGCTTACCTTGCAACTTAGATTTTAAGCCCTCATTTGTGTAAAACTTTACACTGTAGACTGAGCAATGATCATTTCATTGAAGATGAAATGTGCGCCAGATTTCTCGACTGTTAGAACATTCTTACATATGAATGTTCCTAATCAAAATTCTCACAGCCTGATTACAATTAACCTCTCAAATTCTAGCCATAGATGGATTAGCTATGGACTTAGATACGTGCAAAAGGATTTCTCAAAATATTAAACACAGAGGGAGCAGATAGTAAAATATCGGGTGCAAAATATTTCGATTTCTCAGAAAAATTTACATCTAAGTGAGGATGAACAATTCACTCACTCTTCATGTGTCTAATGACACTAATTTCTCTCTTCCTATCCTCAAATCTCTTCTGCTCTACTTGCCCGACATTTTCAAACATATTTATAGATGAATATATACAAGTGTATGACTTAAACAAGGGTATAAGTCAGCTAATGTACATATGTGTACATATCTTTGAGTTTTCTGAAAATGTCCTTCCTTCAACCATCTGACTTTGTTTCCTTCTTGTCTCCTTGACTTCATTTCTCCATAATCCTTCAAGTGATGATTGTCATGCACCAACAAAAATCCCATGTACCTTAACGTTCGAGGAACTGTTAAAGGTAAAACCACATTTAAAAGAGAAATTGATCAATCAATGGGAAGTTAAGGAGGAAAAGAAGGAAGTAGCTGACGAAGTGAAAACGGTGAGAATTCCAGTGGATAAAGTAGGAGACTTTAGTGAAGGAGATGAAGGAAATACCTGTCTTCCAATCACCTATAGGGGTTACACAACCAAAGCCATACTAGATTCAGGAGCTGGTGTTGGCATTGCTACCAAAGAAATTTGGGAGAAATGGGGAAAACCAGCATTGAGACCAACACGCATGAAAATTCAAATGGCAGATGGACATACGGAAAGACCCTTAGGATTGTTGGAACGAGTAGTCTTCACTACATGCGGAGTGGAATTCGAACATACTTTAGCAATATGTCACTTTGAAAGGCCAAGCAATTATGAAATGATCTTGGGAAGGCCATTCATGAGACAGCTAAAGGTCGTACAAGACTGGGGAAAAGATGCAGTGTACCTACAACACGCAGGAGTCACCACTAGGATCAACCTACATACATACACATATCAAGATGTGCCACCTCTGCAATGGAATCAAATCCACAAAGAGGAAGACGATCAATCAGTTCATAGCGCAGGTTCTAGTGATCAATCCTGGATGAACGAGGACACTCATCTATGGATATGCCAAGCTGCAAAAAAGGAAGAAGAGAGAAGAAAAAGTTGGCAGCAGAAACAAGGTATAGTGAGATCGGTACAAGATCCGGCTTATATGCCACAAGTTTTTCCAGACGAAGAATTCGAACCTCACGGTTGGATGGAAATTTTAGCCACCCTCGATGTCTGTGTAAACGAAGAAGTAGTAACCATGAACGAATGTATTGACGAAGAGGGTTATGACATTAGTCTGTATATGGTAGTCCTTCAGGAGGCAGAAGAAGGAGAAATGATTGAGAAAGACTGGAAGGAGGACTACGAGAGCATTGAAATGGAACCAGAGCCCATGGAGCTAGGGATTTGTACCAACAACATAGATATCACTGCCAATGAACAACATAAGGATCTCACACAAAAAGAAGAATTAGAAGTTGAAAAGGGGTTAGAAGATGAAGATAACAAGCTTCAAGACCAATTTGAGGTACCAGCTCACTTTAAAAAATACGAAGTGGAAGAGAGGAAGATTGCTATTCAAATGCCTAAAAGAGAGGCACAACCGGGAATAGCATATGATAATAAAGAACAAACCAAGAAAATAGTTGTAACCATGGAAGGAGGAGAGGAACGATGTACTTTCATAGGACAGGATGTCTCAGCGGAAGAAGAGCGAGAGTTAATTCGACTCATAAGAGAATACCGGGATGTCTTTGCTTGGACCTATAAGGACTTAAAAAGAGTAGATCCATCTATATGTGCGCATAGAATCCCCATGACATCCGAGGCCAAACCTTCTAAACAGAGACCTTATACTTATAATGATGTGTATTCAGCCAAGATAAAGGAAGAGATAGATAAGTTGTTAGATGCTGGATTCATCTACGAAATTGAGCACACGGAATGGGTATCACCCTTGGTGATTGTACCAAAGAAAAATGGAAAGTTAAGAGTGTGCATCAATTTGAAAAAAGTGAACGCCGCCACCATAAGGGATAGCTATCCCTTACCTATCACTGACCATCTCTTGGAAAGGGTAGCAGGGAAGGAAGTTTATAGTTTTTTGGATGGCTTTTCAGGGTATAATCAGGTAGCCATTGCTCCTGAGGACCAACATAAGACTGCATTTGCAACAGAATGGGGAGTATACGCCTTTAGAGTCATGCCTTTTGGTTTAACGAATGCCCCAGCTACATTCCAAAGACTGATGTGTCATGTGTTCAAGGAATTTTTGAGAAAGAGCATGGAGGTATACGTGGATGATCTGTGTACATATTCAGCTATACGATCAGAGCACATCCCTGAACTAGAAAAGATTTTTGCCAAATGTCGACAATATCGAGTATGCCTCAATCCTGAGAAATGTGTCTTCATGGTGAGACAAGGGAAAATCTTAGGACATATTGTTTCTAAGAATGGAATTTCCACGGATGAAGACAAAATCAAAGTCATTTTGGATTTACCCAGACCGAAAACTACTAAAGAAGTTCAAGCATTTATGGGACATTGTGGTTACTATCGAAGATTCATACATATGTACGCCATAATTGCTAGACCTCTTTATGCATTGTTAACTCAATTCAATTGGACCGAAGAATGCGAAAGAGCTTTTAATGAGTTGAAGAATCGATTGAGTTCAGCACCCATTCTTCGAGTCCCTAACTGGAATAAACCGTTTCATATACATGTTGATGCTTCCAAGTTTGCCATTGGTTGCATCTTAGCTCAACCAGCTGATACAGGTAAATTGGACCACCCGATAGCCTATGCCAGTAGACAGTTAAATCAAGCAGAACGCAATTATACTACTACTGAGAGAGAAGGCCTAGGGATGGTGTATGCAGTCAAGAAGTTCAGACATTACTTATTGGCAAACAAATTCAAATTTTTCATTGATCATCAAGCTCTATTGTACTTAGTCAACAAGCCTTGCAATACAGGACGACTAGTACGATGGTTTTTATTGCTAATGGAATTTGATTTTGAAGTAATAGTCAAGAAAGGAAACACACACATAAGGGCAGACCACTTATCTCGTATGACCCATGGAGAACCACCTATAGGAGTTCCTGATGATCTGCCAGATACTTATCTCTTTAACCTAGAAGTATGTCCTCAATGGGCCGAAAAATTGATCCCAATACTCACACATGGACCTAAAGATGGGATCACACCAAACCGAAAGCAAGATCTTTGGAAGACTAAGAACCTTCACATTATTGCTGGAAGTTTGTACCACCAAGATTCAAGCGGACTGCTGATGAGATGCGTGGAAGAAGGGGAACAAAAAATGTGGCTACAGAAAGCACACATAAATCAATGGAACACTCACTTGAACGCAATGAGAACATGGCAAACACTCAAGCGATTCGGCATATATTGGCCAACCATGCAACGAGATGCACATCATTATGTGTCAACCTGTCCAACCTGTCAAGAACAAATCCCAGATGAGAACTCTACATTATGCTATTCTACAATAGCACCAAGGTGGAGTATGCCTCTGGTAAAGTTCTTAAAGACTCGAGAGTATCCTGATGGAGCCACCTTAGCAAGGAAACGTGCTCTTGAAGAACAGAGCAAAGATTACGCCATCATAGGAAAACAACTCTTTAAACGCGGGAGGGATAACCAACTAAGAATGTGCATTCATGAAAATGAATATCTCTCTGTCTTAGAAATGGCACATGCAGGAGCTGCGGGAGGACATTTCTCAGCAGACAGAACGGTCAAGATGATTCTCTTTGCAGGCTTGTGGTGGCCAACTCTACATATGGATGCGGAGGCATATGTGAGAAGTTGCGAGACATGTCAGAGAGCGAAATATCCCATTAGAAGAGACGACATGCCTCTAAGACCGATGGTTTGTGCAAGAGCATTTACCAAATGGGGAATTGACTTCATAGGACCTATCAATCCACCGGCCAAAGGGTCTCATGCAGAATACATCATAGTAGCCACCGACTACTTGACTAAGTGGGTAGAAGCAAAAGCCACCAGAAAAAATGATGCTCAAACCACAGCAAAATTTCTCTTTGAGCACATTTTCACACGCTTTGGACTACCAATTGAGATAGTGAGTGATCGGGGAACACATTTCTTAAACGAGGTCATTGAGTCACTAATGAATGACTTTCTTGTGATCCATAAAAAATCAGCCCCATACCACCCTCAAGCTAATGGGCAAGCTGAAAGTTCCAACAAGGTACTATGTACTGTATTGACAAAGATTGTCAATAATGGAAGGTCAGATTGGGACAAACAATTGCATCACGCAATTTGGGCCTTCCATGTGGCATATAAAACGGCCATTGGAACTACACCCTTCAACCTAGTGTATGGGCAAAATGCAATTTTGCCAATTGACTTCTTAGTACCTACCTTGAAAGTGGCCCAGCAATATGAGTGGAACGGTCATGAGTTGTCTCAGCAATTAGACCAAATCGAAAAGCTGCACGAGACTAGATTGCAAGCGGTAGCAGGCATTTATGCCGCCAAACGGAGACAAAAGGCTTATTATGATGCACATATAAAAGATAAGGGACTAAAAGAAGGCGACTTAGTCCTAGTATACACCCTCAAACAACACGCAAAGAAGCTCCAAAAACGCGGATATGGACCCATGATTATAAATCGAATCTCTACTAGTGGTGCAGTCAATCTCGCCACACTAGACGGAGATATTCTTCCCAACTACATCAGTGGATGCAGAGTGAAAAGATTCATGGAGCCTCTAACGGATCAAATGCTAGCACGACTATTAGGAGCTCAGAGTAGGAAAAAGGAAGAAGAACGCATACGAGAAGAAGCTAGACAGGAAGCCCTAGAACGTATCAGAAAACGGAAAGAGTGGATGAGAGAAAGAGATGAGAGATATCGAGTAGGAGAAGAACTCATCCCAATGGCTAATTTTAGAGCCACTGAAAACTCAGGACAACGACGAAGACAGCCTTACTTGAATCTGGGAGCAGGACGAAAAGAGTACCACTTAGTGGATGCTCTCATAGACACAGGAGCAGCCATCAGCTGCATTAGATTTTCCTTGTCTCAGAGACTTAACGAGGAGTTACAGCCATCAAAGGCACAGCTAGTTGGAATAGGAGGAAAAATTACTCAATGCATAGGTGAGATAACTTTACCTTTACATATGGGGAACAACACTATGGAGCAGAGGCTCTTAGTGTGTCAGGACCAAGATCTGCTTGAAGATGTGGTGTTAGGACAAGATTGGATCTATGAATATGAGGTAACCATTCAATTGGCTCTAGGATACATATCTGCCAGAATAGGACCTCGTGAGGTATTTAGTTTGCTAGACGAACGACCACCCAAAGCCGCTAATACAGAACCAGAAGCTCATCCCATTGAACAAAGTCATGCTTGTATGTTCACTAGCACTATAGAAACCCCATTGTCAAGTACTTCATGTGAAAATACCGTGAGTCGTGTGTGCACTCCATCTTTGAGTATAGAGAGTCACAAGAGTGCACAAGAACCTGAAATCCAGCCCAATGAACCGCAAGGCACAGAAAAGAATGCTCCTTTGCAAGAATTGAAGTTTACACCTATGAAGGTGTACCCTATTCCACATTCTACACTAGCTTGGATAAGGAAGGATCAAAAGAAGGCATACCTTCAGCAACAGAAAAGTCTTCGACATCAGCATGTCCAATCAAAGAGGAAGACAAAGAGTTTCGAACACTTCAGTCAACCACGACTCAATAGCAGGTGGATCCCAAAGAAACTGATAACTGCACAACCTGATCGAACGAAAATATGGATCCCCAAGTCATGTACTCCAAGGACGACCATCCCAAACAAGGAACATCCTCAGAAGGGCTATCACCATCAAAATGGTCAACAGACACATCAGACGAGAAAGAGGACATATTGGAGGAAGAAGGAATCTACAGATGCAATACAAACCAACTGGAGATTCCCAAAACAAAATAAGCAAACGTACTACCGAAGAAGCACCGCATTCATCAAAAAGGTGGAGAATACAGTACATTCCATCCAAGTGAAGCAAGTTTGGGTGCCGAAAGACAAGACAAGCTGCATACATCAAGGAACTACTTCCAATTGCACACATGAGGAATTGTCGAGATCCAAAGTATGCATGATAGGGCCACATTACAAGGCCAAGCATTCGGCACGTCTTTCTTCTACTTCCGGATAGTCATGCACATTTTCCCTTTGGAAATAGGAGAGCACTTGTACATACATAAAACTATTACTCCAAAAAATTATTACCCGCTTCGGCTATGGACTAACTCTTATGTTTTCTTTTCAGCAAAAAAATATAAAAATACATGAAAAATTCAGGTATTACCTTTCTCACACCCACGGGAAAGGGACGGCACCATGCACTCGGAGCAACATCGAATTATTAATCAACATATGGAGGACGATTTCTGAAAAAATATATGGATGCTAATTCATACTCTATATTGAGTGCAGATGGCTTCCACTGATTCCGAAGCAACACAGCAAGAAGAGGTGCAACTTCTTCCAATGGAATCAGTAACTAAAGCAAGAGGTCACTGGTTCAGGGACGATCAACCAGTGGCGGACCTAATTTTCATGGTTACCATCAAGATCATGGACACGCACCATTACTTTCCTATCATGTCCCAAGATTTCAAGACTATAATACAAGGGTTACCTCATATTGAGGATGTGTGGACACAAGCGGGCATAGAGTCATTCTTGAAGATCCCTATATATGTACCAGACTTTCAGAGGTGTACACAGGTGATGAACACCATGCAGCCTGCAGGAACAAAAATCTCAGTCCCAGAAGCGCAAGTATTGGACAAAGTCGGGAAATGGAAGACCATACAGTTCACACATGAATTGATTAATAAAGCGTTTGGATGGAATCAAGCAGGGAGTACTTGTGTGAAGGAAGAATGCCATGACCCGAAGAAGAGATCATTCCTGGAAATCAATCGAATTGACATAGAGGATGCTGTATGACTGGTGCATCAACACTTTTGTTTTCCAAGTATGCACAGGTACACCGCACCTCAAAAGATAGTCGTCCAACTACTGTCGCATGCCATGAGACAGATAGGCAACAAAGTGAATCTAACCGGCTATGTACAAGAACGATTGTTTGAAGCCCAAAAGAAGTGGGGTCAGAAGAAATTTCTGAATGGCAGTTCAGCTTTGACATTGCTCATATATGAAGCTTTGGACATGAAGAATTGCTTAAGGGAGATGCCAACCTCAGAAGGGCTAGCTACATATGTGAAATCCGCCTCAGTTCCCAAGAAGAAGAAAAGTACTACAGGTGTGGAAGAGGCAGGAACCAGCTCCCAGCTTACGGCTGAATTTGAAGATCAAATCATCAATCTAATGAAAGAGGCTCAAATCGACAACAAGCAACTAGAGCAAATACTAAGGCCATTCAATGTACCATATGGGCTTTTGAAGGAACAAACTAGGCAGTACATAAAACATGCTACAAATAAGGAACCTGACCAAAATCTCCATTTTTGGCATGATACTTTTAAATATACTCACGTGGAGTTCGAGGTAGCAAATCCAATTTGGAGAAGAAAGCTCTTGGAAAAGCACCCTACACTACGGGTACAGTGGGAAGCATCACCGTATGAGCTTCAAGTGAACCCATCATTTTGCCCACTACCCCGTCGAAGAGCATGGACGCAATTTTGGGAAGGCCAGCGGCAAGGTAGTATTAATAACCAATGGCTAAATTATCCGCTATTACCTAGTCCACCACACAACTACCTACCGACAGAAGAATACATGGTCAAAACCATGGAATTTTGGCTTGCAAGATATGCTACCGTTCCAGATCTGGCAGTAAAAATGACAAATAAAATATTTAGCATGCTCCTTACAGTGATTAAAGTGTTCCAACATGCACAATATACTTTTTTGAATTTCATCGGCATTACGCAGGGCTCGGAGGCCTTAATTTTTGATTTATCTACTATTCCCAGCCGGTTGACAATTATGGCATATTTTTCTCGGCTCATGTTTCTACCATCGATATACATGCAGACATTTGAAGAAGCATTCTTCACGGGCTTCTTCGAAATGGATTCAGAGATCTTCATTAAAATGACCTCCAACTTAAATGCACGACTGGTGTCCTACGAGATAAGTTTCTTTGCTGACCATAGACAGGCACCAGAGGACGGAGTCAAGTCTCGCCAATGGAAGGAGTTCATGTTATGTCATGCCAATCTGCTAAATCAAAGAGAGCAACAGGTCATTCAAACCTATACCCGTCGTCACAAAAAGCCTGTCGGGGACGACAGAGTCCAGGAGGGGGGCAGTGTCGAGGGCGAGACAAGTAAAAAGAAGAAAAAAAGAAAACAACGAAAGAAACAGCTTCACTAAAAGGCAAATTTGAAGATAGACAAATTTGAAGATACATCTCTGCAGGAAGCCCCGCAGGGGCGCAACACCCATCTCTGCACAGAGCCCCGCAGGGGCACGCACCAGGCTACAAAGCTAAACCCCGGGGTCCAGAGGAGTGGATTTTTCAAACATCAGAGTAGGACCAAAAGTTAGAAAGGGGTAGAGGCTGAAAAGTTGAAGAGGGTGACTAAGAATAGCACATTCCTAGTCACTGGTGGCGTGCGTGGCAACCCAAGTCAACAGGCAAGACAACTACATCAGGCTCTCGAGTTGTAGAGCTTGAATCAAGAAGGCCATCGAATCTGCATGTCTGTTTAACTGCAGACAATACTGACCACAGGGCGCGTGCGCGAAGCAAAGTCTGTCAAAGGAAGCAAAGTCTGTCAAGGGACGACAGAGGCGAAGAGGGGGAGAGTGTTGCAGAGCTAAAGAGCGCACAAAGCAGAAAAAAAAAGACGGGCCCCAAAATTTTTCCGATTTGGACCACATATTTTTGTAACATATTCATTTTTGTAATATATTTCCCTTTGTAAAGGCACTAGAGGAGTCCTGTAGATGCATTCCCACAGAAGAATAGAAGCTTACCTATGTAAAATAGTAGGAAATTAGCTTTTAGTGAATAAAGTGCCAGTCACTTGTGTGAAAGGACCATTTTTAGGGCACTAGTATATAAGTCAAATGTGACTCTTTGTAAAGAACTTTTTTCCATTGTGAGAAGAGAGAGCACAGAAATTCGAATTTGTGTCTTCTTCCCTCTTCATCTTCTTCTTCGCGAGCTTGTATGCATGTGTAGTGCTTGGAAAGAGTGCTTGTGAGTGTTGTCTATCCTTGAGAGTGTTTCTTTGCTGTAGAAAAGGTGTGTGCGAGGTGTAGGAAGTGCTGAAGCGTAGGAAAGTATTTTCGCGATTCAGTATTTCTGTCATAACTTGAAGTAGGAGCGTCTGAATTGAGTGAAACCACTGCCATTGGATGCGTCTTCTCGAGAGCTTCGAAATGCATATGCTATTCGCTATGTTTGGAGCTCGGAGCTAAGAGAAAAGTCCAAAATATTGACGGCTGCTGCACCAAGTATCGTTTCGTCTTGACCTACAGTTGAAGCTTGTTAGGATAAGTATTTACCTCATTTTCATTCTTGAGTAGTTCATTTGCATTGACCATTACGTGATTGCATGTCTTCATACACTCGGCTAGGTTTGCATACTCTTTGGATTGATAATTAAAAGCGTGTATCCCCACTATATGCACTTGTGAGGGCATTGAGGTATAGTCTCTTTCTCCGCAAGTCCCTAAGTTGAAGCTTAGGTCAACAATGTATCTATCCATCTATCTATCTATCTATCTATATATCTATCTATCTATCTATCTATCTATCTATCTATCTATCTAATTATCTATCTATCTATCTCTCTATCTATCTATCTATCTATCTATCTATCTATCTATCTATATATCTATCTATATATCTATCTATCTATCTATCTATCTATCTATCTATCTATTTATCTATCTATGTTGTCGACGCAGCAAAAACTTATAAACTAAGCTGCAGAATTTTGCCACGCCACAAGATCTAAGCTAGAGTGATATTAGAACAGCTCTATAATCATCTGTAGCTTAGTAAAATTCCTGAACTTGAAACTTTATAATTATGTTTAGTGAAATCTGAAATATTCACTTTATAGAAAAGCTTTTGTCTTTTTGTCAGGCTTCAATTCTGATCTAATTTACTTCAGTCTTTACAAGTCTTTGATTACTTACTGTTGTATATTCTTTCTGCCATATAACTGTGTCAAAACTGTGTTTGTGTTGCGAAGATTTGTTTTATGTAGGGTACAAGTTTCAAATTATGTAAATACCTTTGGGAAGTCTTCAAATACTTCAAGAAGGCTCATATTATTCATAAAATTTAGCAAAAATACCACGTGAGTTCTAGAACATGGTGAGTCAAATTAGTGAGTCACAAGGGAGCTTCAGTGGTGTCCTAGTGGAAGGTCGATGTGGCTAGTTCTCAAAGTCCATCAATACTTTGCTTATTTGAGCACTTGAGTCATGTAATACCTCCATCCAAGTGTCTACCACGAATTTAGATGTATTAGGAAGGTTTTAGATTAGTTTCCCATGCTATAAAAAGAGGAGAAAAGTCGTGATCTTGTGGGATGTCCAAGAGAGTATCTCTATGCTACTCTAGTTTTTGTATGCAGAGCTTGCAGAGCTTGCAGAGCTTGTATCTCCCTCATTATATATCCAAATTACATGTTTGATAGCTCATTTGAAAGCTCTTCTTGTCTACTTTCATAGTACCAATTTTCTTAATCATTGGATTTGTGAGCTGAGAGCAACACTCTCTGCAAGTAGTGTGTGTTCTCTGTTTTTTATCCCTGCTGAAGGTCTCCATTAAACATCCAACTTGCAGAGGTCATATCTCCTTGTGTATGTATCCAAATCATGTGTTCTTTGGCTTGTTAGAAAGCTCTCCACGTCTATTTGTATTCTGGAAATTTTCAGATTCATTGGAGTTGTGAGTTAAGAGCAGTAGTCTCTGCAAGTGATGTATGTCCTCAGGTTCATCTCTGTTTCAAGGTCTCCATTAAAGCTGCATATTGCAGAGGTCATAGCTCATTGAGTATTTATCCAAATTGAGTGTTCTTTGGCTCATTGGAAAGCTCTTGGTCTCTAGTATATGTGGTTAAAACAGTTTTAAAAACTTTTGAGTGAATAGAGAGTAGTAAGCTCTGCAAGCATGACTGGTTTTCTATGATGAAGTTTGTGAGAAGGTCAACTTGTTCCTAGGGGGTTCCACCTACTTCCTGCTATACTTTGGAGGTCAATAAACTCCAAAATTGGTATCAGAGCAAGTACTTGCAGACTTGGAGAAGGTTATCATACCTTGATGAAGAATTTGAAGCTATCAAAGAAGCAGTTCATCATCAACACTACACAAAGGTAGAAGAAGATTGCAAGGAGGCATCTGAAGCAACATCCAAGCAAAGAAAGGTGCACATACCTCATTTACAAGGTAAATATTATATTTCTTCTCATCACACACATTGGAAAGGAGGCTTAAAGGAGGAAGCTTAGCATTTGTATTATGGGAGACCAACATGCACAAATAGAGAAGCTTGATAAGACCAATTATCAGGCATGGAAGTTTAGAATCACAGCATACTTGCAAGGTAGAGGCTTGTATGGTTTGATTGACGGCACAGATATCAAACCCACATTACCAGAGGACCCAAATCAACAACAATTGAGGGAGTTTAGACTTTGGAATGAGAGAGACAAAAGGGTTATATTCATTTTATCACAAAATATTCAAGATTCAATGGTAGGACACATACAAGATCTAGACACAAGTAGAGATGTTTGGCTTGCATTGGAAAGGTTGTATGCTACAGGTACAAGAGCAAGGAAGATTCAACTCAAAAATGAGTTGAATAACATAAAGAAAGATACAAGGACATCGGTCAATGATTACATATTGAAAGTTAAAGAGATTGCAGATCAACTAGGATCAATTCAAGCTCATATGGAGGACGACGACTTGGTTGCACATACTCTCAACGGACTCAAAGATGATGAGAGATGGAAACCCTTCATTACTTCAGTTTATGTCAGAGGAGAATTACCAGATTTTGATCAACTTATTGCCCTCATGGTCACGGAGGAGATGAATCTAAATGGTTCTACTTCAAATCAAAAAGGATCTCAAGGACAAGCTCTTTATGTAGGATCATCAAGAGGTGGAAATAGAGGTGGAAGAGGTTCAAATAGAGGTCGAGGAAGAAGGATCGATGATCAAAGGACTTCAAGTGGCTTCTTCAACACAAGAGGAAGAGGAAGATCAAGCGCTAGAGGTACGAGAGGCTACTACAACTACAACCAAAGACAAAGGAGTGAAGATAATAAGAACAATTGCTATATATGTGGAAGGTATGGACACTATGCCAAAGATTGTTATCAAAATGAAAATAATCAAGGTGGTAATCAAAGAGGAGGCTATTCAAGAAGAGGTAAACAACAAGGAAATTATGCAGTTGAAGGTAAAAGTGATGATTATGATTCTCTTCTTATGATGAATGTAGAAACTAAGATGAATTCCAATAGTGATGTATGGTATGTAGATAGTGGTTGTTCTAATCACATGTCTCATGATGCTTCATGGTTTTCTAATATGCATAATCCGTCATGTAAAGGTCATGTTGAAACAGGAGATGATACAACACATAAGATTATGCAGGTTGGAGATGTTGTTATGCAGGATAAGAGCAAGAAAAATTGCTTGAAGGATGTACTTTATGTGCCAACGATCACTAAGAATTTGATGTCGGTTGGTCAAATGGTAGAAAAAGGTCTACAAGTGAGATTTAATCATGCAGGTTGCTTCATTGAGGATCCAAAGCAAAGGAGGTTAATTGCTAGAGGTCAAAAACAAGGTAGATTGTTTACATTCAAGGTAAACCCAAATCATACAAACTATTTCTCTTATGGTATGCATCGAATAGCAGAGCTTGATCTATGGCACAAAAGGATTGGACACATGAATGTACACAGGTTAAAGGAGCTATCAAAGAAGAGGATTGTTGAAGGATTACCTGATCTTACTAAGCAACATATGGTGCATCTTTGTGAAGCATGTCAAATGGGTAAGCAGAGTAGACAACCTTTCAAGCATTCAAGTTATGTAAGTGATGGTTTGCTAGATCTCATACACACAGATGTGTGGGGACCTACTAAAGAGGCATCCTTGATTGGTAATAAGTACTATGTATCATTCATTGATGATCATAGTAGAATGACATTTGTGTATTTCATTAAACATAAGAGTGAGGTCTTTGATTGTTTCAAGAAGTTCAAATCATATGTCGAAAAGCAAACAGGAAGGTATATTAAGAAGCTAAGGTCTGATGGAGGGGGAGAGTATTTCTCTCAAGTTTTTACTGATTTTTTGTATGATGAAGGTATCAAAAGAGAAGTTACATGCAGGTATACTCCACAACAAAATGGAGTCGCAGAAAGAAGAAACAGAATCATAGCAGAAGCATCTAGAAGTATGCTTAATGATATGTGTTTGCCTAATTATTTTTGGGCTGAAGCTGTTAGCACAAGTGTTTACATTATGAATAGAGTTCCGACTGCTGGAGTTCATCATTTGACACCATATGAGGTATGGCATGGAAGGAAACCAAGTGTAAGTCATTTGAAAGTATTTGGTTGTGTATGTTATGTACATGTACCTAGTGAGGTGAGATCTAAACTTGATGCAAAATCAGAAAAATGTATATTTATTGGTTATGCAGATACTCAAAGAGGATATAGATGCTATAATCCTCATACCAATAAGGTTGTTGTGTCAAGAGATGTAAACTTTGATGAATCACTTTCATGGTATGCAGATAAGAATTGTTTGCAGGACATGGATGAAAATGAAGAAGGTGTGGTTGAAGGAGATGAATGCATAGTTCAGCCATCAGGAAGTTTAAATGATGAAAGGAGTGGTCTAGATGAAGAAAGAGGATCACCTTTCAATGGAAGATTAAGGCAAGAGTCACCTCCAAGTGTTAAAAGTAAAGGTAAACTCAAACTTGTTGAAGTTAATGATGAAGGAGAGGAAATTAGTGATGTATGTGAGTATGGAGAATCATCAAAGGTTCCTAATAAGAAAGGAAGAGCATCTACATTGGAGGTAAGAAGAACTTCAAGAGTAAGTAAGCAACCTCAAAGGTATACTTATGAATCTTTCATGAATACTCATTATGCTTTTATGACAAAAGTTGAGCAGGAAAATGAACCCACATGTTATGATGAGGCCAAAGGAGATGAAAAGTGGGAGAAAGCAATGAGAGAAGAAATGGAAGCACTTCAGGATAACAAGACTTGGAATTTAGTTCCAAGTACACCAAAGCAAAAGGTAATTGGTTGCAAGTGGGTTTTTAAGATTAAAAGAAATAGTGATGGTAGTGTGTCTAGATATAAGGCTAGACTTGTAGCAAAAGGATATAATCAAACTCAAGGTGTGGACTATGAGGAAACATTTAGTCCAGTAGCAAATATGGCAACGGTGAGAACTTTGTTGGCTTTAGCTGCAAGTAAAAGGTGGAATATATATCAACTCGATATAAAGAATGCCTTTCTTAATGGTGAGTTAAATGAAGAAGTGTATATGTCACAACCAGATGGTTATGTGGATGCAAAATATCCTAATCATGTATGCAGGTTAAAGAAGGCATTGTATGGTCTTAAGCAGGCACCAAGGGCATGGAATGCAAGGTTGGTAAAGTATCTTATGCTGCAAGGATACACAGCGAGTCATGTTGATCCTTCACTTTATGTAAAACATGTAGATGGCATGTGTATCTATGTATGCATTTATGTGGATGACTTGTTGATTACAGGGAATAATGCAAAAGCAATTGATGAGATAAAAGGTAATTTGGGAAAGGAATTTAAAATTTCAGATCTTGGTTTGCTCAGATACTTTCTTGGGATTGAAATTGTGTATAGCGATGAAGGTATGTGGTTGATACAAAGAAAGTATATATGTGATATGCTGAAAAGGTTTGGTATGCAGGAATGTAAATTTGTTTCTACTCCAATGGAATGTAATGTAAAGCTGAGTGCAAAGGAAGGTGATGAGTTGCATGATATGAATGTATATAGATCCATGGTAGGATCTTTGATTTATGCAACAAAAACTAGACCTGATATATGTTATGCAGTGGGAGTATTGTCACAGTTTATGCATGAACCTAGAGTACCTCATATGCATGCAGCAAAAAGAGTGCTTAGGTATTTGAAAGGTACCATGAACGAAGGATTATTTTATAGTCATGATGTTGATCTAACTCTTAAAGTCTTTAGTGATGCAGATTGGGCTGGAAGCAAAGATGACAGAAGATCCACAAGTGGATATGTGGTAATAGCAGGAAACAAGGCATTAACATGGAGTTCAAAGAAACAGCCTACAGTTGCTTTATCTTCTACAGAGGCTGAGTATAGAGGTTTAGCATTGGCTACTACTGAGGTTATGTGGTTTAAAAAGTTGTTTCATGACTTGAATGTGCAGGTTGATGTACCACTGATATATGGGGATAACTTGAGCAGCATTCATATGACCTCAAATCCTATTTTTCATGCTAGAACAAAGCATATAGAGGTTCACTATCATTATGTTCGAGAGAAGGCCATGAACAATGAAGTGCAGGTTTCTTTTGTTGGAACAAAGGATCAAGTTGCAGATATCTTCACCAAATCCTTGGATGGACCAAAGCTTCAAAGATTCAACTATATTCTTGGCATGAAGGAAATACCCTTTGAAACTTGAGGGGGAGAATGTTGCGAACATTTGTTTTATGTAGGGTACAAGTTTCAAATTATGTAAATACCTTTGGGAAGTCTTCAAATACTTCAAGAAGGCTCATATTATTCATAAAATTTAGCAAAAATACCACGTGAGTTCTAGAACATGGTGAGTCAAATTAGTGAGTCACAAGGGAGCTTCAGTGGTGTCCTAGTGGAAGGTCGATGTGGCTAGTTCTCAAAGTCCATCAATACTTTGCTTATTTGAGCACTTGAGTCATGTAATACCTCCATCCAAGTGTCTACCACGAATTTAGATGTATTAGGAAGGTTTTAGATTAGTTTCCCATGCTATAAAAAGAGGAGAAAAGTCGTGATCTTGTGGGATGTCCAAGAGAGTATCTCTATGCTACTCTAGTTTTTGTATGCAGAGCTTGCAGAGCTTGCAGAGCTTGTATCTCCCTCATTATATATCCAAATTACATGTTTGATAGCTCATTTGAAAGCTCTTCTTGTCTACTTTCATAGTACCAATTTTCTTAATCATTGGATTTGTGAGCTGAGAGCAACACTCTCTGCAAGTAGTGTGTGTTCTCTGTTTTTTATCCCTGCTGAAGGTCTCCATTAAACATCCAACTTGCAGAGGTCATATCTCCTTGTGTATGTATCCAAATCATGTGTTCTTTGGCTTGTTAGAAAGCTCTCCACGTCTATTTGTATTCTGGAAATTTTCAGATTCATTGGAGTTGTGAGTTAAGAGCAGTAGTCTCTGCAAGTGATGTATGTCCTCAGGTTCATCTCTGTTTCAAGGTCTCCATTAAAGCTGCATATTGCAGAGGTCATAGCTCATTGAGTATTTATCCAAATTGAGTGTTCTTTGGCTCATTGGAAAGCTCTTGGTCTCTAGTATATGTGGTTAAAACAGTTTTAAAAACTTTTGAGTGAGTAGAGAGTAGTAAGCTCTGCAAGCATGACTGGTTTTCTATGATGAAGTTTGTGAGAAGGTCAACTTGTTCCTAGGGGGTTCCACCTACTTCCTGCTATACTTTGGAGGTCAATAAACTCCAACAGTTTGAACTCACCAGAATATCACCGCAACGTCACCGGACTGATACCGGACTCTCACCGCAATCCACCGTAATTGTACCAGAATGTTACTGGAATTAATTGCAATTCTGTTGTAGTTACTTCAAATGTTTGTAATTGAAGTAAGGAAGTAATACCTGAGCTTCCTTCAGTGAATGAACTTTATCTGAAGTTTGAGGAAAAATGTCACCAGTTCTGGATGCCTTTACGGTGAGACATTGTACCTTGTGTAGGTGTCCCGTTTCACAAAACTCTTTTGATCAGTTTGTAGTTGAGACTACTAGCTTCAAGATGAGCTATCACTTATGAAAAACTTTACACTATACTACGAGATCTAACTTGTAGAAGTACCGTAAAACGTGTACTCAGAAAAATGTAAGTGTTAACTAACTTTCATAGTAACATGAAATCACTTAGATTTCTTCATACAAGAAGAATGCGCTCAGATGTTTCCACATAAGTATGTGTTTTCTATTTCAAAATATCTGCAATCTGATCTTTTGTAGGAGTGAATACTATTTCAATCTCCTTCTCCATTACCTTTTCCCTCAGGAAATGATATTGAATCTCTATGTGCTTTGTTCTTGCATGAAATACTGGATTTGCTGCAAGATATATTATCTCCATGTATGATAGGTATACCTTGATCAATACCCAAGCTTTTGAGCAAGGTCTACATCCATATCACTTCTTTCGCTGCTTCCACAAGTCCTTTATACTCAGCCTTAGTTGACAATAGAGCCACTATATGGTGCTTCTTTGAACACCAACTTACAAGCTTATCTCCTAGGTATATCATATACCCATGTGTTGACCTTCTGTCATCTTGACTTCCTGCCCAGTCTGAGTCACTGTATACTCTCAGCTTTATATCTGATGTGAAAGGATAATATAATCCTTCTTTTATAGTTCTTTTGATATATTTAAGAACTCTCTGTCCTGCAACCCAATGTTGATCCTTCGATCATGAACACGACTTCAAGATCAGGTACAAATGATGACCACCTATTCTACATTGACTCAGGATGCTCAAATCATGTGGCTGGCAATGTAGCACTACTCTCTAATCTTGAGAAACCAAAAGGTAAGCATCAAGTATAGATAGGTGATGACACCAAGCACACATTGGTTGAGTTTCAAAGTTATCTGTTTTGGTTCAATCATTACACACATCATTTCCAAAGTACATAGGCCATTTTATGGTGTCATTGGAAAGCTAAGGAGGTCTACTTATCAACTCTAAAGCATCAGAGGGCTGGTACAAAGCACGAGAAAGATTCTGAAGAACAGAAAGATTCTCAAAACTCACCGGAAGTAACAAAAACAAGGAGATCATGGCAGACGACCTTACTATTGATAAGTTGGACAGAGATAATTATCCTGCATGGGTAATGCGCATGGAAGCCTTACTTATGAGTAAGGACTTAATGATGTACGTGACCGGAGAAGAAAAGAAGCCGACTTTCGAAGATGATAGTCAACCGAAAAAGGAAGAATTAGAAGCCTTGAAGCTGTGGCAGAAGAAAGATGCAACGGCAAGAGCCTACATCTATAATACTGTAACAGATCATCTACTACCGCATATTAGAGGTCTGGAGAAAGCAAAGGACATATGGAGTGCATTGGAAGATCATTTCCAAAATACTACGAAAGCCAGGAAGGCTAGTTTATGGTCCGAATTTACGACATTCAAAAAGAAGTCGAGTCAAAGCATAAGTGACTACGTCACTAAAATGAAGGATCTAGCAGATAGTCTTGGATCCATAAATGAAGAAGTTGAAGATCATAGATTGATAGCGCAAGTGCTCACAGGTTTGAGAGGAGATGAAAGGTGGAAACCTTTTGTACTATCAACTGAACTTTCTTTAAATCATTTTGTGTCAGATTTAAATCAGTTGCTTGGATTGATGCTCACATATGAGCAAGACCTGAAAGGAGATGCAGATAAAGGACAAAGCTCTCCAATGTACATAAAGAACAAAAAGAAAGAAAAAGGTAATTCAAAAGATGAAGAAGAGTCGAGCTCTCAGGCCTATTACGCAAGAGGTAAAGGCACTGGCAGAGGAAGAGCAAGAGGCTTTGGAAGAGGAAGAAGTAGCCAGAATACCAACAAGAAGGCTTGCTGGATCTGTGGACTCAGTAATCATTTGGCTCATGATTGCTGGCACAATCAACAAGGATCAAATCAAAATCAAAACAGTAATAGCAGAGGCAGAAGCGGAAGATATCAAAGAGGAAGACAAAATCAAAGAGGAGGCTATGGTAGAGGTGGAGTGAGAAGTTGGGGACAGAATCAATCCTACAACACCACCTACAACAACTATGCAAACGACACGCAGAATGAAAGTCATACATCATTGATGATGAACTCTATCATCACATCGAAAAATGAAGATCTAAAGGTATTCTACATTGACTCTGGATGTCCTAATCACTTGTCAGGAAATATAGAACTAATGTCAGAACTAGAAAAAGGTAGTTCTGGTCACACTGTTCAAACAGGTGACAATACGAGACATAGCGTACACTCAATTGGAAAAGTAAAATGCAAGAGTGGAGCAGATTTGCTAACCAATGTTTTGTATGTTCCAACAATACCGAAAATTTTGATTAGCGTGGGACAGATAGTTGAGAAAGGTTTTCAGGTCAGATTTACAAACAAAGGAGTATTTGTAGAAGATCCTGAGAACGGATATAACCAGATCATTTCTGGAAAGAAAGAAGGAAGACTCTTTACCTTAAGAGTACAAGGGAACATTGGCTAAGCATTGCTCACACATGGAGAGAAGGTTATTACAGAACTTGATTTATGGCATAAGAGATTGGGTCATTTCAATGAAAAAGGAATCAAAGCTATGATCGCAAATCAGTCTGTACTGGGATTACCGAATATACAGAATCAACATATGATTCATAAGTGCGAAGCATGTCAGTTGGGAAAAGCCCACAGGTTACCTTTCCAGAAGAAAGGATTCAAACATGATGAAGTACTCGAGCTTATTCATACAGATGTGTGGGGGCCAACGAAAGAAGGATCAATCAGCGGATCAAGGTACTATGTTTTATTCATTGATGATGCAACAAGGTGGATAACTCTTTATGTTTTAAAAGAGAAATGAGAAGTATTTGGAGCTTTCAGGCATTTTCATGCATATGCTGAAAGACTTACCGGACGAAAACTTAAAAGACTGAGGTCTGATGGAGGGGGAGAATACTTCTCCTGAGAGTTCAATGACTATCTTTGGAATGTAGGTATTAAGAGAGAAATAACTTGCAGATATACACCACAACAAAATGGAGTAGCAGAAAGAAGGAACCGAGTTCTAGTTGAATTTGCACGAGCCATGCTAAACGAAAAGGATTGTCCAAATTATCTTTGGGCTGAAGCTGTAAACACAGCTACATACTTGGTAAACAGATTACCATGTACAACATTGGAAGGCATGACCCCTTATGAAGCATGGTGGGGAAAGAAGCCAACACTTGATCACTGCAAAGTGTTTGGATCAGTAGCGTATGCTTATGTACCGGCTCAACTTAGACATAAGCTTGAACCGAAAGCAGAGAAATATGTGTTCGTTGGATATGATGAAAAGCAGATGGGTTACAAGTTATGGAATCCTCTAACCAAACAATTTACTGTGTCCAGAGATGTTACATTTGATGAACAGAAAAGCTGGTATACAGATCAAAGTCATACGACTGAAGAATTCGAAGAAGAAATAAAAAGAAGAGAGAAAGGGAAATCAATTGTTCAGGTAAACAAAGATGAAAGTCATATGCAGGCAAGTACGTCTAGGAACGGATCAGGTATGAGAAATGAAGATGATTCAAGATTTGATGAAGAAGTGCATTCAGATACACATGAAGAGTTTGAACCAAGAAGGTCGAACAGGAATAGAAGACAACCAAAAAGGTACTCGTATGATACTTCATACATAACTCAGAAAGATTATGCATATATGGTCAAAGATGATGAAGAACCACAGAACTATGATGAAGCAAAAGGCAAGAAGCAATGGGAAGAAGCAATGAAAGAAGAAATCAGCGCACTGGAGGAGAACAAGACATGGGAACTTGTTCCGAAACCAAATGGTAAGAAAGTAATCGGAAATAAATGGGTTTTCAAAATAAAGAAATTTGCAGATGGAAGGATAGCCAGATACAAAGCGAGGCTGGTGGTCAAAGGCTATGCTCAGATGCATGGCATAGATTATAACGAGACGTTTAGTCCGGTGGCTAGGATGTCAACCATAAGGACAGTGATTGCTATAGCAGCATCGAAAGGATTGTAGCTCAATGATGAGTAGCACCTCCTTTAATGTCAATCCGGGAAGACGTGAGGATGGTATGAAGACCTCGAGCAAGTGGCGGCACAGGTGCGTGAGTGAGAAGCACACAAGCATGCACACACATACACACACACGCGCACACAAGGCAAGACAAAGAGTGAGAATCAATGGAGCTTTTTTAGATTACTTTCAAAATGCTCTTACAAGTTCGTTTCAATTACAATCTAACCTCAAAAATGAGCTCTCTAGCTCTTTTTATAGTATTTGACTAGCTTTTGGCCCTGTCCAGACCTAGTGTCCGGCCTAGTTAAAAATTAGGTTCCAGGGCTTATTTGGGGGCTCAAACGAGATCTAAAAATTACGAAAATTGGTACGCAACTACTTCTAAGGCTCCTCAAACTCAAGGACTCCTTGGCTTGCACAAAATGGAGCTACAAAAATGTGAAATGAGATTTACACTGATTGTTAGTGATAAAAATCACTGTTGTTGTAGGAATTTCTTCTAGTGATCTGCCATACATATCTTCGAGCTTCCTACTTGCTCTTCCTCCCTGCATGTCCATCTCTTTGATTTGCATTAATGTCTTGAAAAAATATTGGCCTACTTGCCAGATCTTCTTTGACTGCCCTGTTTGCTTGTGCTGTCCCTTCGCTCTGACTCCCTTCTTTGACTTTCACGTCTTGTAAGTCCTGGTGTACCAAGGCTACTGCCAACACCCCCCCCACTCTCGCGTCTGTCGCCCCTGACAGACCCTTGTCTAGCTGCTTTTTGGACGTAGTATTGTACAACATCGGCGGCGAGGTGGTGTTCTTCTAACCTGAGTCCCCTTGCTAGATCTGTCAGCAATGCATCCCAATTGACTGGCCCTGGGACATCTGGATGTGGCACCCGTAACTGCTCTGAGTGAATGGTTCGCTCCACAGCAAATAAATGGAGGAGATGTGAGGGTCTGGGTACAAATATTTCTGAGTGGTATTCCCAGAACCCTGTTATGAACATCTCTTCGAATGTTTGTTTAAAGCAGGCTGGGAGGTATTTTATTCTGGCGTGCCAAGCGTATATCACCTCTATGGAAGGAGTGGTGCTCATGTCATAAACTAAATCTTGGTTTCCTGTAAGGAATCCGACGCCTGAGAAGTGTGGGTCCTTGATATTCTTGAATGTCCTGAATGTAATAAGCATTAACTCAAAAATTTTCATGCACATCTGGGCCATTACATCAGGGGTATTCCTTAATCGGATGCTCCAGTGCCGTATAGTGGAAATCATGTAATTGACGGTGGGAGGCCCTTGAGGGGGTGCTAGATAGACGTAGTTTAACCATTTGGCGCATCCCTTGATATTCTTGACTGCAATGGTAAACTCTGGCCATGTGCGTCTGCGGAGTACAGGAACATAACAAGGGTTATATTTAATAAAAAGAGGCATATTCGTCCAGGTGCGAACCATCTCCGGGTAGGTTTCGAGGAGTCGGATCCTCCAGGTGGGTTGATGAATGGATCCTTTTTTGGCGCTCTCTAGGATATCATCTGGCCCAAATTGTGTAGCAAACGTTGGAGGTTTGCCACATCTATGTTGGATTTCTGCATTGTAGTCCGCCAGGAGTATACAATAGGGCACGTATTGATCATCATTGGTTCCGATCCATCGATGGTGGGACATGCTGCGGAAGTATTCTGATTTAATAATAGTGTCCTCTATCTTTGCCATAGATTGGATTTGAACTGCCACTCGATCTTCATGAGTTGATGTCGTTTTCTCTAGTGTTTGGAGCCACTCAGGTACTTCGATTTCTAACGTATCCATTCCTTCTGCGGTTTGCTCACCACCTGGCATTGGCATAGGAACGTAAGGTTCCTCATACGTCTCATCTACCTCGATGGGTACCAAATCCTCGGGTTCTGGTTCGACAACTGGAGAGGGTTGCCTTTCATGTGTGAGTAATCTTGCCTGTAATTCGGCCACCTGCTCTTTCAATGCCTTGACTTCCTCTGAAGTCGTGGTCGTTTCTGTGACTTTGGGTGCTGTCTGTTGCTCTTGGAGTTGATTGCGCAGCGCATCACGTTCCCTTTCCAAGTCATCATGAGCTTCTAATAGATCTGCATAGCTGTCCAAGATGGTCTTCATTGTCTCTGAGGGCACAGCTTTAAACTGCTCTGGATCAGTTTCGTGTGGAGAGCCTTCCATTGCTGCTTCTAGATTTGCTTCATTTTGCTGCTGCAGTCTCTTGTTTTCCTCAAGGGCGGCCGCCATGTGTTTTCTGAGAAGTGCCAAGTTACGCCGGACTTTGAGATTATCGGCTTGGTATACCTCGAGCAAAGCTTCTAGTTGTTTGGCACCTGATTCTGTCGATGGTTGGGGTGCCGCCAATAATGTTTGGTGAGCCTGCTCAAGCGTCGTGTAGCGTTGATTCAGTTCTGCATTTTCTGTTTGTTGAATGTGAAATTGTCTTTGTAAGTTTTGATGGTGCGTTTCCAGTTGCTGATACCGGTTGTCCAGAGCTTTGTACTCATTCTGGAGCTGGTATACACATTGGTTTAATGCTAAAAATATGTTATTTACATTAAATAATGCTGGGAGGGGTGAAGATGCAGGGGGAATGGGGGCGGGAATGGGAGAGGTGAATGATGTGGATGTACGTGGAGATGTGGGGGGAGGGGGTATGGGTGGTGAAGGTGGCATGGGGGGAGGGAGTGGTGCTGTGGCAGGTGATGTTTCCATCGTGTCAACTGTTTGAGTGACGGTGTAGATGGGAATCGTGGGTGGAGTGGATGTGACATCGGTGAACAGGGTGGTGAAGGTGGGCATGGTGACTCCCCCGTATTGGATTCCCGGAGAGAGTGGGATGCCCATGACAATGGTAGCGGTAGTGGATGTGGTAGTGCTAGTGTCCTGTGGTGGAGTGAATTGTGTAGTGTGAGGTGGGGATGGTGGTGACAACGGTGCTTCCTGATATTCTTCTGCTTGCGCTGCCTCGCCTGGTGCTAATGTATTGATGTGAATTTGCTTCCCGGACCTCCTGGGACGAACGGGAACCCTTTTTTCAAACCTGTGGATGTAGGCCATTGCCTCATGAATGGCCTCGTCCAGTCCTACGGCGTCGGCATGAAGGTTCATGGACTCAATGAACAACTCGTCCACACCTTCCTCAGCTAGCAAGTCGTTCATGAGTCTTTTGCCCTGTTCTAGAGACATCTGATGCTGTTCCTGAACCAGTCGCATGGTTCGATATAGTCTCTTGATTTGTGCCGAATATGCTGGGGCACTTGCTAACTCGGAGAGTTCGTCATATTCTTGATGTTGTTCTTCGTCGGCTTCTTCTTCGTCTCCTCCTGCCTCTTGTTCATCTACATCGACTTCTACAACTTGTGGTTGGGTGGGGGCCGATGTTGTTTGGGGTTGTGGTTCCTGAGCTCGCGCTGCTTCAGCTTCGAGGTTAGAGTCATAGATTAATCTGGCAATTTCTTCATCCGTGAGGTCCTCAAGAGTAAATCCCTGCGGAAATTCCAAATCGGATGGAATGGGTGGAAACACCAGATTAGGCCCCTCTGTGCTTGGTCTTGGTTGCCGGATTGTGAATGGCCTAACTCGTCGTGTCTGGGGAGGGGTGATTTCTGGTGTAGCGGTAGCTCCCCTTGGTTGGGCACAGGGTAGTTGGACTCCCCCCCTCATCTTCTTTGATGGGGGACCTGCTGCTGATAGTCTTCTCTGGAATTCTTGGACTCGGGACCATACGAGTGCCCGCTGAACAGGCACGTCATAAGCCAAGCATCTATAGATTATTCTGGTCAGAGCACAACACCCGTGGAGCACATTCTTCTGTTTCTTGTTCCACCTTTGATGCGCTAGGTGGATCTGATCTATGATCCAGTGTGGCACATTGATGGGCAGGCTTTCGGTTTCTGCTAGATATAAACTGAACCATATTTTTTTCGGGGGCATTGTGAATCGTTCTTGGGCGGGAAAAGCAAAATGTTGCATGATGGTTCGCAGGTGAAGCGCAATGGTAGGTGTCATTGCTACCATGTCCTTCAACTTATTAAGATCTTTGTGCTTCATTCGACCTGGAACCATGGTTTCCTTTTCTGTTGGGATGTGCATGCCATACATGCCCAATGCTTCTCTTACCAGATTGAGGGTCAACTTGAATCTTTTAAGCTCATTACCCGGCAGCAGTGATGGCAACACAAAGGTGCTGTCGCCTCCTTTGGCCCTGCTTGGCGTGATGGTACTGATCAGATATGAACATCGTAAAAAATCCGGCTTTGGTAAGTGAGTCTTGAAATAACTGTCCACCCCCACTTTGATCCAAACTGATCTCATTACTTTGGCATTTTGATAGCTTTCAAGCTCGCGTGTGAAAAAGTGGTATCGACCCCATTTGCCATTGAATTCCAATTCTGCTTCCCAGAAATAGGTTCCATCGCCCAGTGGTCCAGCAACATCACTGAACCAATGTGCATGCTTACCTACTTGAGAAGTATGCCCTTGAGGAGGATCCTGAATGGGGAGCACATGCACTGCTTGAAGCTCTTGCGGTCTTGCGGTGAGACGTGGTTCAAGGAGAAGTGTTTCTATGTCCACAATCTGGGCACCAGATCCGGCTTGAGAACTGGTACCTGCTTCTGCCATGGCCTTGTTCGCTGGTTGGTTCTGTGAGAATATAGAACCAAGTGTTAACATCGTAATGGACAGAATAAATCCGTTGTTGCCCCTTTACAACATTAAAATGAGGTGGATGGTGAGTTAGTGGTTAGTAAGTGCATGAAGACAGTGTGTGTAGTTAGTGTTTGTGTTGTCCGAGGAGACTACTGCAGGTAGTAAGTGGGTATGAATTTACAAATTGGGGTCGGGGGGTTTATTACAGGCCCTAGGCTACCAAATGCAGTGAGTGGGCTTTGCCTTCGGTTTCGGAGAGTCTTCACAGAGCTTTCTCGGTGTCGTGATTTGAAAACGAGGCCTTTTTGGGACCCATTTACAATTGATTACATGCACGCTCTTGGGTCTTGGTGTGTTCTTGGGCGTTGAGAACGAGTGAATACTGGCAGTATGCGTAGCTGCGTTATGCTGTTTGGGTTGTGGCCTCAGAGTAGCGACTTGTGCCATCAAGCAAGCCTTAGGCACCCAAATTTGTCTTGATTGTGGGCTAGCCTTCCTCGACTTCTTGGGCACCCAAATATGTTTCACGTTAGTAGAAGAATTTCTGAAAGACTTCTTATTAGTGTCGCGTTGTTGGTTACTAATAAGAGGCTTCGCTCGTGTGGTTGGCGTGAGTGCAACCGGGTGTTCGCCTTTCCGCACCCACACTTGTTTCACTTGCTGGGACATTCTGCTGCGCAGGTACTTTTGATCTCTGACATAGGTAGCACTCTACTTCTTCGGCCTGTGATCCACCTTGGTTTGTTTCCTTCTTCTGGCCTTTGGAAAAGAAGGGAGTTCCTTTGCATCCCGGACTTCTTTTTTGTGAATATCCTTCCTCTGCAACACATAGTTTTGGACAAGAACAGCATGGTCAACTTCATGTGCACCCCTGGAAGGACCAGGAGTCTGTGCCTTTCCTAGTTCCTTGAGTGCTCCATTGTCTAATTCTACTGTAACTCGACTATGATTGACCCATACCTGAAGAAGTCCACTTCTTAGGTTTAAATTGACTGCTTGGTCATAGATCCAATCTTGACCCAAGATAAGAGGTTCAGTGAGATCTTCATCCTGACACACCAGTACTTTAACTGTCATTGCCTCATCATGAATGTAGAGGGGAAGTTCCACCTCGCCCACGCAAGGGGTTTCCACTCCTCCCAATCCTATGAGATATGCTTCCACAGGATTGATAAGTAACTGCAACTCTTGACAGTAAGACAACTTAACAGCACTGGTGGCTACACCTGAGTCAATCAAGGCTCTTATGGTCCTTGCACTCTTTCCTTGTCCTATCTCTAGGGTTACGAAAGGACGTCGATCAGTTATCTTATGAGAGCTGGTTCCTGCGACTGCACACATTGCCATATGATATCCTTGATCTGCATAGTCATTTGTTCTAGGCTGCTCTCTACCTTGCCTACGTAATTTCATCCTTCTAATGCGTTCTAAAGCTTCTGCTTGAGCTTCTTCTCTAATTCGCTTCTCTTCCTCTTTTCGTTTCTTAGCAGTGTTGAGTCGGCTGAGCATTTCCTCCGTGAGGGGTTCCTGATACAACTTGACTCTGCATCCGCTAATATAGTTAGGGAGAACATCACCCTCTAACGTGGCTAATTGTACTGCTCCACTCGTGGAGATCCTGTTAATAATCATAGGTCCGTAGCCTCTCTTTTCTAGCTTCCTCGCGTGTTGTTTCAGTGTATAGACTAAAACTAGATCTCCTGCTTTCAAACCCTTATCCTTTATGTGGGCATCGAAATATGCTTTCTGTCTCTTCTTGGCTGCATATATTCCTGCGGCGGCTCTCAGTCTTGTTTCTCCTAATCGTTCAAGGTCAAAGATCCTAGAGGAGAGCTCATGACCTGTCCATTCATACTCTTGTGCGACTCTCAATGTAGGAATCAGGGAGTCCAAGGGTAGCACGGCGTTTTGGCCAAACACCATCTGAAAGGGAGTGGCTTGGAGTACCGTTTTGTAGGCCACTCAGTATGCCCAAACAGCATGGTGTAGCTGTTTGTCCCAATCAGAGCGTTTAGTGTTCACTAATTTCGTCAGTACATTGCATAAAATCTTATTAGTGCTCTCAGCTTGTCCATTAGCTTGAGGATGATAGGGGGCAGACTTCTTGTGTATTACCAAGAATTCTTGGAGTAGATTTTCAATCACTTCGTTCAAGAAATGAGTGCCTCTATCACTTACAAGCTCTATAGGTAGCCCATATCTCGTGAATACATTCTCAAACAAGAATTTGGCAGTTGTTTGAGCATCATTCTTGGTTGTAGCTTTTACCTCTACCCATTTGGTGAGATAATCTGTTGCCACAATGATGTATTCCGCATGAGAACCCTTAGCTGGGGGATTAATAGGACCTACGAAGTCTATTCCCCACTTAGAGAATGCACGTCCACCCATCATAGGTTTCAGTGGCATCTCATCTTTGCGTATAGGATACTGAGTCCTCTGACAGACATCACACCGTTTCACATAGGTATGTGCATCCATGTGAAGGGTAGGCCACCAAAAGCCCGCAAATAGTATTGCTTTGATCACCCGATCTGGTCCAAAGTGTCCTCCTGCTACACCTTGGTGAGCAGTTTCCAAGATCTTAAGATATTCACTCTCATGGACACATAATCTCAGGTAACCATCTTTACCGCGCTTATATAGATTATCACCTATGAGTGAGTAATCCTGGGCTTCTTGTTCTAAACTCCTTTTCCTAGCTAGAGTCATGTCTGGAGGGAATGTGTTTGTCCTCAAGAATGATACTAGAGGTTCACTCCAATCTGGTACAATGGATACTTGATAAAGAGTGGCATGTTCCACTGGTGGTTTAGTGCAACAGATTGGGCATTCCTTGCACAACTTTTGGACATCAGCTTCCATAGTTGGCCAATGCACTCCGAATCTCTTTAGAGTCTGTAAAGTTCGTTGTTTTGAATGGTGTTGCTCTAGTGCACCTACATGTGCTAGTTGCAACCACTTAGCGTACTCATCCTCTTCTACACAACAAGCCAAGATCCCTTGATCTGTGTGCTTGTACATACTTCCTGCCATGATGTGGTACTTTTGGGCTTTTACCACCTCCCTATTCCGTGTGTTTATCACTGGATGATTAGGCCCGTATGTCAATACTGGTACTAATGGCTTGGCCCACTGCGGTACAACTTCCAAATTAAACAAGTAAGCATCAGGAAGGTCATCTAGCACTCCTTGTGGGGCTTCTCCCGATGTGAGCCTAGAGAGATGATCTGCTCTCAAGTGAGTCCTACCTTTTCTTACCACGACCTCAAAGTCATATTCCATTAGCAAGAGAAACCATCTTACTAATCTTCCTGTATTGCATGGCTTGTTTACAAGATATAACAAAGCCTGATGATCAGTAAAAAATTTAAACTTATTT
Organism: Ceratopteris richardii; assembly: GCA_020310875.1. Lineage (NCBI taxonomy): Eukaryota > Viridiplantae > Streptophyta > Polypodiopsida > Polypodiales > Pteridaceae > Ceratopteris > Ceratopteris richardii. The sequence goes on from CM035422.1 coordinate 97,849,662, forward strand.
GCAAGCAAATAGTGTCTAAATTTCTTAACTGCATATACCATGCCTAATCCTTCTCGTTCAGTAGTGGTATAATTTCGTTCAGCCGCATTCAATTGTCTACTGGCATAGGCAATTGGAAGATCCATATTACCTTCACCAGTAGGTTGTGCAAGCACACATCCAATAGCATAATTGGATGCATCCACATGAACATGGAAAGGCTTATTCCAATCTGGTGTGGTCAAGATTGGTGCTGAACATAATCTTCGTTTAAGCTCTTGGAAGGAATTCTCACATTCATCCGTCCACTCAAAGTTAGTCAGAAGTCCGTACATGGGCTTTGCAATGACAGCATACATGTGTATAAATCGTCGATAATAACCACAATGCCCCATGAAAGCTTGTACTTCCTTGACATTCTTTGGCCTAGGTAGCTCTGCTATGGCTCTCACTTTTTCTTCATCGGTAGATATGCCATTCTTTGACACTATGTGTCCTAGAATCTTGCCTTGCCTGACCATAAAAACGCACTTCTCTGGGTTCAGGCAGACTTGATATTCTCTACATTTGTCAAAGATTTGTCTGAGTTCAGGAATATGGGTTTGTCTAACATTGGAATGAGCACAAAGATCATCAACATAGACTTCTAAACTCTTCCTCAAGAACTCCTTGAACACATGGCACATCAGCCTCTGGAAGGTGGCTGGTGCATTGGTAAGTCCAAATGGCATTACTCTAAAAGCAAAAATGCCCCATTCTGTGGCAAAGGCTGTCTTATGCTGATCCTCTGGAGCTATGGCTACTTGATTGTAGCCCGAAAATCCATCAAGGAAGCTGTACACTTCCTTGCCTGCCACTCTTTCTAAGAGATGTTCTGTTATGGGAAGCGGATAGTTATCTCGAATTGTGGCTGCATTAACCTTTTTCAAGTTAATACACACACGCAGTTTGCCATTCTTCTTGGGCACCACCACAATGGGGGATACCCATTCAGTGTGCTCAATTTCATAGATAAATCCAGCTTCGACCAGTCTATCTATCTCTTCCTTGATCTTAGCAGCATAGTTATCGTTATATGTATAAGGCTTTTGCTTAGAGGGTTTGGCATCTGAGGTCATGGGGATGGTGTGTGAGCATATGTCAGGGTCAACACCTTTCAAATCCTTGTAACTCCAAGCGAATACATCTCTGTATTCTCTTAGCAAGGTAATCAATTCGTACTCTTCTTCTTCTGTCAGGTCATGGCCTATATACGTGCATCTCTCCTCTCCTTCTTCTATGGCCACTACTATTTTCTTGGTGGTTTCTTTGTTATCATAGGCCTCTCCTGATTGTGCCTCTCGTTTAGGCATTCTTATCATGACTCTCCTGTCATCTATCTCATACTTCTTAAAATTTTCTGGAACCTCAAACAAAGATTCTTCCTCCTCTGGTGAGACTTCTTTCTTCTTCCGTTTCTTTCCTTCCTCCCTTGGGGTCATATGCGTTGCTAATCTTACATCATTTGTACCCTCTCCATGCTTCTGAGGTTGAAATTCCACTTCCTGGAGATATTCTTCATCTGATGCAAATGGTGGGTCCATAATGATTGACTCTAGATCAGAGTCGCTTGCATGCTCAAATGCATTAGGGCTAGGTTCGCATTCTTCTAGAACTGCCTCTCCCATGATTGGCTCTATGGAGAAGACTGAAATATCATAGCCATCCTCATCACAGTGAGGTGTCCATTGTTCTTCATTGATGGCTACGTCCATTGTTGCTAAAATTTCTGCCCAGCCATGGGGTTCAAATTCCTCGTCTGGAAATACTACAGGTGCATAGGCTGGGTCTTGAATGGGTCTATGGGTTTCGTTTGCACCTATTTCTCTGGCCTTTTCTCTCTTCTCTTCCTCCACTGCTACTTTGCACATCCATAAGTGAGTGTCTTCGTGCATCCAGGAGGATCCAGACCCTATGGAATGCACCGATTCTGTATCATCTTTGGCTCTATGGATGGGATTCCATTGGATAGGAGGGACATCTCGATGAGAATAATCCTTGAGATTGACTTTGGTTGTAACACCCAAGTGCTGTAGGTACAAAGAATTGGTTCCCCAATCCTGTACCACTTGCAACTGTCGCATGAATGGTCTCCCCAAAATCATCTCATAGGCATGATTTTTGTTGAAGTCACATATGGCAAAGCTATGCTCAAACTCGACACCACAAGTGGTGAGAGTGATTCCTTCTAGCAATCCTAGGGGTCTCTCTATGTGACCATCGGCCATTTGCAATTTCATTCTCGTCGGCCTGAGTGTCGGCTTGCCCCAACGCTTCCATAAGGAGGTGGTGGCAATTGCAACTCCTGCACCTGAGTCCAAAATTGCCTTGGTGGTGTACTCTTGGTAGGTGATGGGCAGATAGGTGTTCCCTTCTTCACCTTCACACATATCTCCTATCTTATCCAAGGGAATTTCCGGTACTGTCCTATGGGATCCTACCCGGGAACGAGGTTTTGCAGTTTCAGTTACTTGACTAGCTACATATTTCCGCGCGTTTGGTCTATCCTCAGGCAGCTCTTCCAAAGTGAGATCGCGTTGCACCTTGGTGTTCGTTACTACCTCCGTGTTCCTCGGTATGACTGAGTCGTCGTTCCTTACCATGACTGTGGGTGCTCTCATACATGTGGACTTTGCTTCCCATGGGCCTGTGAAGTGGGGTAGCTCCTGTATGGAATTAGACTCAAAGTCCAATCTCTCATGAGATTGAGCACTCTCATGTTCCCCGTAAATTGATGGGATGTCTTGTGGGAATTGGTCGTGTGCATCGTCCACAAGTTCAAAAGGAGGGGCGACCTCACTTTCGTTATCCCATTTGTCTTCTTGAATCTCTCGTAGGAAGTCTGGTGCAAACCGATTCATAGAAGAAGAAGTGTCTGGCTCCGTAGAATTAGGTACATATGCTACCTGGGAAGGAGGGCTTATTCTATCGTTGGCTCTTTCCTCGTTGTCATAGATAGCTGAAGCACAAGCTTCTTGGGGAGGATTACTTATGCTATTACTTTTCCGAACAGGCTCATACGCTCTCTGGGAAGGAATGTGGGTTACTTGTGGAGGTACATACGCTTTCGAGGGAGGCTCCTGTGACCTTTGGGGAGGAAGATAGGCTCCTTGAGGAGGCACATGGGCTTCCTGAAGAGGCTGGCTTATCCGTTCTCTTGCCCTTTCCTTTCTTTGAGGGGTAGGCTCCTTTTCTGGCTATGCAATTAGCCTCTCTAATCTTTCTAAGGAGGGAAAGGAGTCTGGTTTAGTGGAATTGGCCACATACACTTCTGACGAGGAATGCTTCATGTTTCTGCTTGCTTTATCTTTTGCTTGATTTTTTTCTTCCTTGGCAGATCTTGCAATTATTTCCTCTAACTTCTCTAGGAATCCATCCAAGTGTAATTGCGTTTTGGCTGAGCCCGAGTAATTGAAAAGGCGACTGGCTTCAAACATAGTCTGAGCCAATGCGACCATTTTCGCGCACAGTTTGGTTCTTTCTATCTCTAGGTCAGCTCTAGGATAGCACTTGGCATGATCCGTGACGTTTGGCCCTTCTTGGATTCTGGCCTGATAAGCTTTGAGCATCATGTCTATGTCTTCAGGAGTGGGATCAGCTAACACTGATCCTACCCTAGGAGGTGGTGGAATCGTATGACGTGGTGGGGAAGGTGGTGGGTCAGATGGAGATGGTAGGGGTGGCGGCGGGGTATTGTGAGAGGGGATTTGAGAGGTGATTTCAGTTATCCTAGCTTTGGTTTCTCTTATGCTTTCCTCAAGTTCACTCATCTTTTTAGCCCATTGTCTTTTCATTCTTTCCCTACTATCTTTCCATGCTCTAGTCCTTTTCTTTGTTATGCTCTCGGTTTCACTAGCCTCTGAGTTCTTATCCTGGTTTGTCTCTTGGTTTTGCTGCAATGCCTGAGCTCTAGTGACTACCTGCACTGGTGCAGTGGAAGTGACGCTTCCTGAGGAATCTACAACCAAACCAATCACATTGATCGGAGTGATTTTTGGCATATTATTGGGGTTCTTTGGGCAATCTCGTAAAAGATGCTCTTTTCCACAATCTTGGCAAAAACCTTGGATAGTCACTGACTGGGGCTGTGTAGGTGGGGGTAAGGGACAATCACGGATGAGATGATCTCCTTGGCATCTGTAGCACGGTCCTCTTGGGAATGGAGGTCTTACTTGCCTAGGTTGAGGCCTGGGGTTTGGGTTTGCATACATGACGTTCGTGTAATCTGACTCCCAACTAGGTTCACTTGGTTCCTCACTATAGTAAGACTCACCATGTTCTGGAGACTGCATGTAGTAAGCCTGGGGACTATCGACATGTGTAGAATCAAAGCTATGGTCACTTGGGTCACTTTCCGAGATCAATGGGGTTACCGGTACTATGGCCCTATTCAGGTTTTCTTCTGCAACAGCATACTTTACTGGAATCACGTTAGCGGGGTTTGGGGGCTGTTGAGCTAGTACCGGTTGGGGTCTCTGTTGGGCCTGATATTGTGGTTGGTAGGTTTGTTGGGGTCTAGCATATTGTGGTGGTGGATTTTGGTTTTGGTATCTGCCTTGTTGGTAGGGTTGCGGGTAGGGTTGCCTAGCTGCCTGCTTGTTGTATGGGCAATCTTGTGCGGTGTGATTGGTGTATCTCCGTTCTATGGTGCAGTATTGGCTACTAGGGTTTACTTGGGGTTGAGCCATAATAGGGCAGACATTCGCCATATGGTCACCACCGCATGTATAGCATCTTTTCACAGGGGCAAACCTTGGGATTTGTTTGCTCGATACACCTAATTTCTGAGCTACCTTTTCGGCAAGTTCCTCAATTGATGTGGACTGCGTGGAAGAGTGACTAGATGCACTATCTGAATCTTTGTAGATTTTGGAAAGCTCTAGTTCTTCCCCTAGGTTATCTTCAATGTCAATGCACATGCGTACACACTCTTCTATAGTCCTAGGGTCCTTCAGATACACATAGGATCTCAATTTCGTACTCAGCAATCCATCAAGGAATAAGGCTACTTGTTTAGCAGATGTGGGTAGCTCCGAAATAGGGCACCTTTCCAGATATTGTCTGAATCTTCTTCCTGCAAGTCTCACGGTCTCTTGAGGGGTTTGCTTGAAGCTGTGAATCAATGATGAGGTATTGTGTCTTATGCCACTCTTAGAGAACTCTACAATGAAAGCCTCTAGGAGTTGGTCTATGCTCCTGAACTGACGCTCATCCAATGGTTGAAACCATGTAAGTGCTGTGTTCCTAAGGGTTAGACCGAAGGCATTGTACTGCGTGAACAGATCCTCAACCTGTTCAGCTCTCAAGACTTGCTTGAATTCCGCCACATGATCATAGGGATCTCCTGTGCCGTCAAAGTAATTCTTCATGGACTTAACTAGCTGGGTGGGTCTCAAAGTTCTTGCGTGCTCTCTAGGTCTCGGCAGAGGGAATCCATCTCCATTTCTTTGGTTCCTGTGGGCTCTATGCATCTCAGGTTCTACCCTATTCGTCTCTGTTCTCGTTCTTTCTCTGCCCACTGGGTTGGCAAAGCTTACTTCCGGTCTATCTCTACTTCTGTCTCTTTGCGTACCATGAGCTTGGGAAGTTCCAGCTCCAGGGTGACCATAGGATACATTTGATCTTGGTTGGGGGAAAATGAATTCACCCTTCCAAGTGTAGGCATGCCTATCATTTTCTGTCACCACGAAGATCCGCTCTGAAGCATGATCTAAGTAGGTCACTCTGCCTGGGCTATCCGGATCCTTAAACTCATAGATCATGATATTTCCTATGTCTGTTGGCTGATTAGACTTATACCTCCAAAAGGCTTCATCAGTTTCTCGATTGAGGAGCAACTCTATGCTCTTGTTGTCTTGGGGGACCCATTCAGGCGTGATAATCCTAGTGAGAACTGATTTACCTCGAGGGCTTCTAGGTTCCGCATCCATGTTCCCTTGTTCTAGGTCACCTAAGTCCGCTTCTGAGATTACATTCCCGAAGTCATCTGTCCTATCAGGGTGACTAGTGACAACATATATAGTTCCTTCTTTGTCCAGGTATGCACCATTTTCAAACTTGACAGCTGGGTGTTCTAGTCCTATGGATTGGTCAGGGTTTTTAATCTGGACCACGGATCTTCCTAGGCCGTCCTCATAGATGCTAGCACCTAGTCGGTTGGTCCTAAGATATTCCAGCTGTGTTTTGTAAGGGCCTTCTACCCTGTACAAATAAGGCACTCCTGAACTTCCCGTGGGTCTGTCCATGCCTTGAGACATTTCTGACTCACTGGTCTCAGAGCTAGGGTAGTATGAGTGGTGGCTCAACTGCTGGGCCCAAGACCTTGCGGTGTGATTGACACTAGCCTCTGAAGACCTAAGGCTTTGTCTCTCTTGTGCTAGGTGTCGTCCTGATCTAAGGTTCATATGCCTAACTGATTAGCCCAATTTTTTTTTTCCAGAGTACAACCCCGTTGCCGATCAATTGGTACCAGTCACTTGATTCTTTTTAGTTAATTATTGTGTTTGTGGTCTTGTCTGATATCACGTCGTCAGGAACGCTTGAATGTTCTTCGTACTTTAGGTTGATCGTTCCACGTTAGATTCTTTTCCTTTAGGTTATCGACAGTACAGAGATTATGTTTTTAACTTGAACTTGAGTTTTTAGGTAGTCTTCAACTTGATAACTGCCTATCGTCAACCTGACTTACTCCTACCTCTACTCGTTCTTAGCTTGAGCTAGGAAATGACAGAGGGAGTTGAGAATATTCCAACCTTACTTGTTGATCCCTTGCTTTATGGTGCTCAAGAACCCGGTTCTCAAGCTTGCAAAGAAACCTTGCTTTGTACGCTCTCTGTTGCTCTCAATGGACCTATAAAAGTCCCACGGTTAGCTCAATGCTTAGATTCAAAGGACACAACCAACAACTTTCATTCATGTAACATATACACATATTTGCATTGTGACTTTTAGGAAAATAATTCTAAAGACCCCTGACTTTGAGCCCCCTGGGTATGGTCAACTTCAAAATACCCTCTCTGAAAATCAACGCATTATCTTTATAAAAAACAGTTGAGGGCGTGTAGTATATGCCACGAGCTTTCCAACAAGCCCAAGAGCTCAAAAATTGGATTTCGTATGAAAAAGTTAGAACTGTTCAGGGTTTAGGGAGTTACATCAGAATTCAATACAAGCTAACAGTCAAACAGGAATACTCGAGTAGCTTGTGGCACGGCCTCGTGATGCAATACTACACCCTAGTGTTGTCCCACACTCAATCAAAATTTAGACCAATAATTTTGCCTTGAAAATTTGACCTAATTTGCCCTTCTAACGCGTTCGCAAAGTCTGTCGGTCGCGATTGACAGGTCAGTCGCGATCGACGTGTCGATCGCGATTGACAGGTCCGTCGTGGCTGTCAGTCGCGATTGACTGGTCAGTCGCGATTGACACGTGGCCGAAAAGTCAATCAATTGTGGTCAAGGCATCGTTGACTCTGTCGGTCGCGATTGATGAGTCGATCGCGATTGACAGGTCGGTCGCGAGGGTCTGTCGATCGTGGTCAAACAGTCGTTGACCGTGTCGGTCGCGATTGACAGAGCCGTCGTGGTCTATCCGTCGTGGTCAAACAGTCGTTGACTGTGTCGGTCGCGATTGATGAGTCGATCGCGATTGATGACTCGATCGCGATTGACACGTGTCACGCGTATGGTCAGTCGGTCGTGGTCAATCGGTCGTTGACTCTGTCGGTCGCGATTGACAGAGCCGTCGTGGGCTGTCGGTCGCGATTGACGTGTCGATCGCGATTGACAGGTCTGTCCGTCGTCGTTTGTCGATCGCGATTGACAGAGCGATCGCGATTGACAGAAATCTGTGGAATTTCAAAAAACTAAACACATTTTTGGGAAGCTCTAGGCCTGTAGGTCATGGATATGCACTTTGTTTAGCAATTAGAGCAAGTTTTCAGTCGGTCGTGATTGACAGAGCTCGGCGACACACAGACAGTTACTTAGATTTCCGTACCTGCGCAGAGTGCTGGGGATGATGATGCGGCCTGTACCTGCAGAATGCTCACAAAACATGCAAAAAATAGCACATGCAAATTCGCTCTCTCGCTCTCTCCCACAAGTGAAATGAGGGAAATGAGGTGGAGATGGGGATATAGTCAAAAAACTGAAATTTTCGCGATGATGGAGATGGAAGTGGGAGATGGTGATGATGATGATGGTGATGAAGATGGTGAAGAAAGTAAAAGAAAATCGATGAGAGTGAAGAAAATACCTACAACTCCAACGCGTCAACTCTACGTCTTACCATCACACGCTCGTCCTCAAAGCTCGATCCCCGGCAACGGCGCCAAAATTTGGTGTAGCTCAATGATGAGTAGCACCTCCTTTAATGTCAATCCGGGAAGACGTGAGGATGGTATGAAGACCTTGAGCAAGTGGCGGCACAGGTGCGTGAGTGAGAAGCACACAAGCATGCACACACATACACACACACGCGCACACAAGGCAAGACAAAGAGTGAGAATCAATGGAGCTTTTTTAGATTACTTTCAAAATGCTCTTACAAGTTCGTTTCAATTACAATCTAACCTCAAAAATGAGCTCTCTAGCTCTTTTTATAGTATTTGACTAGCTTTTGGCCCTGTCCAGACCTAGTGTCCGGCCTAGTTAAAAATTAGGTTCCAGGGCTTATTTGGGGGCTCAAACGAGATCTAAAAATTACGAAAATTGGTACGCAACTACTTCTAAGGCTCCTCAAGCTCAAGGACTCCTTGGCTTGCACAAAATGGAGCTACAAAAATGTGAAATGAGATTTACACTGATTGTTAGTGATAAAAATCACTGTTGTTGTAGGAATTTCTTCTAGTGATCTGCCATACATATCTTCGAGCTTCCTACTTGCTCTTCCTCCCTGCATGTCCATCTCTTTGATTTGCATTAATGTCTTGAAAAAATATTGGCCTACTTGCCAGATCTTCTTTGACTGCCCTGTTTGCTTGTGCTGTCCCTTCGCTCTGACTCCCTTCTTTGACTTTCACGTCTTGTAAGTCCTGGTGTACCAAGGCTACTGCCAACAAGGATGGAAGCTAAGTCAGCTAGATATAAAGAACGCATTTCTGAATGGATACATTTCTGATGAAGTGTATATGGAACAACCTGAAGGGTTTGTAAATTCTAGAAACCCAAACTTTGTTTGCAGGTTAAGAAAAGCACTTTATGGACTGAAGCAAGCTCCAAGAGCTTGGAATTACAGACTTGTGAAATATCTAAATGAACTTGGATACCAAAGTTCGAAGGCAGACGCAAGTCTACTCATAAAGAGAACAGAAGAAGGTATGATCTACATTTGTATTTATGTAGACGACTTAATAATCATAGGAACGTCAGATGAAGGGATTACAAAAGTAAAGAAACTACTCGGAAGAGAGTTCAAGATCAGTGACCTAGGAAAGTTGTCATACTTTCTAGGAATGGAAATCACATACACATATCATGGTGTATATGTGTCACAAGAAAGGTATCTCCTAAACTTACTAAAGAAGTTTAATATGGAGAATTGCAGAGAAGCTTCAACACTGCTTGAAGTAAATCATAAACTCAGCAGATACAGTGGAGCAGAGTTTAAAGATATGAAGAAATATCGGTCATTAGTAGGAAGTCTAATTTATGCTACGCTAGCAAGACCGGATCTTAGTTATGTAGTGGGAGTTCTCTCACAGTTTATGCATTGTCCGACAGATCAACATTGGGTTGCAGGACAGAGAGTTCTTAGATATATTAAAAGAACTATAAAAGAAGGATTATATTATCCCTTTACGTCGGATATAAAGCTCAGAGCATACAGTGACTCAGATTGGGCTGGAAGTCAAGATGACAGAAGGTCAACGCACGGGTATATGATATACCTAGGAGATAAGCTGGTAAGCTGGTGTTCAAAGAAGCAACACACAATGGCTTTATCATCAACAGAAGCAGAGTATAAAGGACTTGTAGAAGTAGCTAAAGAATTGATATGGATGAAGACCTTGCTCAAAAGCTTGGGCATTGATCAAGGTATACCTATCATACATGGAGACAATATGAGCTCTCTATATCTTGCAGCAAACCCAGTATTTCATGCAAGAACAAAACACATAGAGATTCAATATCATTTCCTGAGAGAAAAGGTAATGGAGAAGGAGTTAGAAATTGTATACACTCCAACAAAGGATCAGATTGCAGATATGTTAACAAAGAGTTTGGATGGAACGAAGACAAGCAGATTCAAAGAAATGACCGGTATAAAAGAAAGAAAGATATATGAAAGACCAGAAGAAGTCAAATTAGTGATTGAGGGGGAGCTGTTGATGAGACACTCACGAATTTGACGTACAAACAAAGAAAAAGAAAAAAGAAAAGAGAGGCAGAATCAGAGAAAATCAAAAGCCTTAGTGGAGGGACAAATCCACGACCGTTATGTACAGTACAGAATCTCCCAGGATCAAAGTTCGTTACACCAAATCAAAAAGAGAACGTGCAAAGGAACAATAGAAGGGAAATGCAAACAAGAACGTGCTTAAGAAGAGCGCGCAGTATAAATAAGAGCACATATAGAAGAAGAGAGAGAGAGAGAGAGACGAAATATAGCAGATGCGTAGGGACGCAGAGATATAGATAGAAGACGCCATAGATCCCGTATGTAGAAGAAGACGCCAGAGATCGCGTATGTATAGATGAATAACAGAACCCTGAGATATCGGGTATTCATCTGAGAGAGATGGTAATAAGAAACTACTCAGTATAGGAGAGTTTCTGTAGCTTGAGCAAGAAGAGGCCAAGCTCACTTGTACACATCTTCTCTAATAGAAAACACATGTTCATGTGGACGTTTGTGTGTACTGTTTGTATGCGAAGGAAACAGAGTATGTTTTAAAGTTAGTTAAAAGTTAACATTTTTCTCAGTAAATGCATTTTCGGTCAGTTACAGTTCTTACTGTAAACGTGTTTTTTGGTAGAAGAAGGAAGTAGATCTCGTAGAGTAATGCGAAGTTTTGTATGAGAGATAGCTCATTCTGTAGCTAGACATCTCTACTTTTAGTTGATCAAGCTTTCCGGTGGAAAAGATATCCACACACAGTACAAAATCTGATCGAAAAGAGGTCGTCTGAACTAATGGAGTTTCTTCTTAAACTTCAGAAAGAGTTCAGTAAGTTAAGGAAGCTTTTGCGTCACTTCCTTACTTCATGTATGTTTACTTGAAGTAATTACAATCAGAATTGAAGTTCATTCCGGTACAATTCCGGTACGATTACGGTGTCAGTCCGGTGAAGTTCCGGTGAAATTTTTCTGGTGAATTTAGAGTGCAATCTTATATGTTGAGCGCTAGAATTTGCTAAGCTATTGATTGATTACAGAGGTGTTCTGAATCACTCTAGCTTAGCTCTTCTTGGCGTGGCGATTTCTGCAGGCTTACTAAGGTTCAGCCTTCATCGCGTCGACAAGAAGTGGTATCAGAGTAAAGGAAGTTTACCACACATCCGCAACAATTCTGTGTATCACTCGCATAGTTGTAGTAGGTAGTATTGTCAGACTGATTCTCTCCCCAACTTCTTGCTCCACCTCTACCATATCTGCCTCTTTGACTTTGTCTACCTCTTTGATATCTTTCGCTTATGCCTCTGCTATTCTTATTCTGATTCTGACTTGATCCTTGAGAATCATGCGAGCAATCATGAGCCAAATGATTGCTTAATCCACAGATCCAACAAGTCTTCTTGTTGTTATTATGATTACCTCTTCCTTTTGTATTACCTCTACTTCTACTTCTGACATTACCTCTTCCTCTTGCATAATTTGCTTGAGTAGTCAGCTCTTCTTCATCTTTTTCTTTACCTTTATCACCTTTCTTCTTATTCTTTGCGTACATAGCAGAACTTTGTCCTTTATCTCCATCTGTCTTCAAATCTTGCTCAAATGTTAGCATTAGTCCAAGCAACTGATTTAAATCCGGTACAGAATGAGTTAATGAAAGTTCAGTTGAGAGTACAAAAGGTTTCAACCTTTCATCTCCTCTCAATCCTGCAAGCACTTGTGCTATTAACTTGTGATCTTCAATATCTTCCTCAATATATCCAAGACTATCTGCCAAGTCCTTCATCTTAGTGACATAATCACTAATGCTTTGACTTTGCTTTTTCTTGAACGTTGTAAACTCTGACCATAAGCTAGCCTTCCTAGCTTTGGTAGTGTTTTGGAAATGATCTTCCAATGCACTCCATATGTCTTCCGCTTTCTCCAGACCTCTAATATGTGGTAGTAAATGGTTTGTAATGGTATTGTAGATATACGCTCTTTCCATTGCATCTTTCTTCTGCCACAACTTCAAGGCTTCCATTCGCATTACCCATGCAGGATAATTATCTCTGTCCAATTTGTCAATAGAAATGTGATATGCCATAATCTTCTTGTTTCTATTACTGCCGGTGAGTATAATGTTAAAAGATTTTACCTTTTGTAAACCTTTACCCTTGAGAATGACTTCGAAATGCTTCTCTGATTCGGTTTGTTGTTGATCTCCTCAACTTTCACCTTTCTTGTGAAGAATTCTTCAAATTCTCTTGTATCTTTACTTCCCTTTACTCTTGAGAACCTTTCTGCTCTTCAGAACCTTTGAGCTCTGATACCACTTGTTGTCGACGTGGCAAAAACTTGTGAACTAAGCTGCGGAATTTTTCCACGCCACAAGATCTAAGCTAGAGTGATATTAGAACACCTCTATAATCATCTGTAGCTTAGTAAACTTCCTAAACCTGAAACTTTATAACTGTGTTTAGTAAAATCTTAAAAATTCACTTTACAGAAAAATGTTTGTCTTTTCTTCAGGCTTCAATTCTGATATGATTTACTTCAGTCTTTACAAATCTTTGTTTACTTACTATTATATATTCTTTCTGCCATATAACTGTGTCAAACTGTGTTTGAACTCTCTAGAATATCACTATAACTTCACTAGACTGATACCGAACTATCACCATAATCCACCGTAATTGTACAAGAATGTTACCAAAATTAACTGCAATTTTGTTGTAGTTACTTCAAATGTTTGTAATTGAAGTAAGGAAGTAATACCTGAGCTTCCTTCAGTGAATGAACTTTATCTGAAGTTTGAGGAAAAACTTCACTAGTTCTGGATGCCTTTACGGTCAGACACTGTACCTTGTGTACATGTCCAATTTCACAAAACTCTTTTGATCCGTTTGTAGTTGAGACTACTAGCTTCAAGATGAGCTATCACTTATGAAAAACTTTACACTATAATGCGAGATCTAACTTGCAGAAGTACCGTAAAACGTGTACTGAGAAAACTATAACTGTTAACTAACTTTCACAGTAACATGAAATGACTTAGATTTCTTCATACAAGAAGACTGAAGAAGATTTCGCTAAAATCTTTCCACATAAGTATGTGTTTTCTATTAGAGAAGATCTGTACACAATGGCTTGGCCTCACTTCACTCATAGCCACGGAAAAGTCTCCTATGCTGAGTAGTTCTTCCTTACCATCTCTCTCTCAGAAGAATACCCAACAGTTCAGGTTCTATTATTCATCTCTACATATGCACTCTTGTGTATACTACACATACATCTATATTCTCACTACATATCTCTCTATATAAGCACTCTCTCAACTCTCTTATATACATTTTGATCTGAGATTAAAAAAACTTGTAATTCTGGAAGTTTCTACGCTGTATATTACAGGCGTGAATTTGTCCCTTCACTAAGGCTTTGATTTTTCTTTATCTCAATGCTTTGTTTCTGCTTCTCTTCATCGTTCTTTTATCCTTCATACATCTTCAGGTCTTTATGTCTAACTAGTAAGTGATTCTTCAACAATCTATCCATTTATCCATCTATCTATCCATCTATCTATCTATATTTCTATCTATCTATCTATCTATCTATCTATCTATCTATCTATCTATCTATCAATCATCCTTCTATCTATCTATCCATCTATCTATCTATCTATCTATCTATCTATCTACCTATCTATCTATCTATCTATCTATCTATCTATCTATCTATCTATCTATCTATCTATCTATCTATCTATCTATCTATCTATCTATCTATCTATCTATCTATCTATCTATCTATCTATCTATCTATCTATCTATCTATCTATCTATCTATCTATCTATCTATCTATCTATCTATCTATCTATCTATCTATCT
>CM035422.1:97878883-97888883 GCA_020310875.1 Ceratopteris richardii
TAAGACTACCTACCAAACCTTGGTAACCTGTAATATCTTGGAGTTCTTCCCCTTCATGAGCACTGAGTTTGTGGTTGACCTCCATAGGAGTGCTTGAGACTTTAGCTTCCTGCAAATTAAACTTCTTGACCATGTCCTGAATGTACTTCTTCTGAGTAATAAAGATACCTGAATTTGTATACACCAATTCAAGTCCTAGGAAGTACTTTAATAATCCAAGATCATTAATCTTGAATTCCTTCATCATCTGTCCTTTGATATGTCTAATTCCCTGAACATCATTTCCTGTAATAATGATGTCATCAACATAGACACACAAGTATATTACCTCTGAATTGTTCCTTTTGATAAACAATGAAGTATCTGCTTTACTCATTACAAACCCTTGGTCTAGGAGATAGGTTGTCAACCTGTAATTCCATGCTCTAGGTGCCTGCTTCAATCCATACAGAGCCTTCTTCAATTTACAAACATGATTTACCTTATTGGGATCTTCATAGCCAGGTGGTTGTGACATGTAGACTTCTTCAGATATCCATCCATTCAAGAATGCATTCTTCACATCCAATTGGTACATGTTCCAATTCTTGGATGCAGCTACACTCACCATAACTCTGATAGTTGGCATCTTGGCCACAGGAGAAAATGTCTCCTCATAATCAATGCCTTGGGTTTGTGCAAAACCCTTGGCTACCAACCTAGCTTTATACTTGTTTATTGTACCATCTGAATTTCTTTTGAGTTTGTAGATCCATCTGGATCCTATCACCTTCATAGACTCTTTCTTGGGTACCAAGTCCCAAGTATCACTCTCTTTGAGAGCCTCCATTTCTTCATCCATTGCTTCCTTCCATTCTGGTTTAGTGATTGCTTCTTCAAATGTACCTGGTTCTTCACTCAAGAGATCCTTTGCAAGATATACAGAGTGCTTGGTTACAAGTGAAGTATCATACCCATACCTAATAGGTTTTTTCTTTTCTCTCTGAGATCTCCTCATAGCTTGAGCTGAGGATTCTGGATTATCTTCTAGTTGCTTCATCTTCATCTTCCCTTTGGATTTCCATGCCTTGAACTCTTCAATGTTGATGGTGTCTTCATCATCTGAGCTTATGTCTTCTTTCTGAATTGGTTCTTCCTTGATAAGCTTGGGGAAGTCTTCTTCCATGTCATAAGGTAGGCTAACTTTCCTGCACTCATTCTCATACCATGAGTCATTCTCATCAAAGATGACATCTCTGCTTACCTTGAAGCCTTTGTTTGAGGAGTTGTAGAATCTGTATCCTTTCTTATTCAAATCATAACCAATGAAGATACATTTTTCAGCTTTAGGGTCTAGCTTTCCTCTTACCTGTGAGGGAATATGCACATATGCAACACAACCAAAAATTTTGCAATGATCCAGAGATGGTCTCTTACCATGCCAAGCCTCATAGGGTGTCATTCCATCAAGTGTCTTTGATGGCAATCTGTTAATTAAATATGTGGCAGTAGATACACTCTCTGCCCAAAGATAGTTTGGCAATTTCTTTTCATTTAGCATAGACCTAGCTGTCTCTACAATGAGTCTATTCCTTCTTTCAGCTACCCCATTTTGTTCAGGTGAGTACCTTGTAGTAATCTCCCTCTTGATGCCTCTTTCCTGCAAGAATTCTTCAAAGTCATTGGAGAAGTATTCTCCACCACCATCTGACCTTAGCTTTTTCAAATGTCTACCTGTTTGATTTTCAACTAGTGCAAGATATTTTTTGAAACAATTAAATACTTCATCTTTATGTTTCATGTAGTATAAGACAGTCCACCTGCTATAGTCATGAATGAAGGACACATAGTACCTTGATCCAGATATGGATGGCTCCTTGCTAGGTCCCCACACATCTGTATGCACCAATTCCAGATAATCTTCATGCATAAAACCTTTCTTGGTATAGGACAATCTGTGTGACTTACCAAATTGACAAGCCCCACACTTGTATATCATGTGTTGCTTGGATACATTAGGTATCCCAAGCACACATGATGGAGAGTGTTAATCTCCAAAAGAACAACCTACTCTTGAATTTAGAACACCTCTATATCAAGAGTAAGTCAAAACCTTCACTAAATTAGAGGTCCAATCTCCAAATTATCAAAAGTTGAGAAAATCTGTGAAGAAGGTAAAACACAGAAAGTCTGCTGCACAATTTCTTCTCATTGACCTATCAAACATGTAAAGTTTTCTATGAAATTTTGTATGGAGTGTCGCCTAGAGATTGCGCACCTTCTCCAAGTTAAAGTTCTTCAAAAGGTTTAGTATAACTTGAGAAATCAACTTCACAAGTTACCTATGTCTGAATCTGCACTTCTGAGAAGTCGATTTAGACACCCCTAACTTCTTAACTTCAATTCTCTCAGTACAAAACCCGTTTAAGCAAATGCTTCTAGCCACGAGTAGATTACCTTCCAACTTAAAGATTAAGTGCTTGCTTGCACAAAACTTTAAACTATGGAGTGAGAACTGACCAAAAGATTAAGATCGAAATTTGCGCCTGTTTCAGAGAACTGTGAACACTCAACATATATGAATGTTCCTACTAACGATTCTCCTAGCCTGTTTGCAATTAGACTCTGAAACTCAAGTCACAGACTCATTAACTACCAACTTAGATATCCTCAAAAGGATTTCACAATTGATCAAACACAGATGGAGCAGACACAAAAAGATCGGGCGCAATATTTCTTCATTTACTCAGAAAGTTACAGTTGAGTGATGAGAGGAAACTCAACTGACTTTTCACATGTCTCATGACATCTATCTTCCTCATTCTTGCCTTCTATCTATTCTCACATATACTCTCATATCACGCCTCGACATTTTCAAGGTATTTATAGATAAATTTGTACAAGTCTATGACTAATCAAAGATCTAAGTGACCTATGTACATATGTATACATTCCTCACATACTCTTAATATGTCTTCCTTCCAAACTTCAAGAATTGATCTCATCCTTCATTCTTTAGTCTTCAAACATTCAATTAGTGATTGATCTGCACCAACAGCTCCCCCTCAATCATCAATTGAGGTTTCTTCTTTCTTCTTTATACCTGCCATGTCTTTAAACTTCTGTAGCTTTGGTCCATCCAAACTCTTTGTAAGCATATCAGCTATCTGATCTTTTGTTGAAGTATGTATGATTTCAATCTCCTTATCCATCACTTTCTCCCTTAGAAAGTGATACTGTATCTCAATGTGTTTGGTCCTGGCATGAAAAACAGGATTAGCAGCTAAATACAATGAACTCATGTTATCTCCATATATAATTGGTACCCCATGCACAATGTCAAAACTCTTCATCAAAGTCTTGAGCCAAATTACTTCCTTTGCAGCTTCAACCATGCCTTTATACTCTGCTTCTGTAGAAGACAAAGCAACTGTATGTTGCTTCTTGGAACACCATGAGATAAGTTTATCTCCCACATAACACATATATCCAAAAGTTGACCTTCTATCATCTGGATTACGTGCCCAATCTGCATCACTATAAATTTTGATATTTGTATCTGAGGTAAACCCATAATACAAACCTTCATTGAGTGTACCCTTAATGTACCTCAACACTCTTTGACCTGCAATCCAATGTTCTTTCCTTGGGCAATGCATGAATTGAGACAAAACTCCTACTGCATATGATAAATCAGGTCTAGTTAAGGTAGCATAGATAAGACTACCAACCAAACTCTGATATTGTCTCATGTCCTTGAATTCTTCACCTCCAAACTTACTCAATTTGTGATTCACCTCCATTGGTGTAGGTGCTACCCTGCAATCATCCATTTTAAACTTGATTAACAAGTTCTTCAAATACCTTTCTTGGGTCACAAATACTCCATGTTGAGTATATGTAATCTCCATGCCCAAGAAGTATGACAAGTCTCCCAAGTCACTTATCTTGAACTCCTTTTCCATTTGCTTCTTGAGTCTTTGTATTCCTTCTTCATCTGTACCTGTAAGAATTATATCATCAACATATATGCACATGTATATGAAACCATTATCACTTGCTTTGACAAGCAAGCTACTATCTGCTTTAGACACCTGAAATCCAAGTTCCTTTAGGAATTTCACAAGTCTATAGTTCCATGCCCTTGGGGCCTGCTTCAAGCCATACAAAGCTCTCTTGAGCTTGCACACATGATCTGGATACCTTTTATCTCTGAACCCTTGAGGTTGCTCCATGAATACATCATCTGAAATATAACCATTCAAAAAAGCATTTTTCACATCAAGTTGACATAACTTCCAACCTTTACATGTAGCAATAGCTATAAGTGTCCTGATGGTTGTCATCTTTGCCACAGGACTATAAGT
This sequence comes from Ceratopteris richardii, assembly GCA_020310875.1. NCBI lineage: Eukaryota > Viridiplantae > Streptophyta > Polypodiopsida > Polypodiales > Pteridaceae > Ceratopteris > Ceratopteris richardii. The sequence goes on from CM035422.1 coordinate 97,883,230, forward strand.
CTCATCATAGTCAACACCATAAGTCTGAGCAAACCCTTTGACAACAAGTCTAGCTTTGTATCTAGACACACTTCCATCTGCAAACGTCTTGGTTTTATAAACCCATTTGCATCCAATGATCTTCTGACTATTTGGTTTTGGAACCAAATCCCATGTTTGATTCTCCAATAGTGCATCATATTCTTCCTGCATAGCTTTCTCCCATTTTTCCTTACCTTTTGCCTCTTCATATGTAGAAGGGTCTTCATCTGTTTTCATCATATAAGCATAATCTTTTGTGGCTAAAAATGAAGTATCATAGCTATACCTTGTAGGTTGCCACTTATTCCTTGTAGACCTCCTAAGCTCTCCACTTCTTGAGGTTTCTAGTTCTTCATATTCAGGATCAAATCTTGGTGTTTCTTCCACTTCAACCTGCACTTCATTATTCTCTTGTTCATCAAATATTTGAACCTTTGATTTACCTTTCCTTTGATTCACTTCTTCTTCATCACCTGTATTGATATTGACTGTACCTGCATACCAAGTACTTTGCTCATCAAATGTAACATCTTTAGAAACCATGAATTGTTTTGTAGATGGACTCCACAATCTATAACCCATCTGCTTATCATCATAACCAATGAAAACATATTTTTCAGCTTTAGGCTCCAACTTGTGCCTTAATTGTGATGGCACATATGCATATGCCACACATCCAAAAACTCTGCAATGATCCAAGGTAGGTATCTTACCCCACCAAGCCTCATATGGTCTCATACCCTGCAAGGCTTTACATGGTAACCTATTGACCAAATAACTGGCTATATTTACAGCCTCAGCCCACAAATAATTAGGGCAATTTTTCTCCTTCATCATGGATCTTGCAAACTCAACAAGTATTCTATTTCTCCTTTCTGCAACACCATTTTGTTGAGGAGAGTACTTGCAAGTAACTTCCCTTTTTATACCTGCATTCCATAAGTAATCACTGAACTCATTAGAGAAATACTCTCCCCCTCCATCTGACCTTAATCTCTTCAACTTATGACCTGTAATTCTTTCTGCATATGCATGATAGTGTTTAAATGTATTAAACACTTCTGACTTATCTTTGATCACATAGATAGTGATCCATCTAGTAGCATCATCAACATAAATCACATAATACCTTGACCCATTTATACTGAAATCCTTTGATGGTCCCCACACATCTGTGTGTACCAATTCAAGCTTCTCTATGTACATAAAACCATGCTTGGAGTAAGAATTCTTATGAGCCTTACCTAATTGACATGCCTCACATTTGTATGTCATATGTTGACCTGCAACATTAGGCAATCCAAGCACTGAACCATTGTTAACCATATCTTTAATACCTCTTTCATTGAAATGTCCAAGCCTCTTGTGCCAAAGATCTAACTCAGAGATCTTATGTCCTCCATATGTGAACATAGCATGACCAATATTGCCTTGAATCTTCAATGTAAATAATCTTCCTTCCTTTTTCCCTGAAACAATCTGTTTATACCCTTGGCTAGGATCTTCCACATATACTCCATCATTAGTAAACCTTACTTCATATCCCTTTTCAACAATTTGTCCTACACTTATCAAATTCTTAGGGATTGTAGGAACATACAAGACCTTACTCAATAAGGTGCTACCATCCTTGGCCTTCACTGATCCAATTGACTTCACATTGTGCTTTGTGTTGTCACCTGTCTGAACAACATGATTAAAAACATTATTCTCCAAGTCAGTCATCAAGGATATATTACCACTCAGGTGATTGCTACACCCTGAGTCAATGTAGAAAACTCTTTGATCTTCACTCTGCCTTTCACAAGTTGCATTCATTATCAATGTTGAATCCTCCTTTTGATCTGAAGCATAATTGTAGTAGGTGTTGTTATATTGTTGACTTTGGAATCCTCTACTTGCATTTCTTCCAAAGTAACTCCTTCCACCTCTACCTCTGAAATTACCTCTTTGATTTCTGCCACCTCTTCCTCTTGAATTATAGTTCTGATTATATCCACCATTACTCTGATTATTATGCCAACAATCATTAGCTAAGTGATTTGTCTTACCACAAATCCAGCAAGCTTTGCCTCTATCCTTGTTGTTTCTGCCTCTTCCTCTACCTTTGCCACCTCCTCTTCCTCTTAGGAAGTTGGCTTGAGTAGTTGTTCCTTCATCTTCACCTGCTTGTTGCTTTCCTTTGCTATTCTTCTTCTTGTCCTTTGAGTACATTGCATGACCTGCACTCTTGTCACCATCTCCTTTAACATCCTACTCAAATGTTAGCATATGACCTAGCAACTGATTTAAATCAGGAGTGAAATGGTCAAGTGATAACTCTGTAGACAAAATGAATGGCTTCCATTTGTCATCACCTCTCAAACCTGTAAGAATTTGCCTTATCAATTTATCCTCCTCAATGTCTTCATCAACAGCTCCTAATGCATCTGCAATGTCTTTCATCCTTGTTACATAGTCTGAAATAGATTGAGAAGCCTTCTTCTTGAAGGTTGTAAACTCTGCCCATAAAGATGCCTTCCTTGACTTAGTAGTATTCTAGAAATGCTCCTCCAAAGCATTCCAAATATCAGTTGCACTTTCAAGACCTCGAATATGAGGTAACAAGTAATCATTGACTGCCATATATATAATGCTCCTAGCTTGAGCATCTTTCTTCATCCAATTTTTCAAATCTGCTAACTCTTCCCTAGTTGGAACACTAGGATCTCTGAACTGTGGCTTCTCTTCTTCTCCTGTGATGTAAGAAATAAAATCTTTGCTCATAAGATGAGCTTCCATCCTCATTGACCATGCAGGATAGTTTTCCCTATCCAATTTCTCTATCTGTAGAGAATCTCCCATCTTGTGTCCACCTGTGTATTGAAATCTTCAAGCTTTATGAAGAATATATGTACCTTTACTTCGAATTAGACTCCTTTTGTCCTTCTTGATGTTGTATGGTCTCCTCCTCTTGCTTTGCCTTCAAACTTTCACCTTTTAGTTCTTTAAATGTTGAATTTCTTGAATCTGCAGCAGTCGGGACCCTCCTTTCCTTGATTTGATGTCTCTTGCTCTAATACCACTGATGGAGAGTGTTAATCTCCAAAAGAACAACCTACTCTTGAATTTAGAACACCTCTATATCAAGAGTAAGTCAAAACCTTCACTAAATTAGAGGTCCAATCTCCAAATTATCAAAAGTTGAGAAAATCTATGAAGAAGGTAAAACACAGAAAGTCTGCTGCACAATTTCTTCTCATTGACCTATCAAACATGTAAAGTTTTCTATGAAATTTTGTATGGAGTGTCGCCTAGAGATTGCGCACCTTCTCCAAGTTAAAGTTCTTCAAAAGGTTTAGTATAACTTGAGAAATCAACTTCACAAGTTACCTATGTCTGAATCTGCACTTCTGAGAAGTCGATTTAGACACCCCTAACTTCTTAACTTCAATTCTCTCAGTACAAAACCCGTTTAAGCAAATGCTTCTAGCCACGAGTAGATTACCTTCCAACTTAAAGATTAAGTGCTTGCTTGCACAAAACTTTAAACTATGGAGTGAGAACTGACCAAAAGATTAAGATCAAAATTTGCGCCTGTTTCAGAGAACTGTGAACACTCAACACATATGAATGTTCCTACTAACGATTCTCCTAGCCTGTTTGCAATTAGACTCTGAAACTCAGGTCACAGACTCATTAACTACCAACTTAGATATCCTCAAAAGGATTTCACAATTGATCAAACACAGACGGAGCAGACACAAAAAGATCGGGCGCAATATTTCTTCATTTACTCAGAAAGTTACAGTTGAGTGATGAGAGGAAACTCAACTGACTTTTCACATGTCTCATGACATCTATCTTCCTCATTCTTGCCTTCTATCTATTCTCACATATACTCTCATATCACGCCTCAACATTTTCAAGGTATTTATAGATAAATTTGTACAAGTCTATGACTAATCAAAGATCTAAGTGACCTATGTACATATGTATACATTCCTCACATACTCTTAATATGTCTTCCTTCCAAACTTCAAGAATTGATCTCATCCTTCATTCTTTAGTCTTCAAACATTCAATTGGTGATTGATCCGCACCAGCAACACATTGATCCCTACTTATTTGTTTTAAGGTCCTCTCTCCAATGTGACCTAATCTCTTGTGCCAAATCTCCAATTCTGATAAGGTTTGATCTTTATAGTTGTACAAAGCAATGCTCTTTGTGTCTTCTAGTTCAAAGGTAAACAATCTACCTGATTTTTCTCCCTTGGCTATCCTTCTGAATCCATGTCTTGGATCCTCCACATATGCACCATGTTGAGTGAACCTGACCTGTAGACCTTTTTCCACAATCTGACCTACACTCATCAGATTCTTGGTAATTGTTGGAACATACAATACTCTGCTCAATAAATTCTGATTACCATCACTAGTTTTGACATTGCCTACTTTAACAACTGAGTGTTTAGTGTCAACACCTGTCTGCACTTGATGCTTGCCTTTGGGTTCTTCCAAATCAGAAAGTAATGCAACATTTCCAGCTACATGATTAGAGCAACCTGAATCAATATAGAATAAGTGATCATCATTGATACTTGACTTAGAAGTCATGTTCATGATCAACAATGAATCATCTTGCTCCTCTGCATAATTGTTGTAATCCTTCCTATTTCTGTATCCACCTTGATAGTTGCCATTGTGATTGTAATTGTTGTTAAAATTATTGTTATAGCCATGGTAGCCTTGAGATTGGTTGAATCTGCCTCTGCCTTGAGAGTATCCTCCTCTTTGGTGACCTCTTCCTCTTTGGTTCTTGTAGTTTTTGTAGCATTCAGCTGTGGTATGGTTAGACAAGCCACAAATATTGCATGGAGATTGGTTGTAGGGTCTCCCCCTACCTGACTTACCTCCTCTGCCCCTACCTCTAGAAGATCTACCTCTCCCTGCATAGTTTGCTTGGGAGGTAGAGCCTTCTTCATCAACCTTCTTACTTTTGCCTTTATCTTTTATCTTCTTATCAGTATATAGGGCAGAGGGATTGTTACCTTTTGATTGCTCTCCATTCTTTGTGATCTTTGCTTCATGTGTAAAGAGTTGTCCAATCAGAGTTGTTAGATCAGGTGCTTGGATGTCCATGTATAAGTCCATTGCTGTGGTAAAGCTCTCCCACTTGTCATCTGCCTTTAGTCCATTGATAACTTGTCTGACTATTTGCTCTTCCTCAATTTCTTCTCCAACACTTGCAAGTTGGTCTGCAATGTCTTTGACCTTGGTGACAAAGTCTGAGACTGATTGCTTTGATTTCTTTCTAAGAGTTGTAAACTCAACCCATAGCTGATTCTTTCTGGCCCTTGTGCTTGATGAAAAATATGTAGACAAGGTTTCCCAAGTCTCTTGGGAAGTCTTACAATTCCTTACATGAGGTAAAAGAAAGTCAGATATAGAGTTTAAAAGATAAGACCTTGCCAAAGCATCTTTTGCACACCATTGGTTGAGCCTCTCATGTTCATCCTTTGTGGGTAGGCCTCTAGTCTTGAATGAGGGCAATTCCTCATCTCCTGATATGTATCCAAATAAGCTCCTTCCTTGTAGATAGGTCTTCATCCTTAGAGACCAAGCTTGGTAGTTGTTCCTGTCTAATTTGTCAA
>CM035422.1:97901383-97906383 GCA_020310875.1 Ceratopteris richardii
ACTCATATTGTCTCCACAAATGATAAGAGTACTATGAACAACATCAAATCTCTTCATAAGTGTCTTTAGCCATATTACTTCCTTTGCAGCTTCCACCATGCCTTTGTATTCTGCTTCTGTAGATGATAGAGCAACTATATGTTGCTTCTTAGAACACCATGAGATTAGCTTATCTCCCAGATAACACAAATATCCAGGTGTTGATCTTCTATCATCAGAATTACCTGCCCAATCTGCATCACTGTATATTTTGACTGTTGTATCTGAAGTATATCCATAATACAAACCTTCTTTGAGTGTACCCTTGATGTATCTAAGTACTCTTTGTCCTGCAATCTAATGTTCCTTTCTGGGGCAATGCATGAATTGAGATAGAACTCCAACTGCATATGATAAATCAGGCCTTGTTAATGTAGCATAAATCAAGCTACCCACCAAACTCTAATAGAGCTTCATATCTTTGAATTCTTCTCCTCCATATCTAGTCAACCTGTGATTTACTTCCATTGGAGTTGGTGCTATCCTGCAATCTTCCATTTTAAACTTGGTTAGCAAATTTTTCAGATATGTTTCTTGAGTTACATATACTGCATGCTGAGTATATGAAATCTCCATTCTCAAGAAGAATGACAAATTTCCCAAATCACTAATTTGGAATTCTTTCTCCATCTGTTTCTTAATCATGTGTATGCCTTTGTCATATGTTCCTGTAAGTATTATGTCATCAACATAAATACAAACATAAATAAATCCATCCTCACTTGCTTTGACTAGCAAGCAACTATCTACCTTTGATGCTTGAAATCCTAGTTCCTTTAAGAACTTTACAAGCCTGTAATTCCAAGCCCTTGGGGCGTGCTTCAATCCACACAAAGCTCTCTTGAGCTTACACACATAATTTGGATACACTCGATCTTTGAAACCATCTGGTTGCTCCATGTAAACTTCATCTGAAATATAACCATTCAAAAATGCATTTTTAACATCTAATTGAGATAATTTCCAACCTTTGCAAGCAGCAATTGCTATGAGTGTCCTGATAGTTGTCATTTTTGCCACACGACTATAAGTCTCATCATAGTCCACTCCATATGTCTATGCATATCCCTTCACAACAAGTCTGGATTTGTACCTAGACACACTTCCATCTGCAAACCTTTTTGTTTTGTATACCCATTTACATCCAATGATCTTCTGACTATTTGGCTTAGGAACCAAATCCCAAGTCTCATTTTCCATCAATGCATCATATTCCTCTTGCATAGCTTTTTCCCAATTCTTCTTCCCTTTGGCTTCATCATATATGGATGAATCTTCATCTGCTTTTAACATGTAAGCATAATCTTTAGTAGTCAAGAATGAAGTATCATAGCTATACCTTGTAGGTTGCCATTTGTGCCTAGATGACCTTCTGACTTCTCCACTCTTTGAAGTTTCTGGTTCATCACATTCTGGATCAAATCTTGGCATTTCTTCAAATTTCAACCTGTACTTCACTATTATCATCTTCATCAAAGATTTGAGCTTTTGATTTACCTTTCCTTTGATTCACAATTTCTTCAACATCTGCATGATTATTAAGTGTACCTGCATACCAAGTACCTTGCTCATCAAATGTAACATCCTTAGACACAAGAAATTGCTTTGTGAATGGATTCCACAACCTATAACCCATCTGCTTGTCATCATAACCAATAAATACATACTTCTCTGCTTTAGGTTCCAATTTATGCCTCAATTGAGATGGCACATATGCATATGCCAAGCATCCAAATATTCTACAATGATCCAAGGTAGGTCTCTTACCCACCAAGCTTCATATGGTGTCATACCCTGCAAGGCTTTACATGGTAGCCTATTGACCAAATATGTGGCTGTGTTTACAGCCTCAGCCCACAAATAATTAGGACAATTTTTCTCCTTCATCATAGATCTTGCAAACTCAACAAGAGTTCTATTTCTTCTTTCTGCTACCCCATTTTGTTGAGGAGAATACCTGTAAGTAACCTCTCTCTTTATACCTGCATTCCACAAGTAATCACTGAACTCATTAGAGAAATACTCTCCCCCTCCATCTGACCTTAGTCTCTTCAACTTTTGACCTGTAATTCTTTCTGCATATGCATGATAGTGTTTAAATGTATTAAACACTTCTGACTTGTCTTTGATCACATAGATTGTAATCCATTTGGTAGCATCATCAACATATATGACATAATATCTTGAACCATTTATACTGAAATCTTTTGAAGGACCCCACACATCTGTATGTACCAATTCAAGTCTTTCTGAATACATAAAACCATGCTTACTGTATGATTTCTTATGAGCCTTACCTAACTGACATGCTTCACATCTGTATGTCATGTGTTGACCTGCAATATTAGGCAATCCAAGCACTGAACCATTGTTAATCATTTCTTTTATACCTCTTTCATTAAAGTGTCCAAGTCTTTTGTGCCAAAGATCCAATTCAGACACCTTTTGCTCTTCATATGTAAACATAGCATGTCCAACATTACATTGTATCTTTAATTTGAAGAGCCTTCCTTCCTTCTTTCCTGTAACAATCTGTTTATACCCTTGACTAGGGTCTTCAACATAAACTCCATCATTAGTGAACCTTACCTCATATCCTTTTTCCACAATTTGTCCTACACTAATCAAATTCTTTGGAATTGTAGGAACATACAGAACCTTACTTAAGAGAGTGCTTCCATCTTTGGCTTTGACTGAACCAATTGACTTTACCTTGTGCTTTGTATTATCACCTGTTTGAACTGTATGATTAATTGCATTATGATCTAAATCAGTCATCAAAGCAATATTTCCACTCAGGTGATTACTACATCCTGAGTCAATGTAAAACACTCTCATGTCTTCATGTGAGGTTTCACATGTTGCATTCATAATGAGAGTTGAATCTTCTTTCTGATCTGATGCATAATTGTAGTAGGTGTTATTATAGGACTGATTTTGGAAGTTTCTTCCTCCACCTCTTCCAAAATAATTCCTACCACCTCTACCTCTGAAGTTTCCTCTCTGATATCTTCCACCTCTTCCTCTTTGATTAAAATTCTGATTAAAATTACCATTGCTTTGATTATTGTGCCAACAATCATGAGATAGATGATTGGTCTTACCACATATCCAACAAGCTTTGACATTATCTTTGTTATTTCTACCTCTTCCTCTACTTCTGCCACTTCCTCTTCCTCTTAGGAAGTTTGCTTGACTTGGAGTACCTTCATCTTCAACTTCCTAACAATTGATTCAAATCAGGAGTGAAATGATCTAATGAAAGTTTTGTAGACAAAATAAAAGGCTTCCACTTCTCATCTCCTCTTAGCCCTGTGAGAATTTGTCTTACCAACTTATCTTCTTCAATGTCTTCATCAACTGCACCTAAAGAATCAGCAATGTCTTTCATCTTTGTCACATAATTAGATATTGATTGTGAAGCCTTCTTCTTGAATGTAGTAAACTCTGCCCATAATGAAGCTTTCCTTGATTTAGTTGTATTCTGAAAATGCTCTTCCAAAGCATTCCAAATGTCACTTGCACTTTCAAGTTCTCTAATATGAGGAAGCAAATAATCATTCACTGCCATGTAGATTATGCTCCTTGCTTGAGCATCCTTCTTCATCCAAATCTTTACATCTGCAAGCTCCTCCCTAGTTGGAACACTAGGATCTCTAAACTCTGGCTTTTCTTCTTCTCCTGTGATGTATCCCATCAGATCTTTGCTCATAAGATGAGCTTCCATTCTCATTGACCAAGCTGGATAGTTCTCTCTATCCAACTTCTCAATTTGGAGACTATCTCCCATCCTTTCTTCACCTGTACTATCAAATCTTTAGTCCTTATAAAGAATGAATGTACCTTAGCTTCGAATGTTGCTCCTTCTGATCCTTTTGATAACCTTTATGTGTCTTCCTTCAATCTTTCTTTCACACTTTATCCTTTTGTACCTCGAAGATGTGAAATCTGTATGTCTGCAGCAGCCGGGGTCTTCCTTTCCTCAATTTTGATACAACCTGCTCTGATACCACTGATGGAGAGTGTTAATCTCCAAAAGAACAAGCTATTCTTGATGTTAGACAACCTCTATATCAAGAAAAACTTTAAACTCCAACCAATTTTGGAAGACAAGTATCAAACTATCAAGAAATTAGCTAATTTGAAGAAACTTGTTTCTCAGAAAAGTCTGCTGCACATTAATCAATCATTGACTAATCATTTGTGTAAAGTTTCTAATGAAACTTTGTTGAATGTGTCGCCTAAAGCTTGCGCACCTTCTCCAAGTTAAAATACTTGATCCAGGAGACATGATATTTGACCTAAGAGAAATTAGCAAAATACTGAAGGTATGTCCTTTTAATGACTAGAAAAATATGAAGAAGTAAAGTTCTTGGTTTTGGCTATCATTGAACGTTTTGAGTGGAAATGAGTTAATGGTTACCATAGAGGTTGTCTAGTGTCACATTAATTCATTTCTTGTGATGTTTCACACATCAACACTTACGTCATACTCTTCCTTCCATATTTTTTTAATGGAAATATATATTCCATACTTTCTTAGAGCAACAAATATAGATTTTGGAAAGATGTCCATGCTAGACATCGAAATCTCACCGAAAATGAGAGGAAAACAAATAAGCTATGTTGTTCATTATTGCACAAGTAGATAGTCTGTGGCAAGGCCTTGATTATGGATAATATGATCACACCTCTTTGTGCATGCAAAAGGGAATCAAAGTGCAGTAATGAGGATTAAGACAGACTATCTCCACTTCTGTGATTCTTGCCAAACACCTTCTATGTGCATATATCTTTGGTATGGAAGTATAGGGGGAAGCTCATCACTCATTAGTGTGTGTGGATTGTGTGACTTGTAGGTGGCATAGATAGGCTCTCTTCTCTCTTTATTGGGAGCATCGATGTTCCTAAGTGGATCAATTCTCACTAACGATGACTAAAACTCACTAACAACAAAGCAT
>CM035422.1:97911383-97926383 GCA_020310875.1 Ceratopteris richardii
TGTCGAACCCGTTTGGTCAAATGCTTTTAGAAGTAGATAGCTTATCTCTCAACTTAGATTTTAAGCTATCACATGTGTAAAACTTTACACTGTGCACTGAGCATTGTCCATTTCATTGAACTCAAAATTTGCGCCTGTTTTAGGAGACTGTGAACATTCTTTACATATAAATGTTCCTACACACAATTCTCTCAGCCTGATCACAATTAGATTCTCAAACTCTAGCCATATATTGATTAACTATGGACTTAGACATCTCCAAAAGGAATTCACAAAAGATCTACCACACGAGGAGAAAACACAGAAACATCGGGCACAATTTTCTTCTATTTCTTAGAGATTTACAACTGAGTGAGGATAGATAGTTCAACTCACTTCTAAGAGAGTTAATAACTCTTACAACTCCTCAATACACTATTCTCATGATCTCCTATTGTCTTCTCTTGTCTCTCTCTCTTTCTCTTTTTGCCCCGACATTTTTCCAAAGTATTTATAGGCAAATATGTATAGACTTATGTCAAATCATAAGTATAAGTAACCTATGTCTTAACTAATGTACATATGTGTACATGTCCTTCACTCCTTGAATGTATCCATCTTCTATGCTTCAAGAATTGTTCTATCTCCATTCTTTGTCTTTCAAATCTTCAATTGGTGATTGGTCTGCACCAACAGCTCCCCCTCAATCATCAATTGAGGTTTCTCTAACCTTCTTTATGCCTGCCATGTCTTTAAACCTTTGTAACTTTGGTCCATCCAAGCTCTTTGTAAGCATATCAACTATCTGATCTTTTGTTGAAGTATGTATAACTTCAATCTCCTTATCCATCACCTTCTCTCTTAGAAAGTGATACTGTATCTCAATGTGTTTAGTCCTGGCATGAAAAACAGGATTAGCAGCTAGATATAATGAACTCATGTTATCACCATAAATGATAGGTATGCTCTGTATAGTGTCAAATCTCTTCATGAGAGTCTTAAGCCAAATCACTTCTTTTGCAGCTTCAACCATGCCTTTGTACTCTGCTTCTGTAGATGACAAAGCAACTGTATGTTGCTTCTTTGAGCACCAAGAGATTAACTTATCTCCCACATAACACATGTATCCATAGGTTGACCTTCTATCATCTGGATTACCTGCCCAATCTGCATCACTATAGATCTTGATATTTGTATCTGATGTAAAACCATAATACAAACCTTCTTTGAGTGTACCCTTAATGTACCTCAACACTCTTTGACCTGCAATGCAATGCTCTTTCCTAGGACAATGCATGAATTGAGACAAAACCCCAACTGCATATGATAAATCAGGTCTAGTTAATGTAGCATAGATAAGACTACCAACCAAACTCTGATATTGCTTCATGTCCTTGAACTCTTCACCTCCAAATCTGCTTAATTTGTGATTCACCTCCATTGGAGTAGGTGCTACCCTGCAATCATCCATTTTAAACTTGATTAACAAGTTCCTCAAATACCTTTCTTGAGTCACATATACTCCATGTTGAGTGTATGAAATCTCCATGCCCAAGAAGTATGACAAGTCTCCCAAATCACTGATTTTGAACTCTTTCTCCATTTGCTTCTTTAAGCTTTGAATGCCTTTCTCATCTGTACCTGTAAGTATGATATCATCAACATATATGCACATGTAAATAAACCCATCATCACTTGCTTTGACAAGCAAGCTACTATCTGCTTTTGATACTTGAAATCCAAGTTCTTTTAAGAACTTTACAAGTCTATAGTTCCATGCCCTTGGGGCCTGCTTCAAGCCATATAAAGCTCTCTTGAACTTACACACATGATCTGGATATCTTCCATCTCTGAATCCTTGAGGTTGCTCCATGAAAACTTCATCTGAAATGTAACCATTCAAAAAAGCATTCTTCACATCTAATTGACATAATTTCCAACCTTTGCATGCAGCAATTGCTATAAGTGTCCTGATGGTTGTCATCTTTGCCACAGGACTATAAGTCTCATCATAATCAATACCATATGTCTGAGCAAACCCTTTCACAACAAGTCTAGATTTGTACCTAGACACACTTCCATTTGCAAATCTTTTTGTCTTATAAACCCACTTACATCCAATGATCTTCTGACTATTTGGCTTTGGAACCAAATCTCATGTTTGATTCTCCATCAATGCATCATATTCTTCCTGCATAGCTTTCTCCCAATTTTCTTTACCTTTTGCCTCTTCATAAGTAGAAGGGTCTTCATCTGCTTTAATCATGTAAGCATAATCCTTAGTAGTCAAGAATGAAGTATCATAGCTATACCTTGTAGGTTGCCATTTGTTCCTTGTAGACCTCCTAAGTTCTCCACTTCTTGAGGTTTCTGGTTCTTCACATTCAGGATCAAATCTTGGTGTCTCTTCCACTTCAACCTGCACTTCATTATTCTCTTGCTCATCAAATATCTGAACCTTTGATTTACCTTTCCTTTGGCTCACAATTTCTCCATCATCTGTATTAATATTGATAGTACCTGCATACCAAGTACCTTGCTCATCAAATGTAACATCTTTTGATACAAGAAAATGTTTTGTGGATGGATTCCACAACCTGTATCCCATCTGCTTATCATCATAACCAATAAACACATATTTTTTAGCTTTAGGTTCCAATTTGTGTCTTAATTGTGATGGCACATATGCATAGGCCAAACATCCAAATACTTTGCAATGGTCTAGTGTAGGTCCAGAAATGTCTGTTGCAGATTAATCTCTAATTGACTAACCATTTGTGTAAAGTTTTTTGATAAAACTTTGTAGGTTGCTTTACCTTAAGGTTGCGCACCTTTTGCAACTTCAATCTCGTCAAATGACTGAGTATACTTCGAGAAATAACTCAAACACTTTACCTATGTGTAAAACTACTTCTCTGCAGTAGCGACTTTGAGAACCTGTAACTTCTTAGCTTTGGTTCTCTCAATGTCGAACTCGTTTTATCAAATCCTTTTAGGTATAGATAGCTTATCTCTCAACTTAGATTTTGAGCTATCATATGTGTAAAACTTTACACTGTGCACTGAGCACTACTCATTTCATTGGACTCGAAGTCTACGCGTGTTTCAGGAGACTGTGAACATTCTTTACACATGAATGTTCCTACACACAATTCTCTTAACCTAATTACAATTGGAAGCTGAAATTTTGTATAGAAGTTGATCAACTCTAGACTTAGACTTGTACAAAAGCATTCCACAAAAGATCTATCACAGAAGGAGAAGACACGAAAACTTCGGGCGCAAACTTTTCTTCTATTCCTCAAAAAATTACAATTGAGTTATGAGAGAGACTTCTACTCATTTCCATGAACTCTAATGAGTCTTACAACTTACAAATGCACTATTCTCATACTCTCCTATTGTCTCCTCTATTGCCCCGACATTTTTCCAAAGTATTTATAGGCAAATATGTACAAGCTTATAACTAGACAAAAGTATAAGTGATCTATGTCTTCATTAATGTACATATGTGTACATATCATTCATCCTGTGAATGTAACCACCTTCTTTGCTTCAGGACTTGATCTTATCTCCATCTTTTTTTCTTCCAAACTTCAATTGGTGATTGGTCTGCACCAACAGCTCCCCCTCAATCATCAATTGAGGTTTCTCTTATCTTCTTTATGCCTGCCATGTCTTTGAACTTCTGTAACTTTGGTCCATCTAAACTTTTTGTAAGCATATCAGCTATCTGATCTTTTGTTGAAGTATGTATAACTTCAATCTCCTTATCCATCACCTTCTCTCTTAGAAAGTGATACTGTATCTCAGCGTGTTTGGTCCTGGCATGAAAAACAGGATTAGCAGCTAGATATAATGAACTCATGTTATCACCATAAATGATAGATATGCTCTGTATAGTGTCAAAACTCTTCATGAGAGTCTTAAGCCAAATCACTTCTTTTGCAGCTTCAACCATGCCTTTGTACTCTGCTTCTGTAGATGACAAATGTAGCATAGATAAGACTACCAACCAAACTCTGATATTGCTTCATGTCCTTGAACTCTTCACCTCCAAATCTGCTTAATTTGTGATTCACCTCCATTGGAGTAGGTGCTACTCTGCAATCATTCATTTTAAACTTGGTTAACAAGTTCTTCAAGTACCTCTCTTGAGTCACATACACTCCATGTTGAGTGTATGAAATCTCCATGCCCAAGAAGTATGACAAATCTCCCAAGTCACTGATTTTGAACTCTTTCTCCATTTGCTTCTTTAGGCTTTGTATGCCTTTCTCATCTGTACCTGTAAGAATTTTATCATCAACATATATACATATGTAAATGAACCTATCATCACTTGCTTTAACAAGCAAGCTACTATCTGCTTTTGAAACTTGAAATCCAAGTTCCCTTAAGAACTTTACAAGCCTATAGTTCCATGCCCTTGGGGCCTGCTTCAAGCCATATAAAGCTCTCTTGAGCTTACATACATAATCTGGATATCTTCCATCTCTGAATCCTTGAGGTTGCTCCATGAAAACATCATCTGAAATATAACCATTCAAAAAAGCATTCTTCACATCTAATTGACACAATTTCCAACCTTTGCATGCAGCAATTGCTATGAGTGTTCTGATGGTTGTCATCTTTGCCACTGGACTATAAGTCTCATCATAGTCAATACCATATGTCTGAGCAAACCCTTTTACAACAAGTCTAGCTTTGTACCTAGACACACTTCCATCTGCAAATCTCTTTGTCTTATAGACCCATTTGCATCCAATGATCTTCTGGCTATTTGGCTTTGGAACTAAATCCCATGTTTGATTCTCCATCAATGCATCATATTCTTTTGCATAGCTTTTTCCCAAATCTCTTTACCTTTTGCCTCCATATGTAGAAGGGTCTTCATCTGCTTTAATCATGTAAGCATAATCCTTAGTAGTCAAGAATGAAGTATCATAGCTATACCTTGTAGGTTGCCATTTGTTCCTTGTAGACCTCCTAAGTTCTCCACTTCTTGAGGTTTCTGGTTCTTCACATTCAGGATCAAATCTTGGTGTCTCTTCCACTTCAACCTGCACTTCATTATTCTCTTGCTCATCAAATATCTGAACCTTTGATTTACCTTTCCTTTGGCTCACAATTTCTTCATCATCTGTATTAATATTGATAGTACCTGCATACCAAGTACCTTGCTCATCAAATGTAACATCTTTTGATACAAGAAAATGTTTTGTGGATGGACTCCACAACCTGTATCCCATCTGCTTATCATCATAACCAATAAACACATATTTTTCAGCTTTAGGTTCCAATTTGTGCCTTAATTGTGATGGCACATATGCATAGGCCAAACATCCAAATACTTTGCAATGGTCTAGTGTAGGTCTCTTACCCCACCATGCCTCATAAGGTGTCATACCCTGCAAGGCTTTACATGGTAGCCTATTAACCAAATAAGTAGATGTATTTACAGCCTCAGCCCACAAATAATTTGGGCAATTTTTCTCCTTCATCATGGATCTTGCAAACTCAACAAGAGTCCTATTCCTCCTTTCTGCTACACCATTTTGTTGAGGAGAGTACCTGCAAGTAACCTCTCTTTTTATACCTGCAAGTAACCTCTCTTTTTATACCTAAACTCATTAGAGAAATACTCTCCCCCTCCATCTGACCTTAGTCTCTGTTGGGAGTGATGGTTGGATGCACTCAAGAAATGAGTTGATGCTGCAAAACCTGCTTCACACCTGCCCTCCTTTGGTTCCAGATATGCTTAGTAGACTCCTTGAGCTTTCAAATGGTATCAAGAAAATATATATGTACTTTGGAAATGGTTTGTGTAATGATCAAACCAAAACAGATAACTTGGCACTTCAAAAAGCAAGAAAAACTTTCTATTCCTGTAGTGATACCTGCTCAGTGTTATGCTCAGTGTGACCAGCACACTTAAAATTGGAAAAATTCCTTTTGGGAGTATTAAAGTAACTTAACAAGCTACCAATCACAAGTGGAATCACTCAAATTGATAAATTATGCACTGAGAAATAAGTTTAGCAAAATTCTAATTACCCCCGACTTTTCAGGAACTCTGCAGACATAGACCAGTATGCACCTCGAAGCATATTTCTCCCAATTGACTGAATGAAAACTTCTGAGATTTTGTATGCTTGTAGAAGACCTTGAGCTGGTTCCAATGAGCTATAGAACTCTTGATTTGGTTCAGTAGATCTTGAGTTATGCCCTGTTGAAGTTGACAGACTTGAAGAAGATAACACAGAGAACCAGAAATGATGAATGTGTATATATCTATTGATTGATAAGATTGTACAAGCTCAATAGCATGACAAGCATAGCTAATTGAGGTGTGGTGGTGTAGGCTATGGTGTAGCACTAACACACACTCAGTTACAATGACAATATGCCTCGGGGAGTGAGCTGGAATGGCTGGACTAACCGCGACTTTTTTATTGTAGATTTTATAAGGAAGGAGTTGAGATTTGAATTTGAATTCAAATTCAAATCTCCTATATTCTCTACTCTAGA
The DNA here is from genome assembly GCA_020310875.1 of Ceratopteris richardii. NCBI lineage: Eukaryota > Viridiplantae > Streptophyta > Polypodiopsida > Polypodiales > Pteridaceae > Ceratopteris > Ceratopteris richardii. Next base: position 97,917,894 of record CM035422.1, read on the forward strand.
ATTAAGGAGATATTCTCTCCAATCATTCCACCCAAAAAATCCACGACTAATCAATTAGGTGTGATGTAAATGAATGCCAAGTCATATAGACCTTTTTACAATGAGTAAAAGATAATAACTCATAAGTATGAGTTCCTATGCTTTATCCTTCATGTAGAGATATCCTTCAAGGATTCCAAGTCCATCTTCCAAAGTTCCAATGTTCCAAGCTAATGTGTGAAGGCTTGATATGCACCAACAGCTCCCCCTCAAGCCAAACACTTTGGCTCAAGTCTTCATCTTCTTTATCTTTAGTCTTCAATCACATCCTGCAATCCAATCATGGATTTGAATCTGCATAACTTGTTTCCATCCAATGCCTTTGTAAGTAAATCTGCACATTGCATATTAGTAGACACATAAGTCAATTGTATATCTTTACTTAGCAACTTCTCTCTCACATAGTGGTAATGAACCTCTATGTGTTTAGTTCTGGCATGATAAATTGGATTTGCTGCAAGGTGAAGAGAGCTAGTGTTGTCTCCAAATATGATTGGTGGTCTTGTATATAGACCTAACTCTGTATATAGAAGCTTCAACCAAATAGCTTCTTGAGTAGCATTGGCAAGCCCTCTATACTCTGCCTCAGTGGATGACAATGCCACTGTAGGTTGCTTCTTGGCTGACCAAGAAATGGGCTTATCTCCTGCAAAACAAATGTAACCTGAGGTGCTCCTCCTATCATCCTTGCATCCTGCCCAATCTGCATCTGAGTAGACTTTAAGATCAATATCTGATGTATAAGGAAAATACAAACCATGACTTTGAATTCCTTTGAGGTACTCCAAGATTTTCTTTGCTGCCTCTAGGTGAGGTACTCTTGGTTTGTGCATGAATTGACTAAGCACACTAACTCCATATGCTATGTCAATTCTTGTCAAGGTAGCATAGTTCAAACTACCTACCATACTTTGATATCCTGTGATGTCTTTGATTTCTTCTCCTTCATGAGCACTTAGCTTTAGATTGAACTCCATTGGAGTAGTAGATACCTTAGCATCCTGCAAGCCAAACTTCTTGACCATATCCTGTACATACTTCTTTTGAGTGATGTAGATACCTGAATTTGTGTAGACCAATTCAAGGCGTAAGAAATACTTTAATAATCCAAGATCACTGATCTTGAATTCTTTCATCATCTGTCCTTTGATATGTCTAATTCCCTGTACATCATTTCCTGTAATAATGATGTCATCAACATAGACACATAGATATATTACCTCTGTACTACTTCTCTTTATGAATAGAGAAGTGTCTGCCTTACTCATTACAAATCCTTGGTCTTGGAGGTAGGTTTTCAACCTGTAATTCCATGCTCTAGGTGCCTGCTTCAAACCATACAGAGCCTTCTTCAATTTACAAACATAATGTACCTTTTTTGGATCTTCATAGCCAGGTGGTTGTGACATGTAGACTTCTTCAGATATCCATCCATTCAAGAATGCATTCTTCACATCCAATTGGTACATGTTCCAATTTTTGGATGCAGCTACACTCACCATAACTCTGATAGTTGGCATCTTGGCCACAGGAGAAAATGTCTCCTCATAATCAATGCCTTGGGTTTGTGCAAAACCCTTGGCTACCAACCTAGCTTTGTACCTGTTTATTGTTCCATCTGAATTCTTCTTTAGTTTGTAGATCCATCTGGATCCAATCACCTTCATCGAGTCCTTCTTGGGTACCAAGTCCCAAGTATCACTTTCCTTGAGAGCTTCCATCTCTTCATCCATGGCTTCTCTCCATTCTGGTTTGGTAATTGCTTCTTCATAGGTACCTGGTTCTTCATTCAACAAGTCCTTTGCAAGATATATAGAATGTTTAGTTACAAGTGATGTGTCATACCCAAATCTGATAGGCTTCTTCTTTTCTCTTTGAGATCTTCTCATTGCTTGGGTTGAAGTTTCTGGCTTATCTTCTAATTGCTTCATCTTCATCTTTCCTTTGGACTTCCAAGCCTTGAACTCTTCAAGGTTTATTGTATCATCATCATCTGAGCTTGAATCTTCTTGCTGAGTTGGTTCTTCCTTAGTGAGCTTTGGGAAGTCTTCTTCCATGTCATAGGGTAGACTCACTTTCCTGCATTCATTCTCATACCATGAGTCATTCTCATCAAATATGACATCTCTGCTTACCTTGAACCCTTTGTTTGTTGGGTTGTAGAATCTGTATCCCTTTTGGTTCAAATCATAACCAATGAAGATACATTTTTCAGCCTTAGGGTCTAGTATTCCTCTTACCTGTGAGGGAATATGCACATATGCCACACAACCAAAAATTTTGCAATGATCCAGAGAGGGTCTCTTACCATGCCAAGCTTCATATGGTGCCATGCCATCAAGTGATTTGGATGGCAACCTATTGATGAGATAAGTGGCAGTGGACACACTCTCTGCCCAAAGATAATTTGGTAGCTTTTTCTCATTGAGCATAGACCTAGCTGTTTCTACTATAAGTCTATTCCTTCTTTCTGCTACCCCATTTTGTTCAGGTGAGTACCTTGTAGTGATCTCCCTTTTGATGCCTCTTTCCTGCAAGAAATCTTCAAACTCATTGGAGAAGTACTCTCCTCCACCATCTGACCTTAGCCTCTTCAAGCTTCTTCCTGTTTGATTTTCAACAAGTGCAAGATACCTCTTGAAACAATTAAATACTTCATCTTTATGCTTCATAAAATATAAAATGGTCCACCTGCTATAGTCATCAATGAAGGACACATAATACCTTGAACCAGAAATGGAAGGGTCCTTGCTAGGTCCCCAAACATCTGTGTGTACCAAGTCTAGGTAGTCCTCATGCATGAAACCTTTCCTTGAATAGGGTAATCTGTGAGACTTACCAAATTGACATGATTCACATTTGTAAATCATGTGTTGCTTGGATACATTAGGTATCCCAAGCACACATTGATCCCTGCACATTTGCTTTAGAGTTCTTTCACCTATGTGCCCTAATCTCTTGTGCCATATTTCTAACTCTGAAAGTGTCTGATCCTTGTAATTATACAAAGCAATGTTCTTGGTGTCTTCTAGCTCAAATGTAAATAATCTACCTAATTTCTCCCCTTTGGCTATCCTTCTGAATCCATGTTTTGGGTCCTCCACATATGCTCCATGTTGTGTGAATCTGACCTGCAAACCTTTCTCCACAATCTGACCAACACTCATTAAATTCTTAGTTATTGTAGGTACATAGAGTACCCTGCTTAATAGGTTCTGATTACCATCACGTCTTTACATTTCCAATTTTGACAACAGAGTGTTTAGTGTCATCACCTGTTTGTACCTGATGTTTGCCCTTGGGCTCTTCCAAATCAGAAAGTAGTGCCACATTGCCAGCTACATGGTTAGAACATCCTGAGTCAATGTAAAATAAATGATCATCATTTGTACCTATCTTGGAGGTCATATGATCAATAGGGAGTCATCTTGCTCCTCTGTGTAGTTGTTGTAGTCTCTTCTATTTCTGAATCCACCTTGGTAGTTACCATTGTGGTTGTTGTTGTAGTTGTTGTTGTATTGGTTGTTGTATCCATTGTAGCTTTGATGTTGATTGAATCTGCCTATCCCTTGAGAGTATCCACCTCTTGAGTAGCCTCTTCCTCTCTGATTTTTGTAGTTCTTGTAGCATTCATCTGTGGTATGATTGGACAATCCACAAATGTTGCATGGTGATGAGTTGTAGGGTCTCCCCCTACCTGACTTGCCTCCTCTGCCCCTACCTCTAGATGATCTACCTCTCCGTGCATAGTTTGCTTGGGAGGTAGAGCCTTCTTCATCAACCTTCTTGTTTTTACCTTTATCTTTTACCTTCTTATCAGTATAAAGGGCAGAGGGATTGTTACCTTTTGATTGCTCTCCATTCTTTGTGATCTTTGTTTCATGTGTAAAGAGTTGTCCAATCAAGGTTGTTAGATCAAGTGCTTGGATGTCCATGTATAAATCCATTGCTGTGGTAAAGCTCTCCCACTTATCATCTGCCTTGAGTCCATTTGTCACTTGCCTGACTATTTGCTCCTCTTCAATTTCTTCTCCAATGCTTGCTAGTTGGTCTGCCACATCTTTGATCTTTGTCACATACTCTGAGACTGATTGCTTGGGCTGCTTCCTAAGGGTTGTGAACTCAATCCATAATTGATTCTTCCTAGCCCTTGTGTTGGAAGAAAAATAATTTGACAAGGTTTCCCAAGTCTCTTGGGAAGTCTTACAGTTCCTTACATGTGGTAAAAGAAAATCAGATATAGAATTTAAGAGATAAGACCTTGCCAAAGCATCCTTTGCACACCATTGGTTGAGCCTTTCATGTTCATCCTTTGTGGGTAGTCCTCTAGTCTTGAATGAGGGCAACTCCTCATCTCCTGATATGTATCCAAATAGACTTCTCCCTTGTAGATAGGTCTTCATTCTCAATGACCAAGCTTGATAATTGTTTCTGTCCAATTTGTCAATGAAGGAAGGGAAACCATCACCCATGTTTACCTTCTTTGCTGTGATACCATTGTTGGGAGTGATGGTTGGATGCACTCAAGAAATGAGTTGATGCTGCAAAACCTGCTTCACACCTGCCCTCCTTTGGTTCCAGATATGCTTAGTAGACTCCTTGAGCTTTGAAATGGTATCAAGAAACTATATATGTACTTTGGAAATGGTTTGTGTAATGATCAAACCAAAATAGATAACTTGGCACTTCAAAAAACAAGAAAAACTTTCTATTCCTGTAGTGATACCTGCTCAGTGTTATGCTCAGTGTGACCAGCACACTTAAAATTGGAACAATTCCTTTAGGGAGTATTAAAGTAACTTAACAAGCTACCAATCACAAGTGGAATCACTCAAATTGATAAATTATGCACTGAGAAATAAGTTTAGCAAAATTCTAATTACCCCCGACTTTTCAGGAACTCTGCAGACACAGACCAGTGCGCACCTCGAAGCAGATTTCTCCCAATTGACTGAATGAAAACTTCTGAGATTTTGTATGCTTGTAGAAGACCTTGAGCTGGTTCCAATGATCTATAGAACGCTTGATTTGGTTCAGTAGATCTTGAGTTATGCCCTGTTGAAGTTGACAGACTTGAAGAAGATAACACAGAGAACCAGAAATGATGAATGTGTATATATCTATTGATTGATAAGATTGTACAAGCTCAATAGCATGACAAGCATAGCTAATTGAGGTGTGGTGGTGTAGGCTATGGTGTAGCACTAACACACACTCAGTTACAATGACAATATGCCTCGGGGAGTGAGCTGGAATGGCTGGACTAACCGCGACTTTTTTATTGTAGATTTTATAAGGAAGGAGTTGAGATTTGAATTTGAATTCAAATTCAAATCTCCTATATTCTCTACTCTAGAATTAAGGAGATATTCTCTCCAATCATTCCACCCAAAAAATCCACGACTAATCAATTAGGTGTGATGTAAATGAATGCCAAGTCATATAGACCTTTTTACAATGAGTAAAAGATAATAACTCATAAGTATGAGTTCCTATGCTTTGTCCTTCATGTAGAGATATCCTTCAAGGATTCCAAGTCCATCTTCCAAAGTTCCAATGTTCCAAGCTAATGTGTGAAGGCTTGATATGCACCAACAATCTCTTCAACTTATGTCCTGTAATTCTCTCTGCATACATATGATAATGTTTGAAAGTATTGAATACTTCTGACTTATCTTTGATCACATAGATAGTGATTAATCTGGTAGCATCATCAACATAAATCACATAATACCTTGAGCCATTGATACTGAAGTCCTTTGATGGTCCCCACACATCTGTGTGTACCAACTCAAGTTTCTCTGAATACATAAACCCATGCTTAGAATAGGGTTGCTTATGAGCCTTACCTAATTGACATGCCTCACATCTGTATGTCATATGTTGACCTGCAACATTAGGCAATCCAAGCACTGAACCATTATTAATCATGTCTTTAATACCTCTTTCATTGAAATGTCCAAGTCTCTTATGCCAAAGATCTAACTCAGAGATCTTATTTCCTCCATAAGTGAACAAGGCATGACCAACATTACCTTGAATCTTCAATGTGAACAATCTTCCTTCTTTCTTCCCTGAAACAATTTGTTTATACCCATTGCTAGGGTCTTCCACAAACACTCCCTCATTAGTGAACCTTACTTCATAACCTTTTTCCACAATTTGTCCTACACTTATCAAATTCTTAGGAATTGTAGGAACATACAAGACCTTACTCAATAAAGTGCTACCATCCTTGGCCTTCACTGATCCAATTGACTTCACATTGTGCTTTGTGTTGTCACCTGTTTGAACAACATGATTAGAGACCTTATTCTCCAAATCAGTCATCAAGGCTATATTACCACTTAGGTGATTGCTACACCCTGAGTCAATGTAGAAGACTCTTTGATCTTCATTCTGCCTTTCACAAGTTGCATTCATTATCAATGTTGAATCTTCCTTCTGATCTGAAGCATAATTGTAGTAGGTATTGTTATATTGTTGACTTTGGAAACCTCTACCTGCATTTCTTCCAAAGTAACCCCTACTACCTCTACCTCTGAAATTACCTCTTTGATTTCTGCCTCCTCTTCCTCTTGAATTATAGTTCTAATTGTATCCACCATTACTCTGAGTGTTATGCCAACAATCATTAGCTAAATGATTTGTCTTACCACAAATCCAGCAAGCTTTGGATCCATCTTTGTTACTCCTGCCTCTTCCTCTACCTTTGCCACCTCCTCTTCCTCTTAGGAAGTTGGCTTGACTAGTTGTGCCTTCTTCTTCATTTGCTTGTTGCTTTCCTTTGTTAGTTTTCTTCTTGTCTTTAGAGTACATTGCATGACCTGCACTCTTGTCAACATCTCCTTTGATATCATTCTCAAAAGCTAGCATATGTCCTAACAATTGATTCAAATCAGGATTGAAATGATCCAATGAAAGTTCTGTAGATAAAATAAAAGGCTTTCACTTCTCATCACCTCTTAGTCCTGTGAGAATTTGCCTTACCAATTTATCTTCTTCAATGTCTTCATCCACTGCTCCTAATGCATCTGCAATGTCCTTCATCTTTGTCACATAATCAGATATTGATTGTGAAGCCTTCTTCTTGAAAGTAGTAAACTCTGCCCATAAAGATGCCTTTCTTGACTTTGTAGTGTTTTGGAAATGCTCCTCCAAAGCATTCCATATCTCACTTGCACTTTCAAGACATCTAATGTGAGGTAGCAAGTAGTCATTGACTGCCATATAGATTATGCTCCTAGCTTGAGCATCTCTTTTCATCCAATTCTTCAAATCTGATAATTCTTCCCTAGTTGGAACACTAGGATCTCTGAATTGTGGCTTTTCTTCTTCTCTTGTAATGTAAGCTATCAAATCTTTGCTCATTAGATGAGCTTCCATCCTCATTGACCATGCAGGATAGTTCTCTCTATCCAATTTCTCTATATGAAGAGAATCTCCCATCTTCCTTCACCTGTATTAACAGATCTTTAAACTTTATGAGGAATAAATGTACCTTGACTTTGAATATTACTCCTTCTGATCCTTTTGACAACTTCAATGTGTTTTCCTTCAAGCTTTCTTCAATCTTTGTCCTTTTGATCCTTCAAGATGTAAAATTTGTATTTCTGCAGTAGTCGGAGTCTCCCTTTCCTTGATTCTGATGCTTCCTGCTCTGATACCACTGATGGAGAGTGTTAATCTCCAAAAGAACAAGTTGACCTTGAATTTAGACCACCTCTATATCAAGAACAACTTCAGACTCCACCATATTTAGAGAACATTCATCAACTTATCAGAAAATTAACTATTCTGGAAAAACTCAACTTCTCAGAAAAGTCTGCTGCAGATTAATCTCTGATTGACTAACCATTTGTGTAAAGCTTTTTAATAAAACTTTGTAGGTTGCTTCGCCTTAAGGTTGCGCACCTTTTGCAACTTGAATCTCGTCAAATGACTGAGTATACTTCGAGAAATAACTCAAACACTTTACCTATGTGTAAAACTACTTCTCTGCAGTAGCGACTTTGACACCTGTAACTTCTTAGCTTTGGTTCTCTCAATGTCGAACCCGTTTTATCAAATCCTTTTAGCTATAGATAGCTTATCTCTCAACTTAGATTTTGAGCTATCATATGTGTAAAACTTTACACTGTGCACTGAGCACTACTCATTTCATTGGACTCGAAATCTGTGCTTGTTTCAGGAGACTGTGAACATTCTTTACACATGAATGTTCCTACACACAATTCTCTTAACCTGATTACAATTGGAAGCTGAAATTTTGTACAGAAGTTGATCAACTCTAGACTTAGACTTGTACAAAAGCATTCCACAAAAGATCTATCACAGAAGGAGAAGACACGAAAACTTCGGGTGCAAACTTTTCTTCTATTCCTCAGAAAATTACAACTGAGTTATGAGAGAGACTTCTACTCATTTCCATGAACTCTAATGAGTCTTACA
>CM035422.1:97931383-97958883 GCA_020310875.1 Ceratopteris richardii
GTGAAGTGAGTGATGGTGCAGTGGGTGGTGAGATGTCCATGTCAGTGGACGTATCTAGTGCGGTGACCGTGAATATGGGTGTGATCGTGGGTACTCGTGCTGGTGTAAATACGGGATTTACAAAGGTTGAGGGGTAATTTATAGGGGGGCTGGTTGGAGTAGCTTGGTGGAAAGGGGAAAGAGGGGTTACAGTGGGTCGGGGAGGTGAGACGGGCGAGAAGGTTAATGGCGGTGGGAATGGGAAAAGGGGTCTTGGAGTTGTGGGGAAAGATGGAAAAGATTGATGAAGGAATGGGTTGGATAGAAAGGTGGGTGTGGAAGGGGGTAGACTAGGGCTAATGGGTGCGGGAATTGTGGGGTTAGTGGTCGTAAAGACAATTTCTGCAACACCACCGGCGAATGAAGATGTTGGTCTGGGGGAAGGAGGGTGAAGAGGGGAGGCTGGAGGGACGGGCGGTGAGAGAGGAGCGGTTGGGGTGGTCGGTACTTCAGTGACTACTGAGGTATGTACAATTGTAGCGTGGGGTGGGGAATCTACAAGGATGGTTTCTACAGCCAACGAACTTTCGGGGACGAGGCGTGCCTCCCTGGCTTGTTCTGAAGATTGTGCTCGGGTTGGTACATGAATGTATTCGCCGGGCTTTGAAAGTAGTCGTACTCTGCGGGGGTCAAACTGTGGTAGTGGCTTTCTTTGCAAGTACCTGAGTGCTTCGTTGGAGCCTACTGATTTGACTAACTCTTTGAATCCTTTGATGTATGCGTCTTCGAATCCGCCTGTGACAAGTTCTTGTTCTATTATTGTTTGACTCTCTTCCTCTGTCAGCTTTTTGCATGCCCAAACTTTTTCCATAGTTCTATACAGCTTCTTGATAGCTAGTGTGTAAGCTGCTGCCTCGTAAGTTTCATCTTCATGGGTACTTGTATCGCCATGTGTGTCTGTTTGTTGGCCTTGGCCATCTGTCTGTTCATGCTCTTGGGATTCCTGTGTTCCCTAGCTAGCTTCGTCGTCTCCTTCGTCGTCATCGGTCGCTATCCTTTCGTCATCAGCGCTGGACACGATCTGTCCTTGTGGCTGATCCCTGGGTGTGGTAGGGTAGCTAGGCCTTTCAAATTCTTGAGAAAACAATTGTCCTTCTGAAAACTAGAACTCATTGGAGAATGCATCGGGCATCTCAAAATCAAAGGTTTGGTCCAGTGGCTCTGCTTGTCCTGGTTCTAAATGCGGTATTGGAAAAGAGAAAGCTTCCGCACCAATAGTGGTGGGAAGTTCAGCTGCTGTGGTGATAGGTTCTGTGGTTGTGGCTGCTTGGGGTGCAACAGTACTGGTGGTGCCCTCCGGCGTAACTGGTCTTGATAACCGTATACGAATTGGTGGTACTGTGGGAGTGGCTGCTGTTGGTGACTTCGCTGGAGATGGTTGTGGCGAGGGTGATTCTGGGACTTGTAGGCACGGGATAGTCCGCTTTCCGGCTCTGCCTTTACTAGACTTTCTAGCCTTCCTAGTGGTCCCTTTGAATGCCTTCAGTTCCTCACTGGTCATGGCGCGCTCTATGGGTAAATCATATGCCAAACACATATATATAATCCTTGTAAGTGCACAACACCCATTGATGACCTTCTTTCGTTCCCACCTATGTTGTGCCAAATAGAGTTGATCAATTATCCAACTGGCTAGATCAACCGTTTGCGGTCCAGTGCATGCTAAGTACAATCCAAACCAGATTCTCTTGTGGGGCATGGTAAAACGATCCTGAGCTGGGAAAGCAAAGTGCTGCATGCATATCCGTAATGGCTTAGAGAGCTCAGGTGTTATAGCAGAAATATCCTCCCACTTAGTTACGTCACCACGTTTCATCTGCTCTGGGACTAGCCGTTCTCTCTCCGTCGGAGTGTGCGTTCCATGTATTTTCAGAGCTGCGCGAATTAAATCTTTAGACAAATAAAACCTTCTGAATGGAGGATCATTCACCAAGGATGGTAACATGAATGTGCCGGGTAGATCCTTGTTCTCTGAAGCCGTTAAGGTGGTTACCAAGTAAAAGCATCTCTAAAAATCGGGTTTAGGTAGAGGGTCACTAAAGTATTCTGTAAATCCCGCTCGTGCCCAAACGTGCGTTAAATCTTGTGTATTCTGTAGTCCTTCAAATTCTCTTGAAAAGAACTGGTACTTGGTCCATGTGCGTAAATCAAATGCCAAGTTGGCCTCAAATATGAAATCAGTGTCTGCTAAGGGTCCTGCTAGGCCTTGAAACCAATGAGAATTACGATGAATCTTCTCAGTATATCCTCTAGGAGGATCATCGATGGGCATGGGTCCTGGAAAACCTTGAAACTCTGGTGGTTGCATCGTAGGATAAGATTCCGCTAATAATTCTCCAATAGTGGCCATCGGTGCACTGGGGCCAGCTTCTGATGGTCCTGCTTTGGTTTGCATGATGACTGATGAGCTAATGGAAAAGATCTGCTACAAAAGATTAACACATTAGTATGGAAATTAATTATGATCCCATTAAGGTGAGACCGCAATCCCTTTCCGTAACCGATGTGTAACCCGTGTAGCCAAGTGTCGTGAAGTGATTGATGCAATGATCTTTTTGCAGAGCTAATGCAGGTCTCTAGACACCTACATGGTTCAGATTATGCCTACAATTCTTGATGAGCTTTTATTATGCATGATGTGGGGTTTGGGTGTATGAATTTATACAAGGTTTGGTTGAGGGGGAATTATTACAAGGGTGGAGTTTAAACAGGGTGGGAGAATTGTTAGATAATGGGGTACAAGAAGACGTTTGGATACGTTTCGGTATCCATTTCCTAAGAGTCTTTGAGTGGATGGTGTGTTTCTTCTGAGGGACAAAAAGTGGTATCGGGTTTGGCGGTATCGAAGGATGAAACGATTTCTGAGGGGTATATATTACATGGCTAGAGGGTTGGGCTATAATACATTGCTTGGGTACCCAAATCTGCATGGGTGTGGGTCGATTGATAAGATACTTCTTGGCGATCCAAATCTGCCGAGTATTTGTACTTGGGGAAGAAGATCGAGGGGACTTTGAATGCTGACTCTGCTTCTTTTGAAACTTTGTCCTGTTCTTGTTTGCAGTGTTGCCAATAGCCTGTGGTTGCTGTCCTTTTGGCACCCATATTTGTTTCGTGCCACTTGTTCTCTGAGGTTGGTACTTCTGCTTTCTTTGTCTTGCCTGGTGGTGTTGTCGGTCTGGGTTCCTCTGTTGTGGTTGACTCATTCGTGGTTGGGTTTGAGAGGTCCATTGGACGCTCTGCTTTGGAAAAGAAGGGAGATCCAACACTTGCGTGACCTGCCCATTAGGAAGTGATTCGTTATTTATCTTTAATCTAGGCCAGTCCGCAGCAAGTTTGGAAGGATGAGCACCGCAGGGTGTTGTGCTCATTTGGCCGCTGATGCAACCCACCTGACCGCTGATTGTGTCTATCTGCCCTAGCGGTTGGGTAGATGCCCCTTCTAGTTTGCAGGAAGCCCTAGAGAAGATCTCCTGTCGTTCTTCTGATTGACAATTGTCCATAGCCAAGCCCGAGTGGGTTGGTGTAGACCTAGCGTGACTGGTCTGACCCAAGATCTTTCGGTCTTCCGTCGCATGCGTTTCATAGGGTCTAGGGTTACGAACCTCAATCGGAATGCAATTAGGGAAGTCAAGCGGTATCACTCGCTTCTGCTCTAAGGTTCCAATCTGTAAGGAGCCTTGTCTAAGATTTAGGTCCACTGAGTGATCGTATAGCCAATGCTTTCGCTCGTATTCTATTTTCTTCCTCCTTACGCTTCTTTGCCAACGTGAGTCGTCTAAGCATATCCTCAGTAAGAGGTTCCTGATATAGCTTGACTCTACAGCCACTAATATAATTAGGCATTATATCTCCTTCTAAAGTGGCTAATTGTACTGCTCCGCTTGTTGAGAGTCTGTTAATGATCATAGGCCCATAACCTCGCTTTTCTAACTTACGTGCGTGTTGCTTTAGCGTATATACTAGAACTAAATCTCCTTCTTTTAGGCCTTTGTCTTTCACATGTGCATCAAAATATGCTTTCTGTCGCTTCTTCGCTGCATATATTCCTGCTGCTGCCTTTAGCCTGGTTTCTCCTAATCGTTCCAAATCCATTATTCTTGCTGATAATTCATGGCCGGTCCACTGATGTTCTTGTGCAACCTTAAGGGTCGGTATCAAGAAGTCCAAAGGAAGCACAACATTCTGACCAAAAACCATCTGAAAGGGAGTTGCATTGAGTACGGTCTTGTAGGCCACTTGATATGCCCAAACAGCGTTGTCGCGCGGTTCGTTGAAAGAAGGGAGGATCTTGAGTAGGATAGAACAAAGACATAGGTCACATCTACATTAGTGACATACAAGTCTCTAGTCATTGGATTTAGATGTCTTTTCATGATTGAATCAGACTTGTCTTCTAAGAGTGTACCTTAGACGTCAACTTACACTTCAAGTTTTCATGTTAAAAGAGCTTCTTATGTTCAATTCAAACCAGATTCGCCTTCCTAATTATGAAAAACATATTTACATAATAATCATTTCACCATTAAGACTGACTTATGCTGCAATCAAACTCAAGGCATGAAAGGAAATTGATTTCCTCAACATCAGCTATGTGAATCTTAACAAGTCCTTTACGACATCATCATCATAAAATTGTGCGGTAACATTCGATAATAAACTTTAAAATTGTTATCAATTGAAAGGACATTTGACATACATAAATCTGAGAGTCTAAATGTGTAAAAAGAACATCGACAGCTAGACAACAATTTTCCAAAAGCTCTAGACAACATCATCTTCTTAACTATTGTGCATCATCATTTAATTTCCAATGACCTTGTACCTCTTGAAACATCTGCTTATGTGCCCGAATCATAAACAACGTTCATGAACAAATAAACATAGGCTCGATGACTATACACACATGTGTATGCATTTTTATGATTGCACATATGAATCTACTTTATGAATAAACAGCGTAAGCATTATGATTTCACACGTCTAATTCTATAAAGATCTTTTGATTTGTGGCCACAAACAAATCCATTCATGTGCTTGTGTTTTATGCAATCCAGTCACACACACGAACTGTGGGGTTTTAAATAAGATTGTTTGTTTATTTAATCCCATTGTTATGTGAGACATTTCAACGTGTATAGATGCAAGACACTAATCATTAATAACATCACTGTATTGCATGTCTCTGATGGACATAAAAGTATGTTACTATTGAAGTGCAGTGACACACTGTACAATAAAAAAAAAACGCATTGTATGATAAAGAAATTGTTCCAACACCATTAAAGAATTTTCATTTCCCTGAGGAACTTTGTTGATGACGAGATTCAATTCCTGTACGCTAAAGGGCAACAGAGAGAAGAAACATGTGTGTAATCCTTAGTTCTTGTTCACATGTTAGTTTGTGCTGATAACCATGTGCATCTAAATGTGCAAAGCAAATGAGAGCATTCGGGAACGATTCATTATCAATGTTACTCCAAGTTAATCTAAATGAAGAAACAATGAAGCGAAAGCCTGATACATAACAAGAAATGTACCCAAATATATTCTTCCTGCAACTGGAAATGGCGAAATTTTTCTTGGGCATTGTTACAGTTGAAAGAGCGATTCCCAGCGGCACTTATCTCTCTTCTAAACAGCTTCCACATGCAGTTTTGTAAATACATATGCAGTTCATTTTTCTTTGTTTGTAAATACACATGCAGTTCACAATTTCTGGACTGGTTCCAAACAAAATATCTAAAAAAAAATCATGCCAAACTCTGACATCAGTATTTGTGTTAGTTTTAATTTCTGCCCAAAGCTGCAGCAGTAGATAAGTTTTTACAGGACTGTTTTTGTTAAATAACTCTTAATGCCAAAGCTCTTGCACAGTTAGGCAAACAGTGGATGCAAGTCGTATGCCGACACAAAGTCCCAACACATTGAACGAAATGGATATTGCCTCACCCTTTGCATAGAGATCACTCAGATTACCTTCCTTAGCAATCGAGAGTAGATTGGAAGCCTAGTCGCTATGGCAGGAATAGTAGCCATCCCGTTTGCAAGATTTGCCACACCTTCAGTGTTTAGGCTCCCTTTCTTGCACACGAGATTTCTTGCAAACTGGGCGTTGAGGGTCTTTCATGTTGACAAGCAAATCCTCACACTTCAAATCAAAATGCACAACGCTCTTTCCATGGAGATATTCCATGCCATATGCAGCATCCATTATAATCAGCAATCTCTTTCGGCAGTCAATTGTTCTGACTTTCTTCTGCAAGACCTGCTTTAGTGATCCATTCACCATATAATTAGTCACAGTTGCCACGGTGCCACCTAGACCATCAGGAACAACTCCATAGAAAGCTACAATATTCGGTTGATGTAGCTACCCAAGAATATAGGCTTCTTTCCAAAAGTCTACTATCAGACGATCTCTTCAGATCGTCTCCCACTACGCAGATAGTGAGAGATCAAGCTTAGCCGCTCTCCTCACCCCTGTTGCATCTGCGACTGCTTTTCATTGTAGATCCCTGTGCAGGTTTCCATAATGCTCGTACACCAGGATAAACTCTCCGGAGACGAGCTTCTCTTGAACCCCCCCCTTCTTTCACGATCAGGTGCTGCCGCATATACTCCTTTTTTTTTTTCCACCTGTCCTGCATTCGTAGCTTTCTTTTCTTAGAATCCTCCTCCCGTGTGTATGGCACTGGCCATCTTTTTTTTTCGCTTCTAGCTGTTCCAGCTGGGATAAACCATAAGCTCCATAAAGGTTGAGTGTGACCGCCGTTAGACATGCATATAGAAGCCAGACATATGCGCACAGCTCCACGCAACACGTAAAATGAATTTCTCAATCATCCTTAAAATATGTTGACCTCCTCAAAACATCTTATGCCGAAAGCAATGGCTTCAAATCGTGACCACATCCACCCCCTCTGAACCTGTACATCCTCCGGATGTACCACCATCGATCTCGGTATCTACAAATCATTATGAAAATTCAAGTGCATGGGTTAAAACAAATGTGCCTATGCAGGGCCATGTAATGAGCCCTACATATGCATACTCTAAGTGCATAAAAACAGCATGATGCAAATAGGGGAGGTATTAGGAATTCGGTGTTGAGGATTTACACTCAATTTTCATCATGGATATACAATTCAATACAAGTGCAATCACTCGTGCAACTATGGGTTTTAACCAAAATATCACTCGTGCTCTTTACATTTCATTTATGCATGCGTTAGGTGCATGAAGAAAAAACAAAATGGTGCGAAAATCAAAGTTTCATGGTATCTAAGCAAGGAAGCTCACATCACTCTCAACTCCACTCTCCTAAAGATGCAATCACTCTTCCTTACTCAGATCTATTCTCTCTTATCTCTCAAAACTTGATTTATTATTTTTCAATAATATTTACCTATCTAATTGTGCAGATGGACGTGCTTCTACGGAATTTCAAAGACGTGGTTTCTATATATTTTTACATGCATATTTGGCATGCAATGCATCTCAAAGATGGTGCAAAGAAAAGATCAGGGTTAAAGCACGATAGCTAATGAAAAAGATTTTCACAACTTTGTTCTTGAGTCATCATCTCCATTGGCTTCGCTTGATCATTCCTACACTTATAGAAACTAAACAAATCATGAGAAACATCACATCAAAATGACATTATATACATATGCAGTCCATGAAAGAACTTCAAAAACCATTTGCAATAAAACATAAGCATGTAGCTCAAATGTGGTTGCCTCTATACAATCTCTCAAAACTCTAGATCTTCGATCAACTCCATATCAACACCTGTTCTCAAAACTGTATAAGAGAAATTAGTAGCATCACATTTAAGAATCACATATTAAAAAACTTCATTCATTTGAACATAAAAATCTCTATTTGAATTATTTTGACTTCAAACCACTCATCCAACATGCATTCATTACCATAGGTGTTCCCACTTTAATTTCTTGCATTTTTAGTTTTATTTGGTTTCTTCCATCTATCTTAAGAAAAAACACAAGATATATACATTTTTATTTACAAATTTCCTTTTGGTATTATTAATTCTCATTTATTAGGGTTTTTCCCTTCAGACCCATCTCCTTTGATATATGGTCACCAAAGAAACTGTGCTTCTTAACAAGCCACCTTTGGATCGCATCAATCCGTGAATCATTTTTAAAAAGATTAGATATGTGGACAAGCCATTTCATTTGCTCGTCCATTCCTTGTAGGCTCGACTGGCATACATAGCTTTTAGAAAATTCAAACATCCATGTTTCAATCGTTTGGACATAGTCTCCTTTATTCATGATCCTCTCATGTGAGGTTACTCTCGATGAGTCAAACACACATGAATATAGAGTCTTAATTTTTAATATGCTTAAATCATTTTTAAAAATTCCGTGCAAGCATGGATTTTGATTCATTTCATGCTTGGGATCATTTGAGGAAATATCTTCAATTGCATCATTTCGAATATGTTCTTCATCTTCATCGAAATAAACGTATTGATTAGATTCATTCAATTCCTTCATCAAGTAGAAGTGAGCATCATGCTCAGATGATATTACATAATCATTTTTATCTTCCAATCTATCATGATTCCTTTCTACTTGAGTCCCATTAATTATGGTATCTGCTTCTTGTTCTAGTCTTTCCAGGAACTCTTCATCATTGTCTTTGTTATGTTCCCAAAATATTTCTCCCTCAATGTGAATGGAATCCATATCCTCATAATCAAGAAAATCTTGATCTTCAATTTCTTTATCCAAAACGTCATCACAGGATTCTGCATCCATCTCCATCGATTCTTGCTCATTCTCTTCTGAGGATGTACTTAGTCCACCTTCCTCAATTATTGATTCTTCAATCACTGATTCTTGCTCAAGAATCTCATCATGTATGAGAATCTCAACATATGCATCCAAATCAGCTCGAGCTTTATCAATGCAATTGTTTGACTTAATAGTTTTATATTGAATATCCTTCGATGCAATACACATATCAGATTTATCATATGTCACAATAAACATTTCATCTGCCACTTTATGCTCAATTTCTTCAACGTGTGGACTCAACTCAACATGATTATTTTTGACATACATATCAGTATTTAAAGGAATGATCAATGGTATTTTCTCATCCTCCTCATGCTCATTCATATTTCTCTCTTCATGGAATGTGGCATCATTTACATACATATCATTATTTTGAACTCCATCTAACTTATCCTCTTTTTTATGTGTAGGATCTTTGTCCAATGTGACATCGCTCAAAAGAATATCAGTATCTTGATCTTGATCTAGACTATCGGTAGGATTAGGATCATGCTTATCACCTTCGCCATACACATCACTATCTAGAGGACTTATCATTTGTACATCCTCTAGATTAGCATCATACTCATCTTCGTCATCACACATTTCAACCTCTAGAGGACTCATTATTTGCATGTCCTCCTTCATATAAGTAAGTTCGTTTTCTTGCATCTCTGTATGCATGTATAATGCGGATTCCTGCATATCCATTTTCTTACTCATCGGATCTTCTATTGACAGGTCCTTAGATTCAACATCATGTTCCATGGGAGTTCCTTCATGTAATTCAGTCATTAGATCAGAAGTTCTATCCGAATCTTGTGTTAGAAAAGGATCATCACCATCAAGTGACATCCAATCATACTCCACATCTTGCCCGATGTCATCATGTAAGGATGCATCTCGAGCTCGATCTTCAGACATATTTATTAGGTTCTCTATTTGTATCTCATCTTTTATCTCCATTTGGTCACCTATGAGCCTTCTAGATATCTCTATCTCTTTGTTTGTATCTTGATATGTTTCTTGATTTGTTTGGTTATCTTTTATTCGATGTGAGGAATTTATCGGAGTAGAGGAAGCTTCATCTTGATTTCTTGTTGGGGTTTGTTGGTTTTTGTTTTGTTTAATGTTTGTTGTTTGTTTGGTTTGATGTTGGTTTAGTTTGGTTTGATTTCGATTAGCTTCCACTTGCTCCTTTGATCCTCCCATCTTCGGGCTTTGTCCACTTATGGCACCTAAAGATATAATCATTGTAAAGAAGTCTAGGGGCTCTTGGCACCTTGTAACCTTTGAGGTTACATCAATCACACTTTTAGAAGTTTCTTCATATTTCCCATCATCACTATGGATATCAAGCCCATGCATATCTACTTCATGCCCAAATGGGGTCTCTACAACCTCATGGACTTGAACATTATCCACGATTGGTAAAATGCTTGGAACATGGTTATAATTTTCATCTGTTTGAAGATCTGTTCTCCAATCATTTAAAAATTTCTCTATGGTTTGTTGTTTCTTTACGTATTTCATCACAGCTTCATGGACGAGCATCCAATCCTCTGTGAGTCCTGAGTCAGAGTCTATATCTTGTAGAAGTGGAATTAACTCCTCTCCGGCATTAACATCGATTGTTCGAAGAAACAACGAAACCCTTTCATGACTTATGCACCTCTTATCGTGCTCAGAAAGATCATCATATTGTCGCTCAAACTCTTCTTTTATCTCAAGAATTGGTTGGTCTTTGGGCATATGAACCCACCTCAAGAAAGATCTACGAGTTACTTTATCAAGATCCTCTAGCATAAACTGCTTGAGGAGTGTCGCTTTGTATTGGGACCATGTCGTTTGATTTATTCGCATTATTTGGTCTCGCATGCCGTATCCCGACACATAGATAAAGTTTTCGCATAGTTCTTTTTCCGTCATCGGACTTAGTCCGACACCTAGATATTTGGCCTCGAGTTCATATCCTTTGCAGAACTTTGAGACATTCTTTCCATTGAAAAAGCCACACCGATTGACTAGACGTTCATGAAGTGATTGGATGGCTTTTTGACGCCTATCTTCTTCTTGAAATCGTAGGAATTGAGCTAGGATCTCTTCCATTTTGATTACGCTAATCTTTGTGGCTCTATAACTCACTCACCCCCTCCTTTCACGTCGGGTTCACCAGGTATGTCGCACGGTTCATTGAAAGAAGGGAGGATCTTGAGTAGGATAGAACAAAGACATAGGTCACATCTACATTAGTGACATACAAGTCTCTAGTCATTGGATTTAGATGTCTTTTCATGATTGAATCAGACTTTTCTTCTAAGAGTGTACCTTAGACGTCAACTTACACTTCAAGTTTTCATGTTAAAAGAGCTTCTTATGTTCAATTCAAACCAGATTCGCCTTCCTAATTATGAAAAACATATTTACATAATAATCATTTCACCATTAAGACTGACTTATGCTGCAATCAAACTCAAGGCATGAAAGGAAATTGATTTCCTCAACATCAGCTATGTGAATCTTAACAAGTCCTTTACGACATCATCATCATAAAATTGTGCGGTAACATTCGATAATAAACTTTAAAATTGTTATCAATTGAAAGGACATTTGACATACATAAATCTGAGAGTCTAAATGTGTAAAAAGAACATCGACAGCTAGACAACAATTTTCCAAAAGCTCTAGACAACATCATCTTCTTAACTATTGTGCATCATCATTTAATTTCCAATGACCTTGTACCTCTTGAAACATCTGCTTATGTGCCCGAATCATAAACAACGTTCATGAACAAATAAACATAGGCTCCATGACTATACACACATGTGTATGCATTTTTATGATTGCACATATGAATCTACTTTATGAATAAACAGCGTAAGCATTATGATTTCACACGTCTAATTCTATAAAGATCTTTCGATTTGTGGCCACAAACAAATCCATTCATGGCTGCGCTCACATTATATATGTGCTTGTGTTTTATGCAATCCAGTCACACACACGAACTGTGGGGTTTTAAATAAGATTGTTTGTTTATTTAATCCCATTGTTATGTGAGACATTTCAACGTGTATAGATGCAAGACACTAATCATTAATAACATCACTGTATTGCATGTCTCTGATGGACATAAAAGTATGTTACTATTGAAGTGCAGTGACACACTGTACAATAAAAAAAAAAACGCATTGTATGATAAAGAAATTGTTCCAACACCTTAAAGAATTTTCATTTCCCTGAGGAACTTTGTTGATGACGAGATTCAATTCCTGTACGCTAAAGGGCAACAGAGAGAAGAAACATGTGTGTAATCCTTAGTTCTTGTTCACATGTTAGTTTGTGCTGATAACCATGTGCATCTAAATGTGCAAAGCAAATGAGAGCATTCGGGAACGATTCATTATCAATGTTACTCCAAGTTAATCTAAATGAAGAAACAATGAAGCGAAAGCCTGATACATAACAAGAAATGTACCCAAATATATTCTTCCTGCAACTGGAAATGGCGAAATTTTTCTTGGGCATTGTTACAGTTGAAAGAGCGATTCCCAGCGGCACTTATCTCTCTTCTAAACAGCTTCCACATGCAGTTTTGTAAATACATATGCAGTTCATTTTTCTTTGTTTGTAAATACACATGCAGTTCACAATTTCTGGACTGGTTCCAAACAAAATATCTAAAAAAAAATCATGCCAAACTCTGACATCAGTATTTGTGTTAGTTTTAATTTCTGCCCAAAGCTGCAGCAGTAGATAAGTTTTTACAGGACTGTTTTTGTTAAATAACTCTTAATGCCAAAGCTCTTGCACAGTTAGGCAAACAGTGGATGCAAGTCGTATGCCGACACAAAGTCCCAACACATTGAACGAAATGGATATTGCCTCACCCTTTGCATAGAGATCACTCAGATTACCTTCCTTAGCAATCGAGAGTAGATTGGAAGCCTAGTCGCTATGGCAGGAATAGTAGCCATCCCGTTTGCAAGATTTGCCACACCTTCAGTGTTTAGGCTCCCTTTCTTGCACACGAGATTTCTTGCAAACTGGGCGTTGAGGGTCTTTCATGTTGACAAGCAAATCCTCACACTTCAAATCAAAATGCACAACGCTCTTTCCATGGAGATATTCCATGCCATATGCAGCATCCATTATAATCAGCAATCTCTTTCGGCAGTCAATTGTTCTGACTTTCTTCTGCAAGACCTGCTTTAGTGATCCATTCACCATATAATTAGTCACAGTTGCCACGGTGCCACCTAGACCATCAGGAACAACTCCAGAGAAAGCTACAATATTCGGTTGATGTAGCTACCCAAGAATATAGGCTTCTTTCCAAAAGTCTACTATCAGACGATCTCTTCAGATCGTCTCCCACTGCGCAGATAGTGAGAGATCAAGCTTAGCCGCTCTCCTCACCCCTGTTGCATCTGCGACTGCTTTTCATTGTAGATCCCTGTGCAGGTTTCCATAATGCTCGTACACCAGGATAAACTCTCCGGAGACGAGCTTCTCTTGAACCCCCCCCCCTTCTTTCACGATCAGGTGCTGCCGCATATACTCCTTTTTTTTTTTTCCACCTGTCCTGCATTCGTAGCTTTCTTTTCTTAGAATCCTCCTCCCGTGTGTATGGCACTGGCCATCTTTTTTTTTCGCTTCTAGCTGTTCCAGCTGGGATAAACCATAAGCTCCATAAAGGTTGAGTGTGACCGCCGTTAGACATGCATATAGAAGCCAGACATATGCGCACAGCTCCACGCAACACGTAAAATGAATTTCTCAATCATCCTTAAAATATGTTGACCTCCTCAAAACATCTTATGCCGAAAGCAATGGCTTCAAATCGTGACCACAGCGTGGTGTAACTGTTTGTCCCAATCTGAACGTTTGTTGTTCACGAGTTTCGTCAGTACGTTACAAAGGATCTTATTAGTGCTTTCAGTCTGACCATTGGCCTGAGGATGATATGGTGCGGATTTCTTGTGAATCACCATAAAATCCTGTAACAAATATTCAATGACTTGGTTTAGAAAGTGAGTGCCTCGATCGCTCACTAACTCTATAGGCAGTCCATATCTTGTAAAGACATTTTCAAATAAGAATTTTGCAGTTGTGTGTGCATCATTCTTTTTCGTGGCTTTTGCCTCTACCCATTTCGTCAGATAATCTGTGGCAACAATAATGTATTCCGCATGTGTACCTTTTGCAGGGGGGTTAATGGGTCCTACAAAGTCTATACCCCACTTAGAAAATGCACATCCGCCCATCATGGGTTTCAATGGCATTTCATCTCTGCGAGTAGGAAACTGAGTTCTTTGGCACACATCACATCTCTTTACATAGGTATGAGCATCCATGTGAAGAGTGGGCCACCATAATCCTGCAAAGAGGATGGCTTTGATTATCCTATCGGGTCCAAAATGACCTCCTGCAACACCTTGGTGTGCAGTCTCTAGTATGCTCAGATAATCGCTCTCATGAACACATTGTCTTAGATATCCATCTCGTCCTCTTTTGTATAGGTTATCGCCAATAAGTGAGTAGTCGTGAGCTTCCTGCTCTAGACTACGTTGTCGACCTAAGGTCATTCCTTGAGGGAATGTGTTCGTCCTCAAGTATGTCACTAATTGTTCACTCCAGTCTGGTGTGAGAGACACGTGATACAACGTGGCATGTTCTACTGGTGGTCTTTCACAACAATCATGGCATTCTTTACACAACTTGTAGACATCTGCTTCCATCGTAGGCCAATATACTCCTAGTCTATGCAGAGTCTGTAATGTACGATGTTTTGAATGATGTTGCTTTAGTGCACCTACATGTGCTAATTGCAACCAATTCGCATGTTCTGATTCATCTACACAACAAGCAAGAATCTTTTGATTATCCTGTTTATATATGCTTCTTGCCATTATTTGGTATCTCTGAGACTTGGTAATCTCGCCTTCTTTGATCTTTATCCTAGGATTCTTGGGTCCATATGTGAGAATAGGGACTATAGGTTTAGCCCATTCTGGTGCTATCTCAAGGTTAAACAAGTATGCATCTGGTAGATCATCCGCTACTCCTTGAGGAGCTTCTCCTGAGGTTAATCTTGACAGGTGGTCAGCTCTAAGATGTGTCTTTCCTTTCCTGACTATGACTTCAAAATCATACTCCATGAGTAATAGAAACCAACGTATCAATCGTCTTGTGTTACATGGTTTGTTGACTAAATACAATAGTGCTTGATGATCTGTAAAGAACTTGAATTTGTTGGCCAACAAGTAGTGCCTAAACTTCTTTACTGCGTAGATCATCCCTAATCCTTCTCGTTCCGTCGTGGTGTAATTTCTTTCTGCTGCGTTCAATTGTCTGCTCGCGTAAGCTATGGGGAGATCTATGTTACCTTCATTCGTGGGTTGTGCTAACACGCATCCTATGGCGTAATTGGATGCATCCACATGTACATGGAATGGATTACTCCAATCTGGGGTAGTCAATATAGGTGCTGAGCACAAGCGTCGTTTAAGTTCATTGAATGAATTTTCACATTCATCTGTCCATTCAAAATTGGTTAAAAGAGAGTACAGAGGCTTGGCTATGATTGCATACATGTGTATGAATCTCCTATAATAACCGCAATGGCCCATAAATGCTTGTACCTCTTTGATGTTCGACGGCCTAGGTAGATCTGCAATCACCTTCACCTTTTCTTCATCCGTAGAGATTCCATTTTTTGACACAATGTGTCCTAGAATTTTGCCTTGTCTGACCATGAAAACGCACTTTTCTGGGTTCAAACAAACCTGATATTCTCGACATTTGTCAAATATTTGTCTTAACTCTGGGATATGCGTCTGTCTTACATTTGAATGTG
Organism: Ceratopteris richardii; assembly: GCA_020310875.1. Classification (NCBI taxonomy): domain Eukaryota; kingdom Viridiplantae; phylum Streptophyta; class Polypodiopsida; order Polypodiales; family Pteridaceae; genus Ceratopteris; species Ceratopteris richardii. The sequence continues at coordinate 97,947,095 of CM035422.1, forward strand.
CACATAAGTCATCGACATAAACTTCCAAACTCTTGCGTAAGAATTCCTTAAAAACATGACACATGAGTCGCTGGAAAGTGGCGGGTGCATTTGTTAAGCCAAATGGCATCACACGAAATGCAAATATGCCCCATTCAGTGGCAAATGCCGTCTTGTGTTGATCTTCTAGAGCAATGGCTACTTGATTATAGCCTGAAAATCCATCAAGAAAGCTGTAAACTTCCTTGCCCGCAACTCTTTCCAATAGATGTTCCGTGATAGGAAGAGGATAACTATCTCTAATCGTTGCGGCATTAACTTTTTTAAGGTTAATACACACACGCAATTTTCCATTCTTCTTGGGCACAACCACAATGGGGGATACCCATTCGGTATGCTCAATTTCGTAAATGAATCCTGCTTCTATCAAGCGATCTATCTCCTCTTTAATCTTCGAAGCGTAGTTATCATTATACGTGTACGGTTTCTGTTTCGTAGGTTTTGCATCTGGAGTCATAGGGATTCTATGAGAAAACATATCTGGATCTACTCCTTTCAAATCTTTGTAACTCCACGCAAAAACATCTCTATATTCGCGCAATAGGGCAACTAGCTCTTCTTCTTCTTCCTTCATCAAATCATGCCCTATGTATGTACATTTTTCTTCTTCTCCCTCTATGGCAACTATTACTTTCTTGGTTTTCTCTCGGTTATCATATACTTGTCCGTCATTCGCTTTTCTATTAGGCATTCGTACCATGATTCTTCTATCTTCGATTTCATATTTCTTGAAGTTCTCGGGTACTTCAAACAAAGACTCTTCTTTTTCTGACATGGTTTCTTTCTTCTTTCTTTTCTTGCCTTCACTCTTGTTAGTCACTTCTGTGGCTAACCTCACCTCATTCGTAATTTCCTCGTGTCTCTGAGTGTGAGTCTCTACCTCGAAAAAAAATATTCTTCCTCTGATGCAAAGGGTGGGTCCATGATAATTGATTCTAAATCAAAATCGCTTGCATCCTCAAATGCATCAGTGTTAGGTTCACACTCTTCTAAAATTGCATCGCCCATGATTGGCTCCATCGTAAAAACTGAGATATCATAGCCATCCTCGTCACAGTGGGGTGTCCATTGTTCTTCATTGATGGCTACATCCATGGTTGCTAGGATTTCTGCCCAACCATGGGGTTCAAAATCTTCGTCTGGGAATACTACAGGTGCGTAGGCTGGATCTTGAAGGGTTTGTGGATGTTGTTCTGCACCTAAGGTCCTTGCTTCTAATCTTTCTTCCTCTTGTTTGGCTACTTTACACATCCATAAATGAGTATCCTCATGCAACCAAGAAGGATCTGATTCTAATGAGTGCACGGATTCCGTCTCTACTGGTGTCTTATGGATGGTATTCCATTGTATTGGGGGTACATCTCGATGTGAATAGTCTTTAAGATTGACTTTGGTAGTCACTCCTAAATGTTGCAAGTACAAAGAATTAGTTCCCCAATCTTGTACAACTTGCAACTGACGCATGAATGGTCGTCCCAATATCATCTCATAAGCATGGTTTTTTGCAAAGTCACAAATGGCGAAAGTATGCTCAAATTCTACACCACAAGTGGTGAGTGATATTCCTTCTAGTAAGCCTAATGGTTTTTCTATGTGTCCATCAGCCATTTGTAGCTTCATCCTGGTGGGTCTTAATGCTGGCTTACCCCAACGTTTCCATAAAGCGATGGTAGCGATGGCTACTCCGGCTCCTAAATCTAAGATGGCTTTCGTGGTGTAGCCCTGATGGGTTATTGGAAGATAAGTGTTACCTTCCTCTCCTTCGCTTACATCTCCGATCTTTTCTACGGGTATCTCTGGTACCTTATTTTGTGATCCTATTTGTGAGGGAGTAGTAGCAAGCTCGGGGAATTGATTTGCTACATGTTTCCACAATTCTGGTTTTACCTTTAACAACTCCTCCAGAGTGAGATTACATTGTATTTTGGTATTCTTGATCACTTCCGTGTTTCTAGGGATTACTGATTCTTCATTCCTCACTATTATCGTGGGTGCTCTCATACTAATAGACTTTGCTTCCCAAGGCCCTGTGAACTGAGGTAATTCTTGTAAAGAATTAGATTCAAATCCTATGTGTTCACTCAGTTGTTCCTCCTCTACACCATCGTATATAGAGGGAATGTCTTGGGGAAATTGTTCTTGCAAGTCGTCTATTTCTTGAATCGGAGGATGGGTTCCTTGTTCCTTTCTCCATTTCTCTTCTTGTATTTCTCTCAAAAATTCATGTGAATATTTATGTATGGAAGACAAATTGTCTTGACTTTCTGTGTTGGGTACTTGAGACAGGGATGGCGCATTCCTTTCCTGTGTCTCTGAGACAATAGGGTTCCTAGGCTGATCCTTTTTCTCTTTGCTTTCAATCAAGTATTCTAGCCTCTCCATTAGCCCTTGAAAGTGTAATTCAGGTTTTGCCATGTTATTCCAATTAAGATATCTAGAGGCGTCGAACAAAGCTTGTGCTAGTTCTACCATCTTCATGCAAAGTTTAGTTCTCTCAATTTCTAGATCAGCTCGAGGGTAGTTGTTGCTCATTTCAGCTACCTGAGGTCCCTCTTTTAATCTAGCCTGATATGCACGAAACATCATGTCTAGATTTTCTGGTATGGGTTCCGCTAAAACTGATCCTGATTTTTGAGCTGGATTCTCTTGATTCAATTCCTGTGAAGTCAATTCTTGGATTTTGGCTCTAGATTCCTTCAAACTTCCTTCCAACTCACTTATCTTTTTACTCCATTTTCTCTTAATTCTTTCTCTAGAATCTTTCCAAGATTTTGTCTTTTTACTGCTAGATTCTGCAACTTCACTGGTTCCGGCTACTTTCTCCTGATTAAGATGTTGGTTCTATAAGAGCGCCTGGGCTCTTGTGATAGCTTGGATAGGCACGTATGTAGGGTTGGATCCCTCTACGTTGTTTACAATACCTATCACGTTGATCGGTGTCACATTCGAAGCATTAACTGGATTTTTAGGACAATCTTTGATTATGTGCTCTTTGCCACAATCAGCACAAAAGCCTTGGATGTTATAGTATTGTGATTGTCCTGCTATCGGGGGATGTGGACAATCCTTTATGAAATGATCTCCTTGGCACCTAAAGCATGGTCCTCTAGGGCCCTGCGGTCTTTGTTGTCTTAACTGGGGCCGTGGATTTGGGTTTGTGTACATCACATGAGCGTAGTCGGGCTCCCAACTAGGTTCCACTGGTGGACTATCATAATGATATGTTTCTACGTGTTCTGGTGACTCTGTGTAATATGCGGGTGGACTATCTACATGAGTGGAGTCAAAACTGTTCGAATTCGGGTCACCCTCTGTGATCAAAGGTGAAGAAGGCACTAAGGCCCTACTTAGATTCTCTTCTGCAGCAGCGTATTTGACTGAGATGACATTCGCTGGTGGGGGTGGCTGCTCAGCTAAGACAGGTTGAGGTCTCTGTTGAACCTGGTATGGGTAGTTTTGAGGAGGCCTATAGTAATATGGTTGAGCATTGTATTGGCCTTGATACCTACCTGGCTGCGGGTATGCTTGCGGGTAGTTCTGTCTCACGGTCTGCTTGTTGTATGGGTAGTCCTGAGCCGTATGATTCGTGTATCTTCTCTCAATTGTACAGTATTGGCCACTAGGGTTGGCTTGAGGTTGTGGTGCATTGGGGCACACATTTGCCATATGGTCACCACCACAGGTGTAACAACGCTTGTTCATTAGCACCCTAGGTTTACTAGAAACTCCTAGTTTCTGGGCCACTTTTTCTGCAAGGTCTTCTATTGAGCTAGACAACTTTGTGGATGCTAGAGATGAACAGTCTGAGTCCTTATAGACCTTTGAGAGTTCCAACTCGTCTCCTAAGTTGTCCTCAATGTCTATACAAATTCTTACACATTGCTCTAGCGTTCTGGGTTCTTTTAGGTACACGTAGGAGCGTAGTTTAGAGTTCAACAAGCCATCTAAAAACAATGACACTTGCTTGGCTTGTGAGGGTAGCTCTTGCATTGGACATCGTTCAACATATTGTCTAAACCTACGTCCTGCCAGTCTAACTGTTTCCTGAGGGGTCTGTTTAAAGCTATGAATCAACGAAGACGTGTCATGTCTAATCCCACTTTTAGAGAATTCGGTGATGAATGACTCTAAAAAGTGATGGATGTCTCGAAATTGCCTTTGTTGCAGAGGTTGGAACCAAGTTAAAGTGGTATTCTTTAACGTTAGTCCAAATGCATTGTATTGCGTGAACATGTCTTCAACTTGTTCGGCTCTTAGTACTTGCTTGAATTCTGCGACATGGTCATAAGGATCTCCTGTCCCATCAAAATAATTCTTCATTGATTTTACTAATTGAGTGGGTCTCAATATTCTTGCGTGTTCGCGTGGTCTAGGTAGAGGAAAATCATATCTACCACCTAGTATTCCATGATCTCTTTGTCTATCTGCTCTATTAGTGTCTGTGGTTGTTCTATCTCTCCCTATGGGGTGATTAAAGCTTACTTCCGGTCTCTCTTTGTTTCCCTCTCTTTGATTTCCAAGGGCTGAGGATGTTCCTGCCCCTTGTTGACTTGTATTCATGTTCGTTCTAGATGGAGGGAATACCAATTCACCTCTCCATGTGTATGTGTTTTTAGCGCGGTTAGGCACCACAAAGACTCTTTCTGAAGTCTCATCCAGGTATACAACCTTTCTAGGTGTATCCGGGTCCTTGAACTCGTATGCCGTGATGATACCTACCTCACTAAGTAGTTCTGTCTTGTATCTCCAAAAGGCTTCATCAGTTTCTTTATTTACAAACAACTCTATGCTTCTGTTGTCCTGAGGGATCCATTCCGGGATTAGTACTCGTGTCAGTACAGATTTCCCTCTAGGTGTTCTAGGCTCTTCTAATGGTTCTTTTCCTTGAGGTTTTGCTTCCATCTCTGGTTGAATCACGCCAAACTCGTTGGTATTGTTTGGCTGCGTACTTAAGATGTACATCGTTCCTTCCTTGTCTATGTAAGCGTCTCTCTCGAATTTCACCACTGGATGTTCCAGTCCAATGGGTTGATCGGGGTTGTGCATTTGCACCACTTGCCTTTGCAAACCATCCTCATAGATGCGAGCACCTAATCGGTTGGTTCGGAGAAACTCTAGTTGTGTTCTATAGGGTCCTTCTGGTTTTTCTAAGTATGCTACGTTTGACCCTACTTCTGGTCTCTCTGTGCTAAATGCCATTTCTGAATCATTAGTATCTGAGCTCTCGTAGGGATAACTAGTGTTCAATTGTTGAGCCCACGATCGTGCAGTAGTTCTTACACTTGCCTCTGATGATCTAAGGCTTCTTCGGTCTGACTTACCTATATGTTTGCCCGATCTAAGGTTCATTAATTTTCTTCCTTGCACACTCAGTACACACTCAGATCGTCAATGATTCTTTGTTATTACTTTCTTAATTCTTTTTAAATTTCTTTAGATTCTTGTCTTAATGTATGCGTCAGGAATTAGACTTTTCGTGGTACTTTGAGTTCTCGTTCCGTCAGACTTATGTTCTTTCCTTTAGGTTTTCGTGTCACACACCTTTACTTTAGTCTTGAACTGGATAAATTTAATTCTCTTAAACTTGAGGCATTCCTATCGTCGTTAATCCACAACACTACCGTTTAGCCTAAGCTAAGAATTGACTGAGGGGGTTGAGTAATCTCCCAACCTCGAGTCAGCTTTTCTGGTTGCTCTGATGCCCAAGAAGCCGCGCTTCCCAAGCTTTATGCCCTTCACTGCCTTGCCTTGGTTGCCTTCGATTGCCCTTGCTAGACCTGGAAAAATCCAATATTAGACCAATTCACAGTTGGATGATCAAGCACTTGAGTATATACACTCTTTTAAGTCCCTTCCCTTTTGCCCAACTTTTTAATGCTTGCCCCCTGGCTTTCTAGTCCCAAACTAGGTCAACCTCAAAATAGCTTATCTAAAAATAGATGTATCCTTTAAGAAAAAACAGTTGAGGTCACGTAGTACTCGTAAAGAGCTTTCTAACGAGCTATTAAGCTCAAAAAACGGACTTTGGATGAAAAAGTTATGACCGTTCAGGCCCTGGGGGGTAAAAACTAACAAACAGGTTTTTCTCCAATTATGAGCTAAGGGGTCTCCTATGAGTCTAATCACCCAAAAATTTCCCAAAAATAGCCCCAAAATTGGCCAAAAAATGAAACCCTAAAATTTGCGATGGGGGTGCACAATCGCGATGGTCTGAGATGATCGCGATGGTCTGGGACCATCGCGATGGCGTGAGGGTGAACCGTCGCGATGGCGTGAGGGTGAACCGTCGCGATGGCGTGAAAGTGGACAATCGCGATGGCGTAAGTGTGAACCGTCGCGATGGCTCGATCAGGTGGACAATCGCGATGGTGTCAGTCAACGGTCAACGTGAACAATCGCGATGGTCCAAAGTGAACTGTCGCGATGGTCACAGATGCGATGGCTTGAGCCAATCGCGATGGTCCGAATTTTTGAAGTGTCGCGATGGTGTGAGGGTGTCGTCGCGATGGCCCAAAAAATGAACCGTCACGATGGTCTAGCTTGCCACGTGGCACCGTCGGCACGATGGCGTGAGCCAATCGCGATGGTGTGGGGTCAGCCGAGCAATCGCGATGGTCCGCGAACCGTCGCGATGGTCCAATGAACCGTCGCGATGGCGTGAGACCGTCGCGATGGTCCGGCCGAGGCGTCACGATGGCGTGAGCCAATCGCGATGGTGTGACACAATCGCGATGGTCTGAGACCGTCGCGATGGTCCACCAAACTATGAATTTTTGAGATGCACCTGTGGATTCGTGCAAGGGTCGCCTTGTTGGTGCAGATCAATCACCAATTGAATGTTTGAAGACTAAAGAACGAAGGATGAGATCAATTCTTGAAGTTTGGAAGGAAGACATATTAAGAGTATGTGAGGAATGTATACATATGTACATAGGTCACTTAGATCTTTGATTAGTCATAGACTTGTACAAATTTATCTATAAATACCTTGAAAATGTCGAGGCGTGATATGAGAGTATATGTGAGAATAGATAGAAGGCAAGAATGAGGAAGATAGATGTCATGAGACATGTGAAAAGTCAGTTGAGTTTCCTCTCATCACTCAACTGTAACTTTCTGAGTAAATGAAGAAATATTGCGCCCGATCTTTTCGTGTCTGCTCCGTCTGTGTTTGATCAATTGTGAAATCCTTTTGAGGATATCTAAGTTGGTAGTTAATGAGTCTGTGACCTGAGTTTCAGAGTCTAATTGCAAACAGGCTAGGAGAATCGTTAGTAGGAACATTCATATGTGTTGAGTGTTCACAGTTCTCTGAAACAGGCGCAAATTTCGATCTTAATCTTTTGGTCAGTTCTCACTCCATAGTTTAAAGTTTTGTGCAAGCAAGCACTTAATATTTAAGTTGGAAGGTAATCTACTCGTGGCTAGAAGCATTTGCTTAAATGGGTTTTGTACTAAGAGAATTGAAGTTAAGAAGTTAGGGGTGTCTAAATCGACTTCTCAGAAGTGCAGATTCAGACATAGGTAACTTGTGAAGTTGATTTCTCAAGTTATACTAAACCTTTTGAAGAACTTTAACTTGGAGAAGGTGCGCAATCTCTAGGCGACACTCCATACAAAATTTCATAGAAAACTTTACATGTTTGATAGGTCAATGAGAAGAAATTGTGCAGCAGACTTTCTGTGTTTTACCTTCTTCACAGATTTTCTCAACTTTTGATAATTTGGAGATTGGACCTCTAATTTAGTGAAGGTTTTGACTTACTCTTGATATAGAGGTGTTCTAAATTCAAGAGTAGGTTGTTCTTTTGGAGATTAACACTCTCCATCAGTGGTATTAGAGCAGGAGACATCAAATCAAGGAAAGGAGGGTCCCGACTGCTGCAGATTCAAGAAATTCAACATTTAAAGAACTAAAAGGTGAAAGTTTGAAGGCAAAGCAAGAGGAGGAGACCATACGACATCAAGAAGGACAAAAGGAGTCTAATTCAAAGTAAAGGTACATATATTGTTCATAAAGCTTGAAGATTTCAATACACAGGTGGACACAAGATGGGAGATTCTCTACAGATAGAGAAATTGGATAGGGAAAACTATCCTGCATGGTCAATGAGGATGGAAGCTCATCTTATGAGCAAAGATTTGATTGCTTACATCACAGGAGAAGAAGAGAAGCCACAGTTCAGAGATCCTAGTGTTCCAACTAGGGAAGAGTTAGCAGATTTGAAAAATTGGATGAAGAAAGATGCTCAAGCTAGGAGCATTATATATATGGCAGTCAATGATTACTTGTTACCTCATATTCGAGGTCTTGAAAGTGCAACTGATATTTGGAATGCTTTGGAGGAGCATTTCCAGAATACTACTAAGTCAAGGAAGGCATCTTTATGGGCAGAGTTTACAACTTCAAGAAGAAGGCTTCTCAATCTATTTCAGACTATGTAACAAGGATGAAAGACATTGCAGATGCATTAGGAGCTGTTGATGAAGACATTGAGGAGGATAAATTGGTAAGGCAAATTCTTACAGGTTTGAGAGGTGATGACAAATGGAAGCCATTCATTTTGTCTACAGAGTTATCACTTGACCATTTCACTCCTGATTTAAATCAGTTGCTAGGTCATATGCTAACATTTGAGCAGGATGTTAAAGGAGATGGTGACAAGAGTGCAGGTCATGCAATGTACTCAAAGGACAAGAAGAAGAATAGGAAAGGAAAGCAACAAGCAGGTGAAGATGAAGGAACAACTACTCAAGCCAACTTCTTAAGAGGAAGAGGAGGTGGCAAAGGTAGAGGAAGAGGCAGAAACAACAAGGATGGAGGCAAAGCTTGCTGGATTTGTGGTAAGACAAATCACTTAGCTAATGATTAGAGTAATGGTGGATATAATCAGAACTATAATTCAAGAGGAAGAGGTGGCAGAAATCAAAGAGGTAATTTCAGAGGTAGAGGTGGAAGGAGTTACTTTGGAAGAAATGCAGGTAGAGGATTCCAAAGTCAACAATATAACAACACCTACTACAATTATGCTTCAGATCAAAAGGAGGATTCAACATTGATAATGAATGCAACTTGTGAAAGGCAGAGTGAAGATCAAAGAGTTTTCTACATTGACTCAGGGTATAGCAATCACCTGAGTGGTAATATATCCTTGATGACTGACTTGGAGAATAATGTTTTTAATCATGTTGTTCAGACATGTGACAACACAAAGCACAATGTGAAGTCAATTGGATCAGTGAAGGCCAAGGATGGTAGGACCTTATTGAGTAAGGTCTTGTATGTTCCTACAATCCCTAAGAATTTGATAAGTGTAGGACAAACTGTTGAAAAGGGATATGAAGTAAGGTTTACTAATGATGGAGTATATGTGGAAGACCCTAGCCAAGGGTATAAACAGATTGTTTCAGGGAAAAAGGAAGGAAGATTATTTACATTGAAGATTCAAGGCAATATTGGTCATGCTATGTTCACATATGGAGGACATAAGATCTCTGAGTTAGATCTTTGGCACAAGAGGCTTGGACATTTCAATGAAAGAGGTATTAAAGATATGGTTAACAATGGTTCAGTGCTTGGATTGCCTAATGTTGCAGGTCAACATATGACATACAAATGTGAGGCATGTCAATTAGGTAAGGCTCATAAGAATTCTTACTCCAAGCATGGTTTTATGTACTCAGAGAAGCTTGAATTGGTACACACAGATGTGTGGGGACCATCAAAGGATTTCAGTATAAATGGGTCAAGGTATTATGTGATTTATGTTGATGATGCTACTAGATGGATCACTATCTATGTGATCAAAGATAAGTCAGAAGTGTTTAATACATTTAAACACTATCATGCATATGCAGAAAGAATTGCAGGTCATAAGTTGAAGAGATTAAGGTCAGATGGAGGGGGAGAGTATTTCTCTAATGAGTTCAGTGATTACTTATGGAATGCAGGTATAAAAAGGGAAGTTACTTGCAGGTACTCTCCTCAACAAAATGGTGTTGCAGAAAGGAGAAATAGAATACTTGTTAAGTTTGCAAGATCCATGATGAAGGAGAAAAATTGCCCTAATTATTTGTGGGCTGAGGCTGTAAATACAGCCACTTATTTGGTCAATAGGTTACCATGTAAAGCCTTGCAGGGTATGACACCATATGAGGCTTGGTGGGGTAAGAGACCTACCTTGGATCATTGCAGAGTTTTTGGATGTGTGGCATATGCATATGTGCCATCACAATTAAGGCACAAGTTGGAGCCTAAAGCTGAAAAATATGTTTTCATTGGTTATGATGATAAGCAGATGGGTTATAGATTGTGGAGTCCATCTACAAAACAATTCATGGTTTCTAAAGATGTTACATTTGATGAGCAAAGTACTTGGTATGCAGGTACAGTCAATATCAATACAGGTGATGAAGAAGAAGTGAATCAAAGGAAAGGTAAATCAAAGGTTCAAATATTTGATGAACAAGAGAATAATGAAATGCAGGTTGAAGTGGAAGAAACACCAAGATTTGATCCTGAATATGAAGAACCAGAAACCTCAAGAAGTGGAGAGCTTAGGAGGTCTACAAGGAATAAGTGGCAACCTACAAGGTATAGCTATGATACTTCATTTTTAGCCACAAAAGATTATGCTTATATGATGAAAACAGATGAAGACCCTTCTACATATGAAGAGGCAAAAGGTAAGGAAAAATGGGAGAAAGCTATGCAGGAAGAATATGATGCACTATTGGAGAATCAAACATGGGATTTGGTTCCAAAACCAAATAGTCAGAAGATCATTGGATGCAAATGGGTTTATAAAACCAAGAGGTTTGCAGATGGAAGTGTGTCTAGATACAAAGCTAGACTTGTTGTCAAAGGGTTTGCTCAGACTTATGGTGTTGACTATGATGAGACTTATAGTCCTGTGGCAAAGATGACAACCATCAGGACACTTATAGCTATTGCTGCATGTAAAGGTTGGAAGTTATGTCAACTTGATGTGAAAAATGCTTTTTTGAATGGTTATATTTCAGATGATGTATTCATGGAGCAACCTCAAGGGTTCAGAGATAAAAGGTATCCAGATCATGTGTGCAAGCTCAAGAGAGCTTTGTATGGCTTGAAGCAGGCCCCAAGGGCATGGAACTATAGACTTGTGAAATTCCTAAAGGAACTTGGATTTCAGGTGTCTAAAGCAGATAGTAGCTTGCTTGTCAAAGCAAGTGATAATGGTTTCATATACATGTGCATATATGTTGACGATATAATTCTTACAGGTACAGATGAAGAAGGAATACAAAGACTCAAGAAGCAAATGGAAAAGGAGTTCAAGATAAGTGACTTGGGAGACTTGTCATACTTCTTGGGCATGGAGATTACATATACTCAACATGGAGTATTTGTGACCCAAGAAAGGTATTTGAAGAACTTGTTAATCAAGTTTAAAATGGATGATTGCAGGGTAGCACCTACACCAATGGAGGTGAATCACAAATTGAGTAAGTTTGGAGGTGAAGAATTCAAGGACATGAGACAATATCAGAGTTTGGTTGGTAGTCTTATCTATGCTACCTTAACTAGACCTGATTTATCATATGCAGTAGGAGTTTTGTCTCAATTCATGCATTGCCCAAGGAAAGAACATTGGATTGCAGGTCAAAGAGTGTTGAGGTACATTAAGGGTACACTCAATGAAGGTTTGTATTATGGGTTTACCTCAGATACAAATATCAAAATTTATAGTGATGCAGATTGGGCAGGT
>CM035422.1:97966383-98163883 GCA_020310875.1 Ceratopteris richardii
TAGTAACTCTTTCAAGATGTCTAATTCATTTATTTGTGTGTTTGAGTACTTATTATCCAATGCGTTGATTGGAACACTAAGCTAGGATTGCAATATACATTGATTGGAACACTAAGCTAGGACTGTAGTTAAAATATCTACAAAATTCATAACCATTGGATTCATAGCCCTTGATTTATGAGTGAATCTATGTGATATAGTATGTGTATCATCTTCTTCCTGAAAAGTTAGGATTACCTCCCAAATGTCTTATGCACATTGCTCTATGTATGGTCATGCTCAATTCAGGAAATAACTTGTTATAGATTTCTTTACACATCAAAGTGTGCAAAAGGACTCAGATCAATTACTACCATGTTGTGATCACTATGCAAAATATGGAGATCCTTCTTCCATAAGTAGAAGGCTTTCTCAAGGTTCTTTGCTCACAACTTATCTGTTTTGAGATAGATTTTTAGGAATGATGCTCCAAAGGTACCATAGTAGTATAAAAATCCATATATTGGAAGACTAGGGAGTCTATTTAGGTCTTTAAAGTTATCAAGGTTTTTCTATAGTAGGATTTTTTCGAGACCATCTCACCTTTGCATACTACCCATTACCTCTTAATAGTGGTATCAGAGCAAAGTCAAATATAAGGAATTATGAGTGATGGATTCCCCTCATCTATTGACAAGTTGGATTGAAGAAACTACTCAGCATGGTCCCTAAGAATTGAATCTTATCTACAAGGAAGGAATTTTTGTGGATATATCTCATGAAATGAGATGATTCCAGTACTCAAAACCAAGGGCCAACCAACTCAAGAGAAGAAGGAAAGGTTGAATACATGGTGTGCAATGGGTGCTTTGACAAGTCCATACATTCTCAAATCTATCTCTAATTTTTTACTACCTCACATTAGGAATTGTAAAACCTATTAAGAGACATGGAATGCTCTAGAAGCATTCTTCTCCTCAAGTACCAAAGCTAGGAAGAATCAGCTATGGATGGAGTTTACAATACTCAAGAAGATGCACGAGCAAAGTGTGATTGATTTTGTCACTAAAATGAAAGAGATTGCAAATCAACTTGGGAGCATTGGAGAAATCATTGACGAAGAGCAAATTGTGAGGCAAATCATCAATGGAATCAAAGCTGATGAAAAATGGGAAGCCGTCACCATAGCCATGGATCTCTGTTGGAACATCAAGCTTACACTATGCTTGAGGTGGATTTGATCTACATCAAAGGCTATTGCGTCGAAAGAATATCCGTTGGAGAGTTCTTTTTCATATGCTCATTTATTGTATTTTTTGAGAATATTTTGATGGCTCATTTACCGTTGTAAAAGCTTTGAGTTGTACACATGTAAAGGTACAAATATAGGGCCAAAATACCACGAAATTCTGGTGGTTGAAGTTGCATTCAATCAAGCAATCAATCACCTAAAAGTAGATCAATCAAGATCTTCACTTTTCCTAGATTGTAGGGAAGTGAATTGATTCCCTCCAACAACCATTTCCACCTTCATTTGAATTCAAATTCAAGTTGTAAAATTCGTGGAACACTCTTAGAGGCTATATAAGGAGTTGAAATCACTTGTACATTACATGGAAGCAATATACATACACTTGTGACCATCATTGTCTTGCTCCTTCAATTTTCTGCATCATCTTCTTCGCCAACAGTAATCTTGCAGAGGCTTCTGCTCTCTCCTCAGAGCTCCAAATTGAGTGCAAGAGGACTCATTGGAAAGGTATCAGTGTCTAGCTTATGCCTGTAAATTTTCAAAGCATTTGGTGCAGCAGATTTGGAGAAATCTCAGTTTTTCTGCCTCGGGGTCAATCTCTGCGTATTCCTGAAAAATAGGAGGTACCACCGGTGAATGTCGCATTCATTCCTATAGCATATTTTGCTTATTCCTTATAATTTTGTGCATTCCATACACTCAACCATATGTGTATCACTCCCATAAAAGGATTTTTTCTAATTGTAATCACGCTGGTCGCTATGGGCATTTGAAGTTCATTGTCTCTTCCATAGATAGTAAGTTTTTTTGAGCTAGTCGACCCGCGAACCTATCTGTTTTGTATCGACTCATTCTCCTTGATGCTCCAAGGTACATAGTGTGTTTCTTTGCACTTATAGCATGCTTATAAGGTCTATTTGAGTCTCCAAAAGCTCAAGGGCTGGTCTTGTGCCGGTTGGCTTGACCAAACTTCATCGCTTCGAAACGCACTTTTCTACCTTCGACAAGCTTCTCCAAGTTCTTTCAATCTCTACATGGATATGCAAGTGTCTAACTTCAACACACTCTTGGGGCAACTCTTCACACATTAAGCCAAGCTCATGAAGAATGGTGAGACCTAGAAAGGTAAACAATCATGTGCCCTCTATACATATAAGAAGAAAGGCAAGGAAAACAAAGGAAAAGGTAAGAAATCCTATGGTGAAGGAAATACCTATCAAGCTAATTTTGCAGGTAGAGGTAGAGGTTCAAAAGGAAGAGGCAAAGCAGGTAGAAAAGGAAAGGGGAGACCTCAAAGCTCATCAACATATTCCATATGTGGTCTATCAAATCACATCACATAGAATTACTTTAGGAACCAAGAACTAGAGAAGAAGAGGATACAACAAAGGAGGCTATGGAACTTTAAGATGTAGGTGTAACAACTCCTATGGATACAACAAAAATTCCTACAACAACAATTATCAAGGAGGATAAAAAGGAAGGAGAGACTACACTAAATACACAAATGATCAAGCTCAAGAGTATTCACTTCTATTTATGAACATGGAAATGAAGGAAGGTAAGTCTGATGAGCATGTAATCTACATAGATTTTGGTAGCTCAAATCGTGTGGTAGGAAATGTACATCCACTCTTAGACTTGGAAGATCCAAATAACAAGCATGAAGTTCACATAGGTGATGACACAAGACATCTAGTCGAGAAGATGGGAAATGTGAAGACCTCTAATGGTAATATGAACCTACTAAGCATATCTCTTTATGTGCCAACCATTACAAAGGATCTCATAAGTGTAGGTCAAATTGTGAAGAAAGAGTTGCAGGTGAGATTTACCAAGCATGGATCCTATGTTGAGGATCCATATCAGAGTTTCAAGAATATAGCAAAGGGAGAGAAGATAGGTAGGTAGTCAACTATGGAAAGAATATTTCCTTGTTCAGCTATGCCACAAAAACCCTATCAAAACTTAAGCTTTGGCATAAGATTCTAGCTCAGATTGGAGAAAGATCCTACAAAAAATTCTATAGATATCAGAGTGTACTTGGAGTACCCAATATCTCAAAGCAGCAGATGATATAAAAGTGTAGTGCATGGCAATTCAAGAAATCACACAGGAAACCATTCACTAAGAAGAGATGCATACATGGAGACCTTCTAGAGCTTGTCCACATAGATGTTTGGGGACCAAGAGAAGAACCTTCAATCGCAGGATCAAGTTATTATGTTTCATTCATAGATGATTGTAGTAGATGGACTATTTTGTACTTCATGAAGCACAATGATGAAGTGCTCTCATGCTTTAAGAAATATTTAGCTCTTGTGGAGAATCAAATAGGTAAAACTCTAAAAAGAATAAGGTTAGGTGGAGGGGGAGAATACTTCTCCCATGAATTTGATTCTTATCTCCAAGATAGAGGAATCAAAAGGGAAATCACTACCAAATACACTCCTGAGTAGAATGGAGTGGTAGAGAGAAAGAATAGGACCATTGTTGAGGCCACAATGTATATGTTGAATGAGGAAAGTTACCGAACTACTTGTGGGCAGAGGCAATATGTAGTGCCACATACTTGATAAATAGATTACCATCAAAAGCTCTAGATGGCATGACTCCATATGAATCTTTGAATGGAAGGAGACCAAGCTTGGCTCATTGCATGATCTTTGTGTGCATTTCATATGCACACATAACTTCACATATCAGAGATGAATTGGACCCTAAGGTAGAGAAGTGTGTGTTTATAGGATATATTGTTAATTAAAAATGATATAGACTATATAATCCTAGAATTTAAGGCTTTATAGTAAGTGAAGATGTTCTGTTTAATGAGAAAAAATCATGGTTTGAAGATCAAGATACCATATGATCTAGAGGAAGGCTTCCCAACCCTCTCAAGTAAGAGTACACACACACTTGAAGCATCAAGTGATACAGAAGATGATTAGAAGACTCCAAGAAGAGAGATCAAATCATGCAATTCCAAAGGCAAAACTAAGTACATGAGTTCAAGGATGTGGCATAATCCTCTCAACAAACCATCAGAAAATCTACTAGGGAGAAGCAGAAGCAGCCATGATACATCATTAGTCACTAAATACTCTATCTATTTAGCACATGACCTAAACTATGAGGAGCCCTCATCTTATGAGGATGCAAAGAAGAAACCAAAGCGGATGGGTGCCATGGAGGAAGAAAGTGAAGCTTTGTAGGAAAATCACACTTGGGATCTAGTGCCCAAGATCTCATCTATGAAGATCGTTGGATGTAGATGGATATACAAAGTAAGGAAGAACTCTGATGGAATCATCATGTATAAAGCTAGACTTGTGGCTAAAGGGTATGCTGAGACACAAGGAATTGACTACGAGGAGACCTTCTCACTTGTGGAAAAGATGTCAACAATCAAAGTGCTTATGAGCATTGCAACTTCCAAGAATTAGAAGATCTAGAAAATGTATGTAAAGAATGCATTTCTAAATGGATGGATATACGAGGAGGTGTATATGGCCCAAGCACCTAGGTTTGAAGGTACACCCTTTTGTGAACATGTATGAAGGTTAAGGATTCACAATTGTTGTGAAAATTATCCTATACTTAGACTCACAACTACAAATGACCACAATAGGCTACTTCTTGCTCAACCAAGATATGCATAAGCTACCAAGCATGAATCAAAAACCACTAGTGGACACACATGTCATAGCAATGAGCCCAATAAGAGACAAAAAAGCCTATAAATCTGGCACTAGTGATCCTCCTTGGGATAAAATAGTCCAAGTAGCCAGGTACCACTCAAGTAGCAAAAAATGTGCTTAACTGCCTACCAATGCTTGACACGTGGGGCAATGCATAAACCTACTCATCTGAGAGATTGCAAAGTGAACATCAAGCTGTGTTATGCATAAGTAAATCAAGCATCCAACAACTTGCTAATAGAGAAGAGCATCAACTACATCTCTAGCACCATGAAGACTCAGCTGTAAACATGTTTCCATAGGAGTAGCAATAGCTTTGTAGTCATCAAGACCAAAATGTTGCAATAATGTGTCAATATATTTTTTTTTCATAAAGTTATCCTGCCATCAACTTGCATAATTTGAACACCCAAATAATGATGCAAATAACCCAAATCTAACATCTTAAAGAAGGCATGCACATCAACCTTCAAATCAGCAACATTCTTTTCATTAGGACCAATGAGTAGCATGTCATCAACATAGACAATAATGATCAAAAGCACATCATTTTCACAATTAACATATAAGATGCTCTTGATTGGACTATTCTCAAAACCATGTGCAATCAAGTACGCATGTATCTTTTCATACCAAGCACGTGTTCCTTTCTTCAAACCATGTAATGCCTTTTTCAACATGCACACCTTGTTTTCACGTGCTTTTTGCACAAAATGATGGGTATGGAAAACATACACTTCTTCATGTAAGTCACCATTCATAAATTAACTTTTAATGTCCAATTGATGTACATTCCAACCATGATGGGTTTCAAGTGCAGAGATGCTCTTAACGATAATCATTCAACATGTGGGTGCAAAGGTCTCATCAAAATCAATGCCTCTTTCTTGAGCATGACCTTTTGCAACAAGCCTAGTCTTATACGTATCGATTGTTCCATCAGGTTTACATTTCAGCTTACATATCCATTTAGTGCCAATGGCATTTTTGCTAGAAGTCAAATCACATAAAGAATAGCTACCATTCTTCATAATAGCATCATATTATGATTGCATAACAACCATCCAATTTTTTGAATTCTGTGCTTCATCAAAAGAAACGGGCTCATTCTCATCATAAAGACTAGAGGCAGTTGTAACATAGAAATTTGATGCAAAAGAAGCACTATGAGAGCCTAAACGAGTATGATATGATAAACATGCATCTAATTTGGTATCTTGCAAAGTCGGCACTAGCCATTTAGGCATAGTTTTTGCCTCCTCTATAGATTTCCTCTCATCAACAAGTGGATCATGTAAATTTGCATCAGAAATGGAATGATCTACATCATCATATGAAACCTATAAAGGTTGAGAAATCACCTCATTTGGACCATCACTTGATTCACCACCTTTAGAAATAGGCAACAAAGTGTCGTACACATCTTTGGAGCTAACTGATGTCTTCTTAGTACATGAAAGTAATGGTTGAATTGCATCTTCCACAAAAACAACATCACGACTAACCAAAATGCATTTATTTTGTGGATGATATAGAGGACAGCCTTTACTTTAAGAATTGTAGCCAACAAAAATACATTTCACTACTGTATCATCCAATTTTATGCATGTTAATGCATATGCCAAACAACCAAAGACACGTAGATGTGCAATAGATGGCTTGTGACCATGCCAAACCTCATATGGAGTCATAGACTACAGTGATCTGTTAGGACATATGTTGCACACATAACAACCTCAAGCCAAAAGCTATGTGGTAAAGCCTAACTTTTGACCATACACCTCACCATCTCCATGAGAAACTTGTTTTTTCTCTCACCAACTCCATTCTATTGAGGTATATTCAGCATTGTGCAATGATGTTTTATCCCACGTTTAGCTAGAAATGAATTAAAATTAGAAGACATGTATTCTCCCCCTCGATCGAAATCGAGGTTCCCATTTTACAAGCTAATAGATTTTTATCCAAAAGTAGAAACTATTTGAAGCATGTAAACACTTAGGACTTTTCTTTCATTTGATACAACCATGCATGCCTCAAAAAATAGTCAATAAAATTTAGGAATTAAAGGTAGTTGCAAAAAGAAGGTGTTTGCATAGGAGCACAAACATCACTGTTAAGAAGCTCCTATTTCTAAGTAGCTCATAGTGAACCATCTTTTGAGAAGGAGGAACGTTGCATTTTGCCCAAAGCATAGCATTAAGAGACATGTTTTCTAGGTGCTTTAAGTTTAGGCAAGGGGGACATCATTTTAGATTTCTGTAGGCATAGCAAACTAGCAAAATTCAGATGACCAAAGCATGTGTCATGGACAAAGGAAACCATCATGAACCTCAGATTCCATGTGAATCCTATATCTCATTATTGGTTTAGAATTAGGAGAAACCAATGCTTCCATTGCGTCTCGAACGTGTCAAAACCCTAAGATTGACTATCTATTGATTAGATTCTGATATTCGAAGATCCTATTCAGATTTTTGATATCATTGATGACATCATCAACTCGCAACCGTCCTTCAGTACCGCCCTTGAAATCCTATATAAGGAGGCCTTGGCCACATACATACTCAGTCTTGCCAATACCAATCTTGGGAGCTCAAGGAGTCATGACTGCAAGTACTCTCCAAGTTCCAGGTCTAGTTCTTGTCGTATTCCTTGTTCTAGTCTTGTCTAGACTTGTATCCTGGACATCGAGCCTTGTCCTCTTGTAATCTCGTAGTATGAGCTCTTGTTGAGTTCTCTCTTGTATCTAGTTCATCTCGCAGAAGGGAGTTCTTGTAATCCTGATATCTTGTTCCATACATATGATCCCAGGTTGTGGGATCTTGTGTATCATCTCTAGTTGAGTTATCCATTCCTAAACGTGTGGTGGGACTTCGTGTATCTGTTACATATCCTTGTATTGTTTCCCCTGTGTGGGTGATCTTGTAATGAGAAGTACATTTCCATAATCTTGTCTACTATAGTCAGGGAGCACAATCTAGTGCTCCCATGACATTTTGCAAAGACTAGCTTCTATCCAAGACCAAGCATCATGGAGAATGCTTATGAACAGATTGTAGCATCACTTCAGAGTCTCAAACAACAAGTCGAGGACCTAACTCATCGATAGACACAAGTGGAGATAGGACATCCGGTGCATGTAGATGCACTCCTCCAAGAACTACAAGAACAAATCGGGATTCTTCAAGCAAATTGTTGTAGAGAAAAGGAGTAAAAGAGAAGAGCCCCAAAATTTTCAAATTAATGGGCATATTTTTCTTCTTCAAAGTCATAGAGAATCCCCTCAAGCCATGTAAATGCACTAGAGGAGTCCTATAGTGGCATAATCCCAATTTGTTGTAAAATATCCCTTTTAAATTAGTAGGAAATTCACTTTTTTGGAATAAAGTGCCGGTCTCTTGTGTGAAAGGACCAAACTTAGGGCACATGTATATAAGTCACTTGCTGACTCTTTGTAGAGACTTTTTGCCATTGTGAAGAAGGAGCTCTCCAAAATTTCGAATTTGCCTCTTTCATGCAGATTTCCATCTTCTCTTTGATCTTGTATGTGTGTGTAATGCTTGGAATGTGTGTGTAGGACTGTTGTCTACCCCTCCCCACTGTTTTTGAGCTACTGTAGTGTGTGTGTGAGCTTGTAGGAGTTGTGGCGTGAGTGCGGGTGCTTCCCACCATTCACTATTTTGGTCATAACTTGAAGCAGATTTGTCAGAATCAAGTGAAACTACTTCCAATAGATGTGTCTTGTTGAGAGCTTCAAAATGAGTATCTATTGACTATATTCGGAGTTCGGAGCTGGGAGAAATCCTTGATTTTTTGAAAACTGTTGTAAGTGGTATCGCGGCAGACACTTTCAGTTTCTCAGTGAGCTTGAGAGGTGGATTAGTCTTTTCTCATTCATAGCAGCTGAACCACTTCATGTTCCATCATGTGTGCACATGTCCTCATACACTTGGTTAGGTCGTTCGATCGGATTGACATTTAAATGAGTGTTAATTTCCCAGTATATGCACTTGTGTTGCAATAGAGGTACAGTCTCATTGGAACGAGTCCTTGAGTCTTTTTGACTCAAGTACACACGTTTTTGGCACCGTTGTCGGGGAACACTCAGCCAAGGTGCCTTCGTGATGGTTATAGATCGAGTGTGATGGAATCGTACTTGTAGAAGTGAACTCGTTCCGTGGCAAGTAGTCAATCACTTCAGCACTTGTTACTTCACATCCCCAAGGTGTGTGTAATGAGTTTTAGGTTTAGGGTTAGCAGGAAGGGAGAGAAGTAGGAGTTAGGGTTAGGTGAGAAGGAGAGGAGAAGTGAAGAGAGGTGAAGTAGGAGTAGGCCAAGACCACTAAAAAAAGCCCAAAAATTGTCTAAAATTAGCAATGTTCAATTCCTGTCAAAAAAGGTATAAAAACCAAAAACATTGACTCATTTGATACTTCACTGCACTCTGGTATCGTCTGCGAGCAGCGACCGGTATCGCGGGAGGAGTATCGTGCATTTCAGACCTTCAAAGTTAGTTTTTGAGCTAAAGGTGCAAGCAAGGTAGTACAAAGGTAAGGTTCCACAAAGATTATCTGATAAAAACACACTAAAAGTGCACAAATGAGTGATTAAATGCATGCGCGGTATCGCGGGGGGGGGGGGGGAACTAGTTGTTAATTGAATTTCTTTGTGAGGGACAGGGGCCTAGGAGTAAAAAGGTGTGTGAGGAGAGCAAGGGGGTGCAAAACTTTTTGAATTTTTAAGGCTTTTTGGCTTGAGTATCGCGATCGGTTGAGTTTTGGTATCGCGATACCAAAATTCCCTTGTATCACGATACTCGTCGAGGTATCGTATCGCCGGGTACCAGTCTTGGTATTGCGATACCAATTTGGTATCGTGTCGCCAAGTGGTATTGTGATCTCACTTTACCCAGTAGTATCGTATCGTTACTTACTGTGGTATCGTTTCGTCCACTTGTCTGATTCGTATCACGATACCATCTTCAGTATCGTATCGCCTTGGTTCTCAGGTATCGTATCGCGAGGACCTTGGCATCGTATCGTCCATGATTGTGGTATCGTATCGTTAATCCCAGAAGTATCGTATCGCCCACTTCCTAGTGTAGTATCGCGATACCATAACTAGTATCATATCGTACAAGTTGGTGGTATCGTATCGCCACTTGTCTTGGTATCGTATCGTCTCGTTGTCCGGAGTTGTATCGCGATACCAAGTTGGTATCGTATCGGCGTATGCTCTAGTATCGTATCGCTTGAGCAATCTGGTATCGTATCGCAGGGCTTCCAGTATCGTATCGTGTGAAAGAGGTGGTATCGTATCGTGGCCAAAATCAGTATCGTATCGTCTCGGTGCTCAGGTATCGTATCGTGAGGATTGTTGGTATCGTATCGTGGCAATAGTTCAGTATCGTATCGCCTGCTATAGCAAGTATCGTATCATGTAGATTCCAAGTATCGTATCGTGGCCAGCTCGGTATCGCCCAGTGCAATATCGCCTGGAAGTGGTATCGGCTAGAGTGGTTGAAGCATTTTGTCAGGTAACTTGAGGCTTTGGAAGAACTACTCAGGGAGAGTCTCTAAGACTTAGAGAGTCTTAGGAGGGTGAATGAACTTGAGGTCAGGGAGAGTGCTAAGTAGCCGAAGAAGTGTCATATCCTCAGTGGGAAGTGGCCCAGGTTAGTCACCACTCTGCCTATTCAGAGACCTCTAGTGACTCAGAGGAGGAAATACCCATGGCTTCGGAAGACATGCAGGGTCCAACTCCAAGTAGAAATTTCATGACTACTGTAGAGGGAGATTACCGTACTTCCTTGCAGTATGTGTCTACAAATGCCCAAGAGATCCCCATCTACCTGGATGGCTTAAATAGATCTGTGGCTAGGATGGTAACTTCCATGAATGCCACAATCGTGCCCCGACCTACTGTCGAGTACGAAGGAGGAGCATACATCGACAAAATTGGTCACATCTACATCGTGACTGAATTTCCTGAAATGATCAATGAAAGCGGAGAATTAGTGGAACCAGAAAACTCCGGAAGAACAAACCCTGAAGAGCTAGTGACTACCCCTAGAGGCAGATCCCAAGTAACTCGAGTCTTGAGAGGAGACTTGATACCTCAAGACGACTATTTATTGGAAGTCTATATGATCCATGGATCAGACTTATTGCTCCAAACAGACTTACCTGCTCCAGGGAGAGAAGAAAGCCCCATGACATTTTATGAGTTAAAGGATCCAGAAGATGAAGCTAGACTAACATACTTGGACAAAAATCAGAGGAGATATTGGCCCGTGAGTGCCTTAGACAGGCCTTGGCTAAGATACATCGGTGTGCCTGTATTTCCTCAGAGTGATCAGGCAACTACGTCGCAAAACCCTTTTGGAAATCAACAAGAGATAGAACATACCACGTCAGTTTAGACCAGCCAACGAAGTGTGCCAAACCGTACTCATGTGCAATTTGCAACTCCAGGAGTGCAGACACATAATCAGGCCCACGCAGGGGTAGGTAATCAGTACCGACCACCCAAAAGACCACGACCACCAGTAGGAGGACAGCCGGGAATGCCCCGAGTTAGACCAGCAGTCCCTGTCTTCCTTGTAATGCCGAGACCGCCTGAACCAATGAGAAGACTGAGATCTATACAAGTGGCCAAGTGTGTAAGAAATCATTATGATGGATTAGGAGAACCTTACGATCACATTGCCGAATTTAAACAAGGTCTAAGGGCAGAACAAGTAGACGACTTCTTTGTGCAGTACGAGTCTTTTGGACTCACCCTCACAAGAACGACTCTAACTTGGTTCCAGCCATTGGACCCTAATCAATTTGGGAACATGGAGCAATTCTTTCAAGAATTCATTGGGGAATTCACGAAGAGAGGGATCAAACACGATTCTGCGTCTTTAATCCATAGTTTTAAACAGAACCCCAATGAAACAGTGAAAACAGAAGCCCGAAGATTCAATCAGTATGTGGATAGATGTCCAGTCGCTGAGAGACCCACACAACAAAAAATGATCTCATTGTTTTTGGATGGACTCACGAATGGAACCCTAAGAATGCTAGTATATGTGAAGAGGTTACAAACTTTGAGTGAGTACCTTCAAGAGTGCATTGATTTGGAAGATAACCTAGCCGAGGACCTCAAAAGTACACCCAGCCTCACTAAATCAGAAGATTCAAGGAGTACCATTACATCCAACTCCAGTAACATGGAAGAATTAGCGGAGATATTAGCAAAGAAACTAGGAGTCCAGGGACAAAGAACTTACCAACATCCAGCTCAAAGAATGCCTATGCTACGGAGATGTAGCTTATGTGGAGGAGATCACCCCACACATTTGTGTGTGCGAGGAGGGACTGGCGCACAACCTATGTATCCGTACAACAGACAGCACCAACAAGGGACTTCTTTGTACTACCACATAGAACCAAAATACACCAACCACACTACTGAGAACTGTCCATTCAATAGGCAAGCACACCCTGTCCAACCACCATAGTACCGACCTTACGGATATCCACCTAGAGAGCAAGGCAGAGAGATACCAAGATACAGTCCGTACCCAACACCAGCAGGAGCACCAAGACCATATGAACAAGCACCATATCCACCACCACAACCAGTATTAGGACCCCAACTGTCGCAACCTCAACAGGTAGTTTCTGTGAAGTATGCTCAACCAGAAGAAAACTTGGAAAGAGCCATAGTACCAGCATCGACAATGACCAACGTAGAATCAGCAAACCCTGGATATGAGCCGCCACCAGGAGATTACTACCCATATGAAGCCAACATGTTAGAGTATGAACCAGCGTATGATATGGCTTATTACGGATATGTAGGCTATGATCAGATTTATGGAATGGAGGTAGCCACACTAATGTATACCGCTCCTAAAGCACAACCACCCATGAGACCACCCATTGGATCGCCTGTGCAGAGAGGACCATGCTATAGATGCGGAGGAGACCATTTTATTAGAGAGTGCCCTCGACCATACCATCCACCACCACCTAGGATGTGGGAAGGATATTGCAGTGATTGCGGAAAGGAACACCTTTTCCGAGACTGTCCTAAAAATCCTACCAAAGTCCAATATACTGCGCCAATCAACGTAATCAAAGTTATAGAAGGATCTGGAAGTGATAAGGAATACACAGTGTCATTAAAGGCCATTACAAGAGCCCAAACGAAGCAACAAAAGGGAAAACAACGAGAAGAGGAACAAGAGAGTAATAACACAGTAAGCCCTAAGACTCAGATAGTGGAAGATTCTGAGGATCCACGGGAGAGTACCCAGAACACCAAAGCACAAAAATGGAAGGAAAGAAGAGAAAAAATCAAAGATAAATGGACAAAAAATAAGAGTCTAGACAATAAAAAACAAACCAGAAACAAGAAGGAGCATAAAGAACAAAGGACTCGGAAGGAGATTACTGAGCCACCACGTACCCAAGAGGTAGAGAAGCCAGGATCAATTCTAGCTGACCCAAGACCAGATGATTTAGACATGTGGTTGAAAGCTTATCAAGCTAGAATTAAAATGGGCCCAAATATAGAGCAGCATGAAAAACTCTACCCTCAAGGGGAATTAGAAAAGGAAAGACTAGCGATATGTAGGAGACTGATAGAGGTAGCACAAGCAACCCTAGAAAAAACTATCCCAACTCTACCGGAGACAAGGATAGCCGAGGCTCAATACGAAGAATGTGTCAAATCCAAAGGCAAGGAACTTATGGAGGAGAATGACAAAGGTGAACGAAGGAAAATACAAGAGGAACCTGTGTCAATAATACCCGACTTAGAGGCAGATTGGCCAAAGGACTTATGGAACCAAATACGAGAAGAGCAATGGAAGAAGAATGGAGTCAGTCAGCCTCCTTTTGAAGAAATAGATGTGGAAGTTTATCAACCACACCCAAACCTAGAGGAAGTATATGAGGAAGTATCAAGACTCAATAGAAATAGGGAGGAAACCCTGAGCATTTCAACATTGCCTAATTACATGGGAGAATACGAAAAGGAGTCAATAATAATACGAGCACCCACAATACATGGGAAAGAAAAGGAAACTCAGAAGAGAGTTCACACAATCTAACGGAACTAAAGAAAACAAAAGTACAATGCAAATTGACGATGGAAGAGTTACTTCAACTTAAGCCACAATTATGGAGGCAGTTAGCAAACCAATTAGAACCAAAGCCAGAGAAGGAAGAAACGAAAGGAAAGGGAAAAGAAAACACCTCTACAATACAAATCCCAGTTGATAAAGTGGGGGAGTTTAGTGAAGGAGACGAAGGTAATACGTGTTTGCCTGTCACTTACAATGGGTACATGACCAAGGCTATCCTAGATACGGGAGCCGGGGTAGGAATTGCCACCAAGGAGATATGGGAAAAATGGGGAAAACCTGCCTTACGACCCACACGCATGAAGCTACAATTAGCAGACGGTCATGTGGAGAAACCCTTAGGAATATTGGAAAGAATCAAACTAACCACCTGTGGAGTAGAATTTGAACACACATTAGCCATTTGTAAGTTCGAAAAAGCCAACAACTACGAAATGATATTAGGGCAACCCTTTATGAGACAAATGCGGGTAGTGCAAGACTGGGGAAGAGATTCATTGTACCTACAACATCAAGGAAACACGACCAAGATAAACTTGCATACATTTGCTTATCAAGATGTCCCTCCACTACAGTGGAATCCCATACACAAGGAGGAAGACGACCTATCCATGCATAGTGCTGGATCAAGCGATCAATCTTGGATGCACGAGGATGCTCAATTATGGATGTGCAAAGAGGCCAAGAATGAGGAGAATAAAAGACAACTGTGGCCGATAGGACATCCTAACTACCGACCAGTAGAGGACCCTGATTACATGCCTCAAATCTTTCCTGATGGGACCTTTGAACCGCATGGATGGATGGAAATCTTAGCCACCTTAGATGTGTGCGTGAATGAGGAAGTTTTGACAATGAACAAGTGCATAGATGAGGAAGGCTATGATGTAAATCTTTATATGGTTTTTCTTCAAGAAGTAGAAGAAGGGGAAGTTTTGGAAAAATAATGGAAAGAGGAATATGAGAGTATAGAAATGGAACTGGAATTCGACTCTGAAGAGAGTTACCTAGACACCATTCAAAGTAAAGAGGGACAACAACCAACGAAGATCTTAGCAATTGAAGCTGCTCCCATGGTACAAGAACAAGTGGAAGACATGAGTAAGACGGAACCGAACCGAGATCTTTTTGAAGTCCCTGAACATTTTAAAAGATATGAAGTAGAAGAGAGAAAGGTAGCCATTCAGATGCCTAAACGAGAGGCTAGAGATGAAGCATATGACAACAAAGAACAAACAAAAAAAATAGTAGTAACAGTGGAAGACGGAGAAGAGTGATGCACCTACATAGGCAAAGATGTATCAGAGGAGGAGGAAGAAGAACTCATACAGCTGATCCAAGATATCGAGACGTGTTCGCATGGACATATAAGGATCTTAAGGGTGTAGAACCCAATATTTGTTCTCATCGAATACCAATGACTGTAGATGCAAAACCATCTAAACAACGCCCTCATACGTATAATGAGGTGTATGCAGCAAAGATTAAGGAAGAAATTGACAAGCTACTAGCTGCAGGATTCATATATGAGATAGAACACATCGAGTGGGTATCACCTCTAGTAGTGGTGCCTAAGAAAAATGGAAAATTGAGGGTGTGCATTAACTTGAAAAAGGTCAATGCAGCCACCATACGCGATAGCTATCCATTACCCATCACAGACCATCTATTGGAAAGGGTATCAGGAAAGGAAGTCTATAGCTTCTTAGATGGATTGTCCGGATACAACCAAGTAGCTATTGCTATAGAGGATCATCATAAGACCACCTTTGCGATCGAATGGGGAGTCTATGCGTTCAGAGTGATGCCTTTTCGACTCACTAATGCACCCGCTACATTCCAACGATTGATGTGTCATGTTTTCAAGGAATTCCTGAAAAAGAGCATGGAAGTGTATGTAGATGATCTATGTACTTACTCGAATCAAAGACGGGATCACATTCCCGAATTGAGGAAAATATTTAATAAATGCCGTCAGTATCGAGTCTGCCTAAACCCAGAAAAGTGTGTCTTCATGGTGAGACAAGGGAAGATCTTAGGACACATAGTCTCAAGAAATGGAATATCCACGGATGAGGACAAGATCAAGGTCATTTTAGAGCTTCCTAGACCAAAGAATGCGAAAGAGGTACAAGCCTTTATGGGACATTGCGGATATTACCGTCGGTTCATTCACATGTATGCCATAATAGCCAAACCCCTGTATGGTCTCTTAACTCAATTCACTTGGACTGAGGAGTGCGAGAAAGCATTCAATGAATTAAAAAAGAGACTTAGCACAGCCCCAATTCTGAAAACCCCAATTGGAACAAGCCGTTTCATATTCACGTGGATGCGTCTAATTATGCAATCGGATGTATCTTAGCCCAACCGGCCGATGAAGGAAAGCTAGATCACCCAATTGCCTATGCGAGTAGACAACTAAATCAAGCAGAAAAGAATTATACCACTACTGAACGAGAAGGGTTAGGAATGGTCTACATAGTGAAGAAATTCAGACACTATCTTTTAGCCAACAAATTCAAGTTCTTCATAGACCATTAGGCCTTACTGTACTTGGTTAATAAACCCTGTAACACGGGAAGATTAGTAAGATGGTTCTTACTGTTAATGGAGTTTGACTTCGAAGTGGTAGTAAAAAAGGGAAACACGCATGTAAGAGCAGACCACCTTTCTAGGTTAACCCACGGAGAACCGCCAAGTGGAATACACGATGATCTGCCAGATACTTACTTGTTCAATCTGGAAGTATGTCCAAAGTGGGCAGAGAAATTAATTCATATACTCACCCATGGCCCACAACACTCAATCAATAAGAATAGCAAAAAGGAAATTCTTCAATCAAGAAATTTGCACATTATCGCTGGAAGCATGTACTATAAGGAACCCAATGGAGTGTTGCTAAGATGTGCCGAGGAGGATGAACAAAAGCAACTAATTGAGAAAGCACATGTGAACAAATGGAGAACACACCAAGGAACGTATGGAACCATTCGGGAATTGAAAAGATTAGGAGTGTACTGGCCTGACATGCCCAAGGACGTCCATGACTACGTGAGTAATTGTGCAGAATGCCAGGAGACAATCCCAGAGGATCATATGTCCATACCATTTTCAACCATAGCACCCAATTGGAGTAAAACATTGTTTAAATTTCTAAAGAACAGAGAACATGAGGAAGGAATAAGCTTAACTAGAAGACAATCCCTAGAAGAAATGAGCAAGGATTACGTACTTATGGGAAAACAATTGTTTAGGAGAGGAAAGGATAATCAATTACGATTATGCATGCATGAAGGAGAGTATCTACCCATATTAGAGATGGCACACGCAGATGCCGCGGGAGGTCATTTTTCAGCTAATAGAACTGTCAAAATGATCCTCTTTGCCGGCTTGTGGTGGCCAACTCTACATATGGATGCGAAGACTTATGTACGAAGCTGTGAAACGTGCCAAAGGGCTAAATACCCAATTAGGAGAGATGACATGCCGTTAAGACCTGTGGTGTGTGCGAGAGCATTCTCCAAGTGGGGTATCAACTTCATAGGACCCATCAACCCACCAGCCAAAGGCTCTCATGCAGAGTACATCATAGTAGCCACAGATTACTTGACCAAATGGGTAGAAGCAAAAGCTACGAGAAAGAACGATGCTCAGACCACTGCTAAATTCCTTTTCGAGAATATATTCACTCGTTTCGGATTACCAATTGAGATTGTGAGTGACCGAGGAACGCATTTTCTTAATGAAGTAATAGAGTCGCTAATGAATGAATTTTTACTGATTCACAAGAAATCAGCCCCATACCATCCCCAAGGCAATGGTCAAGCGGAAAGTTCCAACAAGGTATTATGTACTGTATTGACAAAGATTGTCAATAATGGAAGGTCAGATTGGGACAAACAATTGCATCATGCAATTTGGGCCTTCCGAGTAGCATATAAGACTGCCATTGGAACTACCCCATTCAATTTAGTGTATGGGCAGAACGCTATTTTGCCAATTGATTTTTTAATCCCAACCTTGAGAGTAGCCCAACAGTATGAATGGAACGGACATGAGTTATCCCAACAACTCTACCAAATCGAGAAGTTACATGAAACTAGGTTACAAGCAGTGGCAGGAATCTACGCAGCCAAAAGAAGACAAAAGGCATATTATGATGCACATATAAAAGACAAAGGACTTAAAGAGGGAGACTTAGTCTTGGTGTACACCTTAAAACAACATGCCAAGAAATTACAAAAACGTGGATATGTACCTCTGATCATCAATAGAATCTCTACTAGTGGAGCAGTTAATCTAGCCACTCTAGATGGAGACATTCTTCCTAACTATATAAGTGGATGTAGAGTTAAAAGGTTCATGGAGCCATTGACGGATCAAATGTTAGCACGTCTAGTGGGTGCTCAAAATAGGAAGAAAGTGTTGGTGTAAATCACAAGCCTACACATTTGGCTTGGAAGTTATCATGAAGACTATACATACATGAAGAACCATAGGAACATATGCTAGTGGTTAATTACCACTTTATCTCATTTGTAAAAGTCGAAATGACTTGGAATCTTTTGTAATCAACTACCAAAGTGAGTCGTGGAAAAAGTAGCCTATTTGATTGAGAGAATATCTCCAAGCTTTTAGGACCTTGATCATAGGAAGCCAAAATTTGAATTTGAATTCAAATTTTTGCACATATCCTATAAAAATGTACTTGGAAAAGTCGCGGGTACATCACTTCATTCCCGAGGCTTACTCTACTGAGTTTGAGTGTGTGTAAGGACTACATCATAGCCTACACCTCTCTATACCATTTGGCAATGCTAGACATGCCAATGGGATTGTACACAATTGTTAATCAATAGATACATTTACATCATTCATCTTTATGTTCTCTGTTAATCTACTCAAAAGTCTGTCAACTTATCAAGGGCATATCTCAGTCAATACTCCACCAAATTCAGTGATTCAAAGCTTCTTGGATTCAACGTGAAGTCTACTACATGCTATCAAAAATTGAAGACATTCCATTCAGTAGATTCAGAGAAATCGTCATCGAGGTGCTCACTGGTCTATCTCTGCTACAGTCCTAAAAAGTTGGGGGTATAGCTAATTTTGCTAAATCAATTTCTCTGAGTATAGTTTGTAATTTTACATCATTCCACTTGCAAATAGTAGCTTACTAAGTTAATTAAATACCCCTAGAAGGAGTTTTATCAATTGCTACTGTGCTGGTCACACTGAGCAAAACATTCAGCAGGTGTGAAGACCAAAATAGAAGGTTTTCTTGAGTTTGTGACTTCCAAAGTTATCTGTTTTGATTCAATCATTGCACACATCATTTCCAAAGGACATAGGCCAATTCTTGGTGTCATTGGAAAGCTAAGGAAGTCTACTAATCAAGTATAAAGCAAGAGAGGGCTGGTACAAAGTAGGTTTAGAAGTACCTACTCAGTTTCCTGGATCATCCATCCATCTTTCCCAACAGTGGTATCAGAGCAAATAAGGTAAAATGGGAGATGGTTTTCCTTCATTTATTGACAAATTGGACAGGAACAACTATCAAGATTGGTCTCTAAGGATGAAGACCTACTTACAAGGAAGGAGTCTCTATGGATACATCTCAGGAGATGAGGAATTGCCCTCATTCAAAGCAAGAGGTTTGCCAACCAAGGAGGAGCAAGAAAAACTCAACACATGGTGTGCAAGGGATGCATTGGCAAGGTCTTATTTACTCAACTCTATATCTGACTTTCTTTTACCTCATATCAGAAATTGTAAGACTTCCCAAGAGACTTGGGAAACCTTGTCATCATATTTTTCTTCCAATACAAGGGCTAGGAAAAACCAGTTGTGGATTGAATTCACAACACTAAGGAAGCAACCTAAGCAAGCTGTTTCAGAATTTGTGACCAAGATCAAAGATGTTGCAGATCAGTTAGCAAGCATAGGAGAAGAGATTGAAGAAGAAAAAATTGTAAGGCAGGTAATTAATGGGATCAAGGCTGATGACAAGTGGGAAAGCTTCACCACTGCAAAGGATCTCTACATGGACATGCACACTCTAGATCTTACAACTCTCATGGGTCAACTATTCACACATGAAGAAAAGCTTACCAAGAGGTAACAACTCTTCTGCCCTATACACTGATAAGAAATCTAAGGATAAAGGCAAGAGTAAGAAGGTGGAAGATGAATGCTCTACCTCCCAAGCCAACTATGCAGGGAGAGGTAGATCTTCAAGAGGTAGGGGCAGAGGAGGTAAGCAAGGTAGGGGGAGACCCTATAACTCATCACCATGTAACATTTGTGGTTTGTCAAACCACACCATAGATGAGTGTTACAAGAATTACAAAAATCAGAGAGGAAGAGGCTACCAAAGAGGTGGATACTCTCAGTCTAGAGGAAGGTTCAACCATCACCAAGGCCACAACAACAATTATAACAACAACTACAACAACAATTACAATGGCAACTACCAAGGAGGATTTAGAAATAGAAAGGACTACAACAACTACACAGAGGAGCAAGATGACTCTCTCTTGATCATGAACATGACTTCAAAGTCAGGTACAAATGATGATCACTTATTTTATATTGATTCAGGGTGTTCAAATCATGTGGCTGGTAATGTTGCACTACTCTCTGATCTTGAGGAACCAAAAGGTAAACACCAAGTCCAAACAGGTGATGATACAAAGCATTCTGTAGTTAAAGTTGGAAATGTGAAAACTTGTGATGGTAATCAGAATTTGTTGAGCAGGGTACTTTATGTACCTACAATTACAAAGAACTTAATGAGTGTTGGTCAAATTGTAGAGAAAGGGTTGCAGGTCAGATTCAATCAGTATGGAGCATTTGTGGAGGACCCAAGACATGGATTCAAAAGGATAGCTAAAGGAGAAAAATCAGGTAGACTTTTCACTTTTGAGTTGGAAGATACAAAGAACATTGCATTATACAGTTATAAAGATCAAACACTTTCAGAGCTTGAGATTTGGCACAAGAGATTAGGGCACAGAGGAGAAAGGACCTTGAAGCAAATGTGCAGGGACCAATGTGTGCTTGGGATACCTAATGTATCCAAGCAACATATGATTTACAAGTGTGGTGCTTGTCAATTTGGTAAGTCTCACAGGTTACCCTTCTCCAAGAAAGGATATATGCATGAAGACTATCTAGAGCTTGTACACACAGATGTATGGGGACCTAGCAAAGACCCCTCAATCTCAGGTTCAAGGTACTATGTGTCTTTTATTGATGATTATAGCAGATGGACTGTATTATACTTTATGAAGCACAAGGATGAGGTATTTAATTGTTTTAAGAAATATCTTGCACTAGTTGAAAATCAGACAGGAAGAAATTTGAAGAGGCTAAGGTCAGATGGAGGAGGTGAGTACTTCTCTAATGAATTTGAGGACTTCTTGCAGGACAGAGGCATCAAAAGGGAAATAACCACAAGGTACTCTCCTTAACAGAATGGGGTAGCTGAAAGAAGAAATAGGTTAATTGTTGAGACAGCTAGATCTATGCTTAATGAGAAGAAATTACCTAACTATCTATGGGCAGAGTGTTTCTACTGCCACCTATCTCATAAACAGGTTACCATCAAAGTCACTTGATGGTATGACACCATATGAAGCATGGCATGGTAAGAGACTATCATTGGATCACTGCAAAAATTTTGGATGTGTAGTATATGTACACATTCCTTCACAGGTAAGAGGAAAGCTAGATCCAAAGGCTAAAAAATGTATTTTCATTGGATATGATTTAAATCAAAAAGGTTACAGGTTTTATAACCCTACTAATAAGGGATTTATGGTAAGCAGAGATGTGATCTTTGATGAGAATGATTCTTGGTATGAGAATGAATGCAAGAAGGTCAAACTACCCTATGATTTGGAAGAAGAATTTCCAAAACTTACAAAGGAGGAACCTACTCAGGATGGAGAGTCAAGTTCAGATGATGAAGGTACAATCAACCTTGAAGAGTTCAAGGCATGGAAGTCCAAAGGCAAAATGAAGATGAAGAAGATTGAGGACATACTAGAATCTTCAAATCAATCAATCAGAAGGTCTCAAAGAGAGAGCAAAAAACCTATCAGATATGGGTATGATACATCTCTTGTTACTAAACATTCAATTTATCTTGCAAAGGATTTGCTAAATGAAGAACCAGGATCATATGAAGAAGCAATCACAAAATCTGAATGGAAGGAAGCTATGGATGAGGAGATTGAAGCACTCAAGGAGAGTGATACATGGGAGTTAGTACCCAAGAAGGACTCCATGAAGGTAATAGGATCCAGATGGATCTATAAATTGAAAAAAAAAATCTGATGGCACAATTAACAGGTACAAGGCCAGATTAGTAGCCAAGGGTTTTGCACAAACCCAAGGCATTGACTATGAAGAGACATTTTCTCCTGTGGCCAAGATGCCAACAATCAGAGTGTTGGTTAGGGTGGCTGCATCAAAGAATTGTAACATGTACCAATTGGATGTCAAGAATGCTTTCTTGAATGGATGGATTTCAGAAGAGGTTTATATGTCACAACCTCCTGGCTATGAAGACCCTAAGAAGGTAACTTATGTTTGCAAATTAAAGAAGGCTTTATATGGATTGAAGCAGGCACCTAGGGCATGGAATTACAGGCTAACTACATACCTCCAAGACCAAGGTTTTGTCATGAGTAAGGCTGACACTTCTCTGTTTATTAAGAGAAGTAATTCAGAGGTAATCTATCTTTGTGTTTATGTTGATGACATCATCATTACAGGCAATGATGTCAATGGAATCAGAAGCATCAAAAGCCAGATGATGAAGGAATTCAAGATCAATGATCTTGGATTATTGAAGTATTTTTTGGGACTAGAATTAGTTTACACTAATTCAGGAATATACATTACTCAGAAGAAGTATGTACAAGATATGTTGAAGAAATTTCACTTGCAGGATGCTAAAGCAGCTAGTACTCCAATGGAGGTGAACCTAAAGCTAAGTGCCCATGAAGGTGATGAAGTCCAAGACATTACAGGTTATCAAAGTATGGTAGGTAGCTTGAACTATGCTACTCTTACAAGAATTGATATTGCATATGGAGTTAGTGTGCTAAGTCAATTTATGCACAAGCCAAGGATACCTCACTTAGAGGTTGCCAAAAGAATCTTGAATTATCTCAAGGGTACACAGAACCATGGTTTGTACTTTCCTTACACTTCAGATATTGATATAAAAGTTTATTCAGATGCAGATTGGGCAGGATGCAAGGATGATAGGAGAAGCACTTCTGGATACATTTCTTTTGCAGGTGACAAACCAATTTCATGGTATGCAAAGAAGCAACCAACTGTTGCATTGTAGAAGACAGAGTATAGAGGGCTAGCTAATGCCACTCAAGAAGCCATTTGGATTAAGCTTTTGTACACAGAATTGGGCTTATATACTAGGCCTCCAATTATCTTTGGAGACAATACAAGTTCTCTTCACCTTGCAGCTAATCCTATCTATCATGCCAGAACAAAACACATAGAAGTTCATTATCATTATGTGAGATAGAAGTTGCTAAGCAAGGACATTCAGCTGACCTATATGTCAACCAACATGCAATGTGCAAATTTGCTGACTAAAGCTTTGGATGGGACCAAACTTTGCAGGTTCAAATCAATGATTGGATTGCAGGATATACTTGAAGATTGAAGATGAAAACTTAAGCCAAAATGTTTGTCTTGAGGGGGAGCTGTTGGTGTAAATCACAAGCCTACACATTTGGCTTGGAAGTTATCATGAAGACTCTACATACATGAAGAACCATAGGAACATATGCTAGTGGTTAATTACCACTTTATCTCATTTGTAAAAGTCAAAATGACTTGGAATCTTTTGTAATCACCTACCAAAGTGATTCATGGAAAAAGTAGCCTATTTGATTGAGAGAATATCTCCAAGTTTTTAGGACCTTGATCATAGGAAACCAAAATTTGAATTTGAATTCAAATTTTTGCACATATCCTATAAAAATGTACTTGGAAAAGTTGCGGGTACATCACTTCATTCCTGAGGCTTACTCTACTGAGTTTGAGTGTGTGTAAGGACTACATCATAGCCTACACCTCTCTTCATCTTTATGTTCTCTGTTAATCTACTCAAAAGTCTATCAACTTGTCAAGGGCATATCTCAGTCAATACTCCACCAAATTCAGTGATTCAAAGCTTCTTGAATTTAGCTTCAAGTCTACTACATGGTGTCAAAAATTGAAGACATTCCATTCAGCAGATTCAGAGAAATCGTCGTCGAGGTGCTCACTAGTCTATCTCTGCTACAGTCCTAAAAAGTCGGGGGTATAGCTAATTTTGCTAAATCAATTTCTCTGAGTATAGTTTGTCATTTTACATCATTCCACTTGCAAATAGTAGCTTACTAAGTTAATTAAATACCCCTAGAAGGAATTTTATCAATTGCTACTGTGCTCGTCACACTGAGCAAAACATTCAGTAGGTGTCAAGACCAAAATAGAAGGTTTTCTTGAGTTTGTGACTTCCAAAGTTATCTGTTCAATCATTGCACATATCATTTCCAAAGGACATAGGACAATTCTTGGTGTCATTGGAAAGCTAAGGAATTCTACTAATCAAGTCTAAAGCAAGAGAGGGCTGGTACAAAGCAGGTTTAGCAGTACCTACTCAGTTTCCAAGATCATCCATCCATCTTTCCCAACAGAAAGAGGAAGAACAGATTAGGGAGGAGGCCTGACAAGAAGCCCTAGAACGCATTAAGAAAAGGAAAGAATGGATAAGACAAGGAGATGAACGCTATCTCCAACGAGAAGAGCCTATCCCTATGGCCAACTACCAAGTCCATGACTCGGACACGATGAAGTCATATATGTCACAGCCTTACCTGAACCTAGGGATCGGCAAGATAGAATACAAATTGATAGATGCATTGATAGACTCAGGAGCAGGACTTAGTTGCATACGAAATACAGTCATAAAAGATCTGCAATTGAGTATGAATTCCACAAGAGCCTGATTGATAGGAATTGGAGGTCAAACCCTAGAATGCATTGGAACAACAGTAGTATCCCTCCACCTAGGAAATTCCTCCATGGAACAAAGAGTCTTAGTGTGCAAAGATGAGGATCTAATAGAAGACTTAATCCTAGGACAGGACTGGATCATTGAGAACAAAGTAAGCATCAACCTAGCTCAAGGCTATGTTTCTGCCAAGATCTAGCATAAAGAAATTTTGAGCCTATTAGGAGAGAAGCCTTTACTTCAACCAAAGGTAGTCGAGAGTTCTGAGAGCTACCAAGAAAAGACACTGGAAAGTGATCCCAATCCTCATATCTCAGAAACCAATCTAGAAGGCAAAGAAAGTTCAAACTATACAATGTCTATAGAAGAATCGAAATCACCACATTCAGGTGAGGAACAGCAAGTCACTAAGGAAACCAACTCTCCTCGAGCTCCTCACCCAGCCAAAAAATCACCATATTGGAAAACAACAAGCAGATACTCGTATCAAGGGAAGGACAAATACAAGTGGGTACGCAAGGATCAGGTGCAAAACGGGAAGAAGTCAACACCCACACTTAAGAAGAAAGCAGAAATGAAAAAGTCAGCTACACCAAAGTCCACACTAATAGGACTCTTGCAGGTATGGATCCCCAAGCCTTTGATTGAAGCTCAGAGATCACGCTGTGGTCGTGATACGATAACAAGCTTGAAGATTTGGAACATAACATTCAACTCAAAAAAAAACTTGGTAGCATGAATGCAGATTGGTAATTTCCATCCCTCATTAACTTCTTCACCATGTTTTGATAACTTGCATAATTTGCTTGAGATAATAAATTATCGATGATATGGGTCATTTGGTACTTGCTCATATCATTCTCATGCATGGCTGCAAAGATTTGACAAACATTGTGTGCAATTTTTGTGTTAAAACGATCGTGTATGGGATATGAAAGGGTGTTCATCTTCTAATCAGGTTTTATAAACAGATGTTTCCATCATTTCATTGACTATCTCTATATATAATATGCAATGGCTGTGGTGCAATGTTTAAAAAGGCAAAAATATGTGCAGATGTGAGCAATTGTTTTATTTTGGACACATAAAGCAAACAGGTAGCGTGGATGCAGAACTAGGGGGGTACGAGCTCTTTGAGACACTGCCAGGTTTACATGGCATCGTGTGGGACATCAGGATCTCACTCGCAGGATGTTGGCTATCCGCCTTCTATGATTCCACAGGTTACGTGGAGAGAAAAGGGGGGTCTTCCTTTCTTATGAGGGATCGTGGCTCAAGGAGCGGGGATTTTTTACTTACTTTTGTGGGGCATTCCAAATTAGAAGGAAAGAGTTCTCTCGGGGGGAGAGACGTACAGAAGTGAAAGGGGTATTCATCGGGCAGAGAATCAAAAGAGGATTACTACTGAAGGATGGAACAGGACTGACGATCAGAGACAGACTCCCGATAAAGATAAATAATTGGTGGAGATATCAGAAGTGTACGCTGAATTGAAGGTGCAGAATGAGCTAAAGTGACGGGAGAGGAAAATAGAAGCTGCTTCGTTTAATCAGAGGTGACTTACTGATAAGCTATGGAGCCATATCAGGGGGAAGCGCACTTCCATTTTTCATGTATGTGACCAGTCGGATCTTTTCAAGGAGGAGCTCTCTGTTTTCTTTCTGGGAGGACTAGGGCTGCAAAAGAGTTTGCATGCAGAAGTCTGAGAGGGTTGATACTTGCCGCACAGATTTTAAGATACAAACTATTGAGAGCTTGCGCAACAGATATGGGACATTTATAATGACATTATTGCGTTCATCAAGAAGGGGGATGCGCGCTGCAGAGAAGAAGATACGTGCTGCAGAGAAAAAGAAGAAGGGCGCTGCAGAGAAGGAGGAGATATCCGACCTTTACTGGATCATCGATTACGAAGAAGAACCAGCAGCTGTTTAGAAAGCAACAGCGCATCACAGATATGTTCGGGCGATGGCTAGAATGATCGAAGGTGTTTTTTTTCATGGTCAAGCATTTTGAGATAAGTACTAACGAACTATCTTTTGCGAAGCCAGCTCCATGAAACATATCAGAGTTTGATCGTGCATACATATACGTCTTTATGTTTAATTGTATAATCTCTGCATATATTTACTGTTATGCGTACATGAAAAATATGATTCGATAACTGTTTCTTGCATATAAGATTTATATATCGATGACGATGGGTTGAACTATTTTTTAGTAAACCATATATATTGATGCGTTAGTATTTGGTGGGAAAGAGTCATAGATGAGTAAAGAGAAGATTGTGGCTGCTGCGCATCAGCACTGTCAATGGTTTGATTGTAATAACAGTTTCCTGTGTTGAATATTTAAACGAGTTTCGATTTTTAGTCAATAGAAGACATACGAAGAAATGCCTTTTTCATGGGAATAGCGTGATTGAGTTATTGTTTTTCATCTTTAATGTAGTTTTGATACATATAAACGATATAGGTTCATGCAGTTTTTTATCTCTGCACATGGAGATTAGCAAGATGCAAACAATAATATATATGTGTTATAAGCTTCCTAAGAATATGACCTTGCGCTTTTTTTTTTCCGGAAAACTTTCTGTGCTATTTATTAGCTATGTCCTTGTATGGATTTCCAATAAGGTTTTTCTAATCTTGAGAGTTTTTATTTTGTTCACCTAAACATAACATTGCTATGGGAAAGGCAATAAAAATCGGAAAAAACTCTATTAAAATGTGATTTGTTATCAAAGCGAAGTATCATTTTAACGCAAAGCGAAACATACTTTTCATGTTTATAGAGATGCTGCTTGAATGATGAGTTTATTTTTATTTATTGATTTTATGCGTGCATGCTCACAGCATATTTGTTTATGAGAATGAACTATAGGATTAATGATGCTTTATCATAAGCATAAGGTTTACAGGTACGAATTCAGATGTTGAAATGGTTATTGCATACTTTGATAGTCGTCATGTGCTCTGTATAAATTAGATATTTGATGCATTCACGTTAATCGTTTTTGTGTTGTGTTGTTGTGTTGTACTCAACTTGAAACATTTGGATTTTACTTTGCTAACGTGAAGACCGGCTTTGGTCGGAGATAAGCTCTTGAAATA
Organism: Ceratopteris richardii; assembly: GCA_020310875.1. Classification (NCBI taxonomy): domain Eukaryota; kingdom Viridiplantae; phylum Streptophyta; class Polypodiopsida; order Polypodiales; family Pteridaceae; genus Ceratopteris; species Ceratopteris richardii. Next base: position 97,994,609 of record CM035422.1, read on the forward strand.
GTCTTGCAGAAACAAAAGACATTTTGAAATTAGTATTCTGGATATTGACACATAGGCAGTCTCTTTAAGGTTACAGTACTTTGCTTACAAGTTGGCAAAGCTAATAGAAGGTATTGAAAACATTTTCAAGTCAAATATTTCTTACCATTTGAGCAAAAGATTAGAGAGACCGTAGCTATTGAACTATATATACGAATGCCTGAATTAAAAGTAGATTTTGTTTCTGTTGTTATTCGTTCTTAAGTCCAAATCGTAATGGTTACATTACCGCGTTGAACTGTATACTCTGAATGCAAATATCCTCCGTACGAAGAGAACTTGATAGTGCTATAGTGCATAGATCTTTTTGTTAAAAGATGGAACCGTTTCCTTTAAACCCATTTAACATTGTTTGTAACTTATGATGATTTTTTTCTCATAATAGAGAAAACTATGCATTAGCGTTAGGTTCGATTTTTCAAAAACCGAGAGCACATAAACTTCTCATTTCTAAATAAAGAGAACTTTATGAACGTTGATTCCAATCTATATTACTGCAGCACGTATCATTGGCTTTGAAGATTTACGGTGTTATGGAACTCCTAAAGTTTGGTTTCATAACTTTTTTATAAGATCCAAAAAGGCATGCATTTGCTGAAAAATATTGGCAGGATACAAAAAAATAATTTTCTTTTTAAGATTTTGAGCACTCAGTCTAGAGGGAGTTGTTCTCTTCCATAGTTTGTCTATGAACAGAGTTTAGACTTTGCCTTAGTTTAATCTTCAAACTTGACATAAGTCCTCAAACATTAGTTAAGCTAACAACCAATTTCATCCCTTATCAACAACTTGCGTACATTTAGGTGCCAACTCCTATCAAAGCGGAATGCTTGTTTCAATAGAAACCAGATGTGCCAATTAATGCAATGAGATTTCAGCAAATTAGGCTAGTGCGATTTGCTTATTGACACGATTTGCTTGTCAAAAATTGGAAACTATAGTGGCACAATTGAAATATGCAACCGATTAAAGTCTAAGACAAACACTTTTTTTTATTCACCTCACACTGGTTACCTCCTTTCCTTGAAAACTTGCGACAACGCCAACAGATATGGATTCCCAAGAAGGTCACCCAGGCAGCTAAGCAGGCAATAAGCACTCAGGAGAAGGCAATACATCAGAAAAAGCGAATGACACAACCACATCAGATTCGTCCCAGAAACAAGAAAAGAACCGTCTGTACTACTAGAATGCTAATGGAAACAAAGAGAACACATGAAGCCCGAAGAATCAAAGAAACAAAACTACCTCTCTCAGTGGTCACGAAATGGATTTGGAAACCCAAGCAACTGCAAGGAGTGGACAATCGAAGTAACAGAGATTCCCATTGCACTCATGAAGCCTCTAATGCACCTCAAGTATGCATAATAGGGCCACAATATGAGGCCAAGCATTCGGCACATGATGTACATTATAAAACTAGTGGTGCACATTCGCCAAGTGGAATTAGGTCATAGCTTCAACTCTCCTAGGAATGGACATACTGTGTACATAAATAAAAGCTTCGGCTATACTAACGATTGTGTTTTTTATCCGGAATATAAGAAAAAAAAGTGGTAAGAGATCTCACCTATGGAATCATGGGAAACGGAGTGATGAGCGACAACAACACACTGCAATGCACTACACTAATTGCTATACTTCCTTTCAAGCTAATGCACTTGTCATTACAAGTGCAGATGGCTTCTGAAGACTCGGAGGCTACGATTCAGGAGGAGGCACAGGAATTTCCTCCCCAAAGTCTCACAAAAGCCAAAGGACATTGGTTTAGAGAAGAACAACTAGCAGGAGAGTATCTCTTCCTAACGAATATAAAGATCATGGATACAAATCATCATTTTCCGATTATGTCTCAAGACTTCTGAGTGTTGCATGAACTACCATCTACAATCGCCATAATGAAGAAAGCAGGAATTCATAAATATTTCGAATTGCCCATATATAAGCCCGACTTCCAAAGATGCACGCAAGTCATGAACACCTTACAGCCTGCACTGCATGATCCATTAGTGCCTGAGGCTAGGGTGATGGATAAACAAGGTGAATGGGTTGTCATCCAATTTACACATGATCTGATTAAGGAAGCATTCGGATGGGAGAAAGACGGTGTCACGGTGGTAAAAGAAGAGAGTCGCGGAGCCAAGACACGAACATTCATAGATATTAACAGAATAGACATCGAAGAGGAAGTCAGACTAATCCACCAACATTTCTGCTTCCCAAATATGCATCGGTACACGGCTCCTCAAGAGATTATAGTCCAATTGCTCTCCCATGCCATCAAACAGATTGGCAACCAGATTAATATGACTCCCTACATACAAGAAAGATTATTCGAAGCAAAGAAGCAATGGAATAATAAAAAGTTCCTCAATGGTAGTGTGGCCCTGACCATCTTGATCTACCATGCTTTGGGCATAAGAGAATACTTGCAGGAAATGCCATCTTCGACTGCTCTTGCTCAGTACGTCAAATTCGCCGCAGTTCCTAAAAAGAGAAAAGGAGTAAAGATTGTGGAAGTGGCAGAAACTAGTTCTCAACCCAAAATGAGAGGCACGAAGAGACTCAGAGAAGTTAGGCAAGTGGAGGAGAAAGTCCCGACAACAAAAAGAATCCATGTGCTCCCTAAGACAACCATTGAAGGGCAAAAAACAATCACAGAGGAAGAATTGACTAAAGCCCTGGAAGAGACCCATCAATACACAGAAGGCCAAGTCAATTTACCGGTGCAAGGTCATCATTATCAACAGACCCAACAAGAAATGGAAGCAAAAAGAAAGCTCACCAAAGTCCATCGGTACAGGGAAATAGGGCTGGACAATTCAAGCTCATCCGCGGATGCACAAGAAGAGCCCAACAACTCACTACTAAATGTAGATATTCAAAGTGAGTCAAAGGATGATGGACAATGGGCAGAGTTGAATGAAGTTAACTACAATGAAGAAGCAGACGACATAAAGACGGATGATCACATTACACATCCTAATACGGACAACAAAAGTCAGGGAGCAAACCAAGAAGGTACGCATGTGATAAAACTTAATGAGACTTCCACTATTCGTATCAAGGAGGCTACACCACCTCGCGGAATGTCCGTAAAGATACCAAAGGAGGAGCCTCAGAAAGAGAAAGTAGAAGACGAAGAACCCTTCACACCAATAAGGGTAGTGGCAGAACCCTCCCCCATGGATGTCACATTTCAAGGGAGTGCCACAAAAGCTGTTGATCTGGATGAACAGGAAAAGATTCAAAACATACAATTACAAATTAGACAACCACACAACGAAACCATCCATATGGAGCAGGGAAAAGATGTGCTCACAGGCAAAGCTCCAAGCATACCAAGAACTTGGTTGAATGTAGACATTGCTCAACTCAAGCATGTGGTACAAGACATGATTAGAACCGCTCTAGATACGCAACAACTAATGCTTGAGGCTGATGAAGACTATGATCAAGCAATGCAAGATAAGCACGACCTTCAAGTAAAGAGTAAGAATCTTTCAGGGGAATTGAAATTAGAAAGAGAGAACCTAAGAAACAAAGAGAAAGAAGCCCAAGAAGCCAAAAAGCAATGCAATGAGTTAATGGCCAAAAACGAGAGATTAAAAGCACAACTGCAAGAAATACAGACAAAATATGAAGCTAGCGAGACTGAGAAGGCGCGAATCGCTGCCCGGAGCAAAATATTGGAATCACATATCAAAGTATACATGGAGGAAGCAGAGAACTTAAGGAATAGAAATAAAGAACTCATGACCGCCCTTCTTAGTGACCAGCGAATAGAGGTTCAAGAAAGACCAGAAAAAGATATCAAAGAATTGGAGACAAAGATAGCTAAGTATGAAGATCAGCTCAGAAAGGAGCAACTCACCATTGCCGAATGGGAAAAAAGGTACATGGATGATACGGCAACCCTAAGAACTAAATGGAAAAAAGCTGAGAATCGGTACCTGCTGCAATGTAAAGAAGAAACTGATAATTTGGATATCGTGGCACAAGAACTGCTCAAACACAAGGACACCATTGCATAGGCTATTGAGGAAATAAAGAAGAAAGACGCATTGATTAAACAGCTTCAAGAGCAGTTAGAGCAGAAAACAATGGAGGGGACACCAGTAGTTCCAAAATCCGCAGAGGCTACTGTGGAGACTGAGGTACGTCCTCTCTCTCCCCCCTCACATCATTCACCGATAAGGGAGGAACAGGAGGTTCACATTGATCATAATACTCGGGAAATTGCAGAATTAAGCCGATCGAAAAGGGCACTACTGGTGTCCTAGCTCATTGCTGATTTTGAAGACCAAATAATACAGATCATGAAGGAAGCTCACATAGAAAACAAACAACTAGAGCAAATTTTGAAGCCCTTCAATGTACCATATGGTCTTCTAAAGGAACAAACGTGTCATTATATAAGGACAACCACTAATCAAGAACCTGATAGCAACCTCTAGTTCGACAAGAATACTTTCAATTACACTCAAGAGGAGTTCGAGCAAGCGGATCCCATATGGAGGAGGAAAATTTTGGAAAAGAATCCTACACTGCGGGTACAGTGGGAAGCATCACCATATGTGCTTCAAGTCAATCCATCCTTTTGTCCTATACCCCGCAGACGCGCCTGGACGCAATTTTGGGAAGGTCAACGCCAGGGAAATATCAATAATCAGTGGCTCAACTATCCGTTGTTACCTAGTCCGCCACATAATTACCTACCGACGGAGGAATATATGGTAAAAACTATGGAATTTTGGATTGCCAGATATGCTACAGTCCCTGATTTAGCTATTAAAATGACAAATAAGATATTCAGCATGCTACTTACGGTAATCAAAGTATTCCAACATGCAAAATACACTTTTTTGAATTTCATTGGCATTACGCAAGGATCGGAAGCACTCATTTTTTATCTATCCACTATTCCAAGCCGCCTGACACTTATGGCATATTATTCTCGAATCATGTTTTTGTCATCAACGTATATGCAAACTTTCGAAGAAGCATTTTTCACTGGCTTCTTGGAAATAGATTCACAGATTTTTGTAAAAATGACTTCAAACTTGAATGCACGTCTGGTTGCTTATGAAACAAGTTTTTTTGCGGATCACCGACAAGCACCAGAGGACGGAGTTAAGTCCCAGCAATGGAAAGAATTTATGATTTGTCATGCTAATCTGCTGAATCAACGAGAGCAAGCAGCCATACAGACATACACACGTCGCCACAAAAATCCTGTTGGGGACGACAGAGTTCAGGAGGAGGGACGTGTGGAATGGAAATCAAGCAAGAAAAGAAGAAGAAGAAGATCAAAGTCAAAAACAACTCAATAAAGAATGAAGATCATGATACAAAAGAACCACCCTCTGCCCAAAGCCCCGCAGGGGCACGCATCACGCAACAATGCGAATCATCTAGGTCCTGAGAAGTGGAATTAAAGATCAATCAGAACCAGAACATTTCATGGGAAGGACGGACCAGGGCTAGGAACTATACATGAAGAAGTGCAAGACAATAATTGGCAGGTAGTAATCCTTCCGATGATAGCATGCGGTGAAAAGAAGGTAAACAGGCTCAAAGCAATACAACAGGATCACATGTGTGCAACCAGGACAAATCAGAGTACCACAAGCAAGACATAGGTCATTGGTGGCATGCGTGGCAACCCCACTGAATACAGCAACCCAGATATGTGATATACGGAATACCAAGGGGCAAAACATAAGCAAAGGACAGAGATCGGATAAAATAACAAATTCTCTGACGGTCCTTATTGCTTCTCCGACCACTGGGTGCGTGTATTCAGAACTCTTAAAGCAAGCCAAAGACAGAAGCAAAGGACAAACCTCGGATAAGATAACCAATTGTCTGACGGTCCTTACTGCTTCTTCGACCACTGGATGCGTGCACTCAAAAGACTTAAACAAGTAGCCAACGAGAAGCTAAAGCTTGTCAAGGGACAACAGAGACAAAGAGGAGGAGAGTGTTGCAGAGCAAAGGAATAAAAGAGAAGAGCCCCAAAATTTTCGAATTAATGGGCATATTTTTCTTCTTCAAAGTCATAGAGAATTCCCTCAAGCCATGTAAATGCACTAGAGGAGTCCTCTAGTGGCATAATCCCAATTTGTTGTAAAATATCCCTTGTAAATTAGTAGGAAATTCACTTTTTTGGAATAAAGTGCCGGTCTCTTGTGTGAAAGGACCAAACTTAGGGCACATGTATATAAGTCACTTGGTGACTCTTTGTAGAAGACCTCGCCAATGGAAACCCTTCGAGTCCACTCCTAAAGATGAGTCTATGCCTGAATGTATACAAATAGATGTAACTAGATTCCAGCCTCTAACACCACAAGAGAAACAGAGAAGGAGAGATAACAAGTTATGCCTCTATTGTGGAAACCCTGGGCATATTGCAATTAATTTTCCCAGCAAGAGATCAAATTCCAGAGTTGCAGCCACCCTTGTGAAGCAGGGAAACCAGGAAGTCTAGTTATAAAATAGACTGTATAGTCAGACTATGACATAAGAAAGGGTCTCATAATTCCAGCTACTCCCATAGAAACATGTCTTGCACCCAAGAGGACCTTTCCCTTACATCCCCAATAGATTCAGGAGCCTCCTCATGTTTCATCGATGAACGATTGGTTAAGAAACATGGAATTTCTCTGCTTCAAAAGAACAAACCAGTAGTAGCAGAAGTAGTAGATGGATGACCTCTAGCATCTGGGGATATAACCATGGAAACTACACCATTAAGAGTACACCTTGGTGACCATGGGTCCCACATATGTTTCAATGTAATATCGAGCCCAATACATCTAGTTATCATTGGAATGCCCTAGTTAAAGAAGCATAATCTAGACATTAATTGGGAAAAGAATAAAATCACCCATCGAGATATCCAGAAGAACCCAACATATGTCAGAGCCTGAATAGAACTCATATCAAGGGATTTTTGGTGGCCTCAACTGTGGAAGGAAGTCAAAGAATATATCCGAACTTGTGATGCTTGCAATAGATCTAAGGTACGGCTGTCGTCGAGATTTTCTCTCCTCTCTCACTCATGAAGGCCTACAGGAAACACATTTGGTGAAGGTAGCCAGAATTCCTTGAGAAGTCCAAGATGCATCAAGGATGTCAAAGGGAGTTCACATGCAAACTTTGGAAGAAATCGAGCAAATCTAGGGTAGCCGTCAAAGCTGGTCAAACTTTGGAAATTAGGGCAAAAATTTCAATATCTCCAAATCACATGAAAATTCATGTACTTGTAAAGCCTATCAAAGGTAGTGTATAGCCTAAATTTCACATGTAAATGGATTTTCTAGCACATTGATATGCCATGTGCATTTTATAAAAATGTAATTTTTCCACTTAGACCCTACAAAATCTTGTATAGGAATTTTTGTTAGCCATATGGTTTGGCATGTATAAAGACATATGTGGCTACATATTTGTACAAAGTTTCAAGGTTATCAAAGTTTCCTAGACACCTTAATGCCACCTTGCAAGCTTCCAAATGTATTCAAACTTGTATAAGGGAGATTTAGATAAAAGCTTTTTCTGCATATTCCTGAAGGAGATCTTTGGAAACATAGTCCTACAAAGTTTCATCTTCATCAAAGCCTTTTTGGAGGGTCAAAGAGCACAAAATCTAGTTTTCAAGGTCACCACAGTTTTCTAGTTTAAGCAAATTGAAGGGTTGAAGGGTTGCCACATGGTAAAAGCTGATTGAGCCATGTTGTACGATCAAGATGAGCTCATATTCAAGGGTGGAGATAAACTTATGCTTAAAGCAAGGAGAATCCGCGAGTTTTTTTCATCAAAGAAGACTTTTTTGACAGTTAAAGATCAATAATGCAACTTTTCTCTAAAAATAGTGGCATATCTTATCCGAATTGATGTCAGCACTGATCCGACGGTCCAGATGATCCCCAAATCCAATGGTGGAGAATGAAGGCACCTAAATTTACTCCTTTACACTAGATTTGATAGAAAGAACAATTCGAAGCCATTGATTTGATTAATCAAACGGTTGTAATCAAAAGTAGTGATCCTAGAGTTGAGAGTTGATTTCTCTAGATCCAAGGGCCCAAATTCATTCAAAAAACTATATAAACCCCCCTCCAAAGTCCTAGAGCAGCATTGTTAGGCATCCATAGGGCTCTTGCTAGCTTAAGGTTTCCTTGAGACGATCACCTTCAGTTGAGCGAGTGAGGATCCAAAGGTGGGCTAGTATGAGTATAGTACCTAGTTTCAAATTTAGGTTAGAACTCCAATCTAGGATAGGCTCTTGAAACCAGTATCTCTATCTTGACTCACCCTCGGTGGAGCGTGTGAGTGAGTTAGAGCTGATTTTAATGAGTCTTAGAATTCTTTAGTTAGACGTTACAAGCCTAGACATACATAGGGTCAATGAAGTGGAACTCATCTTCTTATGTGTGACATTCAGTTGAACTATCATGGTTTGAGGGTTAGAACCGCCTTTGATCAGTAGACTGCTTAGCTTGACGTATCACGACGATCTGGTACATGTATATTAATTCAAATCCTTTTAATTCATGTCAGTTGTCACTTGTCTCTTGTCTCTTGTCTCTTGTCTCTTAGTCTCTTAAGTATTTTTACATGTCTTCTATTTTCTTATATGTGTGAGAAGGCTCTGCAATATTGCATTGAACTAGTGAGGATGTTTCATTGAACTTGTGATTAAACTCTATCATCATAATTCACTTGCATGCATATAATCCATACATACACATACATATTGATTAGTTTCTGAAAGTGTATAAGAAGCTCCAATATTGGACCATTCTTCCTTTCGAAACTGATTTATGTGTAAGGATTCCATCTATTCTCATCATGCATACAAATCATCCAAAGAAGACTATGCATATGGATTAGAATTAGGAAGTGTTTAAGAAGCTCCTTCAATGGACCATTCTTCCTTCCAAATTTGATTCGTGTGTATGGTTCTCTTTCATTCTTATCATTCATGTTCATAAATCTAACTTGCTCTCCTACATTCCCATTCCCATAATCATTTCAACATCTCTCTCTTCTCCATACTCAACATTAATTTCACTTTCACGTCCTTAAACCTTCCAACATCCATTAGCTTCATACACCCTGTGTGTGCCACGAATAGACCCGATCCACCCGGATTGCGATCACCTCCACATTTGAACCCGACGTGAAACGCTACGTGGCATTTGCTTCTAATCTTGTTGGGAGGTTGTGATCCATATCCTTTGTTTCATATTTTTCATCCTCATCATATCATCATCATCATCCTTGAGTGTTGCACTCGATTTCTCACGGTATCGTGCACATCTTCGTTGTGAAGTAAACGCATTTGTGAGAGATCTAGAGAATCGTGCATCAGTTGCTCATTCACATAAGATGGAGGAAGTATTCAAATCCCTTATTGTTGAGAAACAAGGCCAAAGAATAGTCTCTTCTATGTTGAGAGAGAAGGGAAAATTCAATGGCATCACAAGCTACTTAGATTTGTTTGAAGAGCAAACTATGATTTTTGGTCTTCCCAAAGATCTTTTGATATCATTCTTTGAACAAATTGTTGATAGCTCTATCATAAACCGTGTCACTCAATATGATACTCTTCCTTGGAGTGATTTTAAAAAGGAGATGTTCAAAGAATTCTATCTTGAAGATTATAGCCAACATAATCCGGATGGATTCTTACGATGGGTCAATTCCCCAGAGCCTAGTAGCTCTATTACTAACTTACAAAATGAGTATATTAGACGCTATGAACAACTTCCTGATGAGAATAAGATAACTTTGGAACCTGATCTTGTGATCAATTTTCTTAAGCTTCTTCATCCTGAAACTTGTAGGGAAGTTGAACGGCGATTAGAAGAGCCAGATAAGCGCTATGATCTTACTAAAAATTGGCAAAAAGTGTGTAAAGTAGTAGAGGTTATAGCCCATAGTCATCAAAGACAATCCATGCTTTATGAGCAAACTAGTGTTCCTCAAGCTAGCCTTCCACAAACTAAGGAGCAAGTTAGAGAACAATCACATGCTATGCTTTTTGACTCTATTCTTATTCCTCAAATGATGGAGCCTACTCAAGGTTTTAAAGTAGAGACAAATAAAAGTGTATTTGAACAATCTCAAGTGGAAATTCTCACTAAGCAAATAGAAAGTCTTATTGCTACACAATCCAATTTGTCCAAGACTATAGATGCTTTACAATCTAATTAAACCAAAACTTTCCAAAATCAAATGAACCCAATGTCTTTTCAAGAGCCTAATCAACATGCTATAGCTACCAATCAAAATCCACAAGTAGCTCCTACTCAAGACATATATCCTCAAGCTTCTCAAACAACTTTTCAAAATCCTCAAAATCAAAATTTTCAAAATCGTCAACCATATACTATGGAAGCTCCTCTTGCACCTCAAGCGCCACATGCTGCTCCCCAAGCTCCTCAAATACATCAAATGCCTTATCAAAATCCTAATTATCTTGTTCAAGCAATTCCTTATCAACAAAATACTCAATTTCAAAATTTCCCACCACAAGTTAATCAAAATCCTCAAAATCAAAATGGTTTTGTGTGTGGCCCTCGTAGGTGTCCTTGGTGTGATTCATTAGAGCACTTTTTGAGAGATTGTGAACTATTGAAGGCTACTAAGGAGCAACGACTAGTAATAGACATAGACAAAAAAATATGTGACTATCGATCTAGGCTACCTTTGCAAGGAAATTATGGTAAGGGAGGAATGAAAAAACACTATGAAAATATAACCATAACGGACGTAGGAACTAGAGGAGTGAAACTAGAAACTCTTGATGAACAACAAGTAGAATCAAGTAAACCCACAAAGGAAGGTGACTTTTCCATAGAGGCTTTGGTAAGAGCACGAGATGAGATTAGGAGAATAACGGCTTGGAAGTCACCGATAGAAGATCAATCTCTTATTTCTCACATATCCAATGTAGAAGAAAAATGAAAAAGAGATGAAGTTGAGCCTAGTGAGAGAAGAGTGACTCGAAAACAAACCTCAGAGGGAATACAAACAATCATAGAGCAAGGAGAAACATCACAATCCAAAGATAAAAAACAAGAATCACAACCCAATGAACAAAAACAAGAGGAGAAACAAAAAGGGAAGAAGACAACGCAAAGAAAAACAGAACCAAAGCCTTTAGATAAACAAGAACAATAAAAAAAAACTGAAGAACAAACACGAGAACATGAACAAAAACAAGATCATGAGCAAAAACAAAAGAAACCAAAGAGAAAACCTAAAGCCATCTTGATTTCAGAAATTGAGGATCAAGATCAAGCTATGAATGAAGCCTTAAACTTTGATGAATCTGATGAAGAGGACTTTGATGATGATGAAGTAAATATTAATAAAAATTTCTTAGGACCTATTCAACCTGACCATGAAAATCATGAAAACAATCCTGAAGGTCACTTTAAAAGAAAATTTTGGTCTAGGGGTACATCAGAGATGCATGTTAAAATAGGAAATGATAAGAACACTATCATTGTAAATGCATTAGTAGATTCTGGCTCCGAAATCAATGTGATTTCAAGAGAAGTCTATGATAAGTTTCGATGGCCCATAGATAAAGATTGTGGATGGCGTATGAGAACTGCAGATAATGGTGTAGGTACCCTGTATGGAGCTTGTGCTAGTGTGCCCATATCCATAGGAGGAATCACAGAAGAGTTTCACTTTCTTATTCAAGATAATTGCTCCTATGAAGTTCTCTTAGGTCAACCCTTTATTTGTGAGAGTTGTATGGAAACTAAAGCCATGGATGATGGGTCTACCTATGCTAGATTTAAGTCTAAGGATGGAATGCAATCACTTCAAGTCATGACGATAGGAGTGAATCATCCTAGGAATCGATTGTCAATTAGAAAGAAACCTATTGTTACTCAGGGTCATGAGCATGCTTGTAGTGATTGTGCACCTCGATTCATGTTTGGAGCTACATATGATCAAAATTCTGGATAGAATCCATTATTGAGCGCGACAACAGTGGATATTGGTTTGTCATCTCACATCCAACCAACATGTACAATAGTTTGTCACTTTGTTTTCCACATTCTAGATTAGATTTTCTTCATAAGATTCAACTGTCCAAGTCTTTTATCCAAAAAACCCAAAAAAATTATAAAAACAACAAAATCATGGAACATGATGAGAACATTGAGCATGTGATTGAAACATCTCATTGTCTCTCTACTCTTGAGAAGTTAGATTTATGTCTTCAACAAAATTCTAATTCCCATATTATTCTTCTTTCTTCCCTTGATGAGTATGCTCTAATCCAAGAGTATGCTCTCAATGTTGACAAGTGCTCAAAATTTAACCAAACACATGATGCCTTAGTTGAAACGAAGTACAAAACTGTAGAGAAAAAAATCAAACCCATAGGTTAACCATTACCTCAAGGAAGTAATGAAAAAATTATTGATGTGAAAAATGATCCAACTCTTCGGGATAAGAAAAACATAGGACATACATTCACGGATGAGACAATCAAACAGGTGAAAATTGGTAGAGATGATGACTTTATTTTGCTAGCAGAGAGAGATAAATTTGAGAGAGTCATACCTAGCCATGGAAAAGCCTTTACTATGTATCCTCATTGTTGATGCAGCGCTTATTGCGGAATTTGCTTACTGTTGGAACGAAGGACTCACCAGGCAAGGAAGCTTACGAAGGGAGTCAGAGAGAAGAGAAAGTACAAGCAGACAGAGTAGTCAACGACGATCTGGCAAGTAGGCCAATATTTTTTCAGAACACTTAAGCATATAACAGAGGTGGACACACAAGGAGAAGGAGCAAGTAGGGAGCTCCAAGAAATGTATGTCAAAATGTTATAAGAAATCCCTACAAAAATAGTGATTTTCATCACTAAAAACCATTGTAAATACCATTTCACATTTTTGTAGCTCCATTTTGTGAAAGCCAAGGAGTCCTTAGCTTGAGGAGCCTTAGAAGTATCTACCTGTCAGTTTTCACATTTTTTAGACCTCGTTTGAACCTCCAAATAGGGTAGAGAACCTAATTTTTAACTAGGCCGGACACTAGGTCTGGACAAGGCCAAAACCTAGTCAAAAACTATAAATAGAGCTAGAGAGCTCATTTTTGAGGTTAGCTTGTAATAGTTTTGAACTTGTAAGAGCTTTTTGAAAGTAATCTAAGAACTCCATTGCTTCTCACTCTTTGTCTTACTGTGTGTGCGCGTGTGTGTGTATGTGTGTGCATGTTAGTGTGCTTCTCACTCACGCACTTGTGCCTTCACTTGCTCGAGGTCTTCATACCATCCTCACGTCTGCCCGGATTGACATTAAAGGAGGTTCTACTCATCACTGAGCTACACCAAATTTTGGCGCCGTTGCCGGGGATCGAGCTTTGAGGACGAGCGTGTGATGGTAAGACGTAGATTTGAGATGTTGGTGTTGTAGGTAATCACTTTACTTTTCTTATTTTTCTCTTTCTTACCTCACCATCATCATCACCACCATCATCATCACCATCTCCCACCTCCATCTCCATCATCACGAAAATTTTCAGTTTTTGATTATATCACCTTCTCCACCTCACTTCCCTCATTCCACTTGTGAGAGAGAGCGAGAGAGCGATATTGTGTGTGTTGTTTTTGCTTGGTTCTTGAGCTTTCTTGCAGGTACTGGCAGCATCATCATCTCCAACACTCCATGCAGGTACGAAACGTCACGAAACTATCTCTGTGTCGCAGACGTCTGTCAATCGTGATCGACAGAAAAAATGCCCATTTGGTAAAACAAAGTGCACCACTATAATCTACATGATGAGCACATTCTAAATCACTAAAAACAGTTCAAAAATTCCGTGTTTTTTTGTCAATCGCGACCGACACCATCGATCGCGATCAACAGCCACGATCGACAACATCTGTCAATCGCAACCGACAGACCCTGTCAATCGCGACCGACAGACCCCACGACCGACTGACTACCACGTAGGACCCTTTCAATCGCGATTGACACAGTCGATCGCGACCAACAGCCACGACCGACACCTCTGTCAGTCGCGATTGACACCGTCGATCGCGATCGACTGAATTTCAACGATTGATTGACTTTTTTGCGTAGCCACGTGTCCATCGCGACGGACACATCCCTGATTGACTAAAATCACGGTGAAAATCTCAGAAAAAGTGTCGATCGCGATTGACACCATCGATCGCGATTGACAGGACTCACGACCGACTCTGTCGATTGCGATTGACACTGTCAATCGCGACTGACGTGTCGATCACGACCGACAGGCCCCGACGGACACCTCTGTCAATCGCGATCGACAGACCTGTCGATCGCGATTGACAAGCTTTTCGGCCAAAAAATTAGGGTTAATATTTCCAAGTCTTTGGGGTAATTTTGGGCATAATTAGCAAGCCATTAGTGATCGGTGAGGTCCCTACACATGTGTTTTTGAGAAAAATCATGTGATCTGTCAGCCTGTTTGAACCCTGTTTTAGTCCCAAAACCCTGAACTTACATAACTTTCTCATACAAAATCCGTTTGCTGTGATTCTTGTTTTGTTGGAAAGCTTGTGGGGAGTACAACCAAAACTTCCACTGGTTATGTGAAAATTAATATCAAGATTATTAGATAGGGTATTTGGAAGTTGACCATACCCCGAGGTAGGAAAACTGAGGGATCCTTGGGATTGTTTTCATAAAGGCAAAGGATAATTTGGTCTGTGAGTTACATGCATGAAAGTGGTCTATTGTGTCATTTGGATCTAAGTCTTGAGCTAACCGTGGGACTTTTACAGGTCCAGTAAGAGCACTTGAGGGCATTCTAAGCAAGAGTAAGTGCAAGCTTGGGAACACGCTTCCTGGGCACTCAAGGGCAACCAAGAAGGAAACAAAAGGTTTGAAACCCTCAACTCCCTCTGTCAATTCCTAGCATAGGCTAAGAACGACTAGTGATAGGAGTAGGCCAGGGCAGCAATAGGCATTTATCAAGTTGAAGACCACCTAAATACTCAAGTTCAAGCGAACGACATAATCTTTGTACGGTCGAGAACTCTAAAGGAAAAGGACTTAACGTAGGACGATCAACATAAGTGCGGAAAATTAAATCAAATATACCTGACGACGTGATATAAGAAAAGAGTATAAACACGATAATCAACATAAGAAGGAATCAAGTAACTGATACAAAAGAACTCAGCAACGAGGTTGTACTTGGGCAAAATTTGGACTATTCAATTGGGCTTATGAGCCTTAGATCAGGACGGCATCTAGTAAGGGATAGACAAAGCCTTAGGTCTTCTGAGGCTAGTGTCAATCATACTGCTAGGTCTTGGGCCCAGCAGTTCAGTCACCACTCGCATTACCCTAGCTCTGAGACTAGCGAAGCAGTGATGTCTCAAGGGATGGACAGACCTACTGGAAGTTCAGGAGTGCCATATCTGTATAGGGTGGAAGGCCCCTACAAGATGCAGTTGGAATACATTAGGACCAACCGATTAGGTGCTAGCATCTATGAGGACGGCCTAGGAAGATCCGTGGTCCAAATCAAAAACCCAGACCAGTCTATTGGACTAGAGCACCCAGTTGTCAAGTTTGAAAACGGAGCATACCTAGACAAGGAAGGGACAATATATGTAGTCACCAGTCACCCAGATAGGACAGATGAATTTGGGAATGTGATATCAGAAGCGGAATTAGGTGACCTGGAGCAAGGAAACATGAGCGTAGAACCTAGGACCCCTCGAGGGAAATCTGTTCTTACTAGAATCCTCAATCCCGAGTGGGTTCCCTAGGACAACAAGAGCATAGATCTGCTTCTGAACCGAGAGACTGACGAAGCCTTTTGGAGATATAAATATGATCGGCCAAATGATATAGGAACAATCATGATCTATGAGTTTAAAGATCCAGATAGCCCAGGCAGAGTGACCTACCTAGATCACGCTTCAGAGAGGATCTTTGTGGTTACAGAACATGACAGGCATGCTTATACTTGGAAGGATGAATTCGTTTTCCCCTACCCAAGATCGAACGTGTCCTATGGTCACCCTGGAGCTGGAACATCCCAAGCTCATGGAACTCAAAGAGACAGAAGTAGAGATAGGCCAGAAGTAAGCTTTGCCAACCCAGGGGGCAGAGAAAGAACGAGGACGAAAACAAATAGAGTAGAACTTGAGGTACTTAGAGCTCCTAGGAATCAAAGAAATGCGGATGAGTTCCCTCTACCACGACCTAGAGAGCACACAAGGACTTTGAGATCGACTCAGCTAGTTAAGTCCATGAAGAACTACGTCGATGGCACTGGAGATCCATATGATCATGTGGCTGAGTTCAGGCAAGTCTTGAGAGCTGAACAAGTTGAAGATCTATTCACGCAGTACAATGCCTTTGGTCTAACCCTTAGGAACACAGCCCTTATGTGGTTTCAACCATTGAATGAGAGACAGTTCAGGAGCATAGACCAACTCCTAGAGGCTTTCATTATTGAATTCTCTAAGAGTGGCATAAGACATAATACCTCCTCATTGATTCACAGCTTCAAGCAAACCCCTCAAGAGACCATGAGACTTGCAGGAAGAAGATTTAGGCAATATCTTGAAAGATGCCCTGTTTCGGAGCTCCCCACACCAGCTAAGCAAGTGGCTTTTGTTGGGAAAGATGGATGGATCCTTTAGAAGATTGAGTAGGTGCTGCTAATCCTGATTTGCACCAGCCCTCAGTGACTCCAGATATGATTAGTAGACACCCTTAGCTTCCAAATGATACCAAGAGATCATATATGTACTTTGCAAATGATGTGTGTAGTGATCAAATCAAAACAGACTACTTGATACTTCACAAATTTAAGAAAACTTGCTATTTTGGTATTGACACCTGCTCAGAGTTATGCTCAGTATGACTAGTACACTTACAATTGGAAAAATTCCTTCTAGAGGTATTCTATTAGCTTATTAAGCTACCATTTGCAAGTGGAATGAGATAAAATGATAAAGTATGCTTAGAGAAATCACTTTAGCAAAGTTAGGAACACTCCCGACTTTTTAGGAAATGTGTAGACAAATACCAGTGAGCACTTCGACCGCGATTTCTCGAGATTGGCTTAATCAAATTGCTTCAAACTTTGTATGCTTGTAGAATACTTTGCGCTGGATCTACCAAGCTTTGAATCACTTGATTTGGTGTAGTAGGCACTGAGATATGCCTCTTTGAAGTTGACAGACTTGAAGTAGTACACTCAGAGAATAACAGAGATGATGAATGTAAAGATATGTATTGATTCACATTGATGTACATTCCCATTGACATGATAAACATTGCCAAATGGTACTCAGAGGTGTAGGCTATGGAGTAGAGCTCACACACTCAATGATAGATGAAATTAGCCTCGGGAATGGTGACACACACACCGCGACTTTTCAAGTACAACTTATATATTAAGTGAGTGAGAGTTTGAATTCAAATTTGAATTCTTGGCTCCCTTCAATCACTCCTCTAAAAGTAGGGAGATATTCTCTCAATCACAGGTTCTAATTTTCCACGAATCTATCAAGTAGGTGTATCCATAAGATTCCAAGTCATTTAGACTTTTACATGGGTAAAGTGGTAATAAATTACAAGCATAAGTTCCTATGGTTCTTCTCACATGTTGAGTTTTCAAGAACAAATCCAAGCCAAGTGTGTGGGCTTGCAAATTACACCAACAGCTCCCCCTCAAGCCAAACACTTTGGCTTAAGTCTTTATCTTCAATCTTCAATCACATCCTGCAGTCCAATCATGGATTTGAATCTGCATAATTTGTTTCCATCCAAAGCTTTAGTGAGTAAATCTGCACATTGCATATTAGTAGACACATAGGTCAACTGAATGTCCTTGCTTAACAACTTCTCTCTCACATAGTGGTAATGAACCTCTATGTGTTTTGTCCTAGCATGATATATTGGATTAGCTGCAAGGTGAAGAGAGCTTGTGTTATCTCCAAAGATAATTGGGGGCCTAGTGTATAGGCCTAGCTCTGTATACAAAAGCTTTAACCAAATAGCTTCTTGAGTGGCATTGGCTAGCCCTCTATACTCTGCTTCAGTGGATGACAATGCCACTGTTGGTTGCTTCTTGGCTGACCAAGAAATAGGTTTATCACCTGCAAAAGATAAGTATCCTGATGTGCTCCTCCTATCATCCTTGCATCCTGCCCAATCTGCATCTGAATATACTTTAATATCAATATCTGATGTATAAGGAAAGTACAAACCATGGTTCTGAGTTCCTTTTAGATACTTCAAGATCTTGTTTGCAGCCTCTAGGTGAGGTACCTTTGGTTTGTGCATGAATTGACTTAGCACACTAACTCCATATGCTATGTCAATTCTGGTCAAGGTAGCATAATTCAAACTACCTACCATACTTTGATATCTTGTAATGTCTTTGACTTCATCCCCTTCATGAGCATTTAGCTTTAGGTTGACTTCTATTGGAGTACTTGAGACTTTAGCATCCTGCAAATTAAACTTCTTCAACATGTCTTGTACATACTTCTTCTGAGTGATATATATATCTGAATTAGTATAAACCAATTCAAGTCCTAGAAAGTATTTCAATAATCCAAGATCATTGATCTTGAACTCCTTCATCATCTGATTTTTGATGCTTCTGATTCCTTGGACATCATTACCTGTAATGATGATGTCATCAACATAAACACAGAGATAGATTACCTCTGAATTGCTCCTTTTGATAAACAATGAAGTATTTGCCTTGCTCATAGTAAACCCTTGGTCTTGGAGGTATGTTGTCAACCTGTAGTTCCATGCCCTACGTGCCTGCTTCAATCCATATAGAGCCTTCTTCAATTTACAAACAAAATTTACCTTCTTGGGATCTTCATAGCCAGGTGGTTGTGACATGTAGACTTCTTCAGATATCCATCCATTCAAGAAAGCATGCTTGACATCTAATTGGTACATGTTCCAATTCTTGGATGCAGCTACACTTATCAATACTCTGATTGTTGGCATCTTAGCCATAGGAGAAAATGTCTCCTCATAATCAATGCCTTGGGTTTGTGCAAAACCCTTGGCTACCAACCTAGCTTTGTACCTGTTGATTGTACAATCAGAGTTCCTCTTTAGTTTGTAGATCCATCTGGATCCTATCACTTTCATAGAGTCCTTCTTGGGTACCAAGTCCCATGTGTCACTCTCCTTGAGAGCTTCTATTTCTTCATCCATAGCTCCTTTCCATTCTGGTTTGGTGATTGCCTCCTCATATGAACCTGGTTCTTCACTTAACAAGTCCTTTGCAAGATAAATTGAATGCTTAGTTACAAGAGATGTATCATACCCATATCTGATAGGCTTCTTACTTTCTCTCTGAGATCTCCTCATTGCTTGATTTGAAGATTCTGGTATATCCTCAAGCTTCTTCATCTTCATCTTTCCTCTGGACTTCCATGCCTTGAATTCTTCAAGATTGATTGTGTCATCATCTTCTGAACTTAAGTCTTCCTTCTGGATTGGTTCCTCCTTTGAGAGTTTTGGAAACTCCTCTTCCAAGTCATAAGGTAGACTAACCTTCCTGCATTCATTCTCATACCATGAGTCATTCTCATCAAAGATGACATCTCTGCTTACCTTGAACCCTTTATTGGTTGGTTTGTAGAATCTGCACCCTTTTTGATTCAAGTCATAACCAATAAAAATACATTTTTCTGCTTTAGGGTCTAGCTTTCCCCTTACCTGTGAGGGAATATGCACATATGCTACACAACCAAAATTTTGCAATGATCCAATGATGGTCTCTTACCATGCCAAGCTTCATAAGGTGTCATTCCATCAAGTGATTTTGATGGTAACCTGTTTATGAGATATGTGGCAGTAGATACACTCTCTGCCCAAAGATAATTTGGCAACTTCTTTTCATTAAGCATAGACCTGGCTGTTTCAACAATAAGTCTATTCCTTCTTTCAGCTACCCCATTTTGTTCAGGTGAGTACCTTGTGGTTATCTCCCTTTTGATGCCTCTTTCCTGCAAGAAGTCCTCAAACTCATTGGAGAAGTATTCACCTCCTCCATCTGACCTTAGCTTCTTCAAGTTCCTACCTGTTTGATTTTCAACTAGTGCAAGATATCTTTTGAAACAATTAAACACTTCATCCTTGTGCTTCATAAAGTATAACACAGTCCATCTGCTATAATCATCAATGAAGGACACATAGTACCTTGATCCTGAAATGGAGGGATCCTTGCTAGGTCCCCAAACATCTGTGTGCACCAAGTCTAGGTAGTCTTCATGCATAAAACCTTTCCTTGTATAAGGTAACCTGTGAGACTTACCAAATTGACAAGCACCACACTTGTAAATCATGTGTTGCTTGGATACATTAGGTATCCCAAGCACACATTGATCTCTGCTCATTTGCTTCAAGGTCCTTTCACCTATGTGCCCTAGTCTCTTGTGCCACATTTCAAGTTCTGAAAGTGTCTGGTCCTTGTAGCTATACAAAGCAATATTCTTTGTGTCTTCTAATTCAAAAGTAAATAATCTACCTGATTTTTCTCCCTTGGCTATCCTTTTGAATCCATATCTTGGGTCCTCCACATATGCTCCATGTTGAGTGAATCTGACCTGCAAACCTTTCTCCAGAATCTGACCAACACTCATTAAGTTTTTGGTAATAGTTGGTACATAAAGTACCCTACTCAATAGGTTCTGGTTACCATCACAGGTTTTTACATTTCCAATCTTTACTATAGAATGCTTAGTATCATCACCTATCTGTACTTGATGTTTGCCCTTGGGTTCCTCAAGATCAGAGAGTAGTGCCACATTGCCAGCTACATGATTAGAACACCCTGAATCAATATAAAACAGATGATCATCATTGATACCTGACTTGGAAGTCATATTCATGATCAATAGGGAGTCATCTTGCTCCTCTGTGTAGTTGTTGTAGTCTTTCCTATTTCTGAATCCTCCTTGGTAGTTACCATTATGGTTGTTGTTGTAATTGTTGTTGTAATTATTGTTGTAGCCATTGTAGCCTTGGTGTTGGTTGAACCTTCCTCTGCCTTGAGAGTATCCACCTCTTGAGTAGCCTCTTCCTCTCTGATTTTTGTAGTTTCTGTAGCACTCATCTGTGGTGTGGTTAGACAATCCACAAATATTGCATGGTGATGAATCGTAGGGTCTCCCCCTACCTTTCTTACCTCCTCTGCCCCTGCCTCTTGAAGATCTACCTCTCCCTGCATAGTTAGCTTGGGAGGTAGAACCTTCATCTTCTTGCTTTTTACTTTTACCTTTGTCTTTAACCTTTTTATCAGTATATAGGGCAGAAGGAGTGTTACCTTTAGATGTATCTCCAACCTTTGTGAACTTTGCTTCATGTGTGAATAGTTGGCCCATCAGAGCTGTGAGATCTGGGGTATGCATGTCCATATAGAGATCCATTGCAGTGGTGAAGCTTTCCCACTTATCATCTGCCTTTAGTCCATTGGTTACTTGCCTTACTATTTGTTCCTCTTCAATCTCCTCTCCTATGCTTGCTAATTGGTTTGCCACATCCTTGATCTTGGTCATAAATTCTGAGACTGATTGCTTTGGTTGCTTCCTAAGGGTTGTGAATTCAATCCACAATTGATTCTTCCTGGCCCTTGTATTAGATGAAAAGTATGATGACAAGGTTTCCCAAGTTTCTTGGGAAGTCTTACAATTCCTCATGTGAGGTAAAAGGAAATCAGATATAGAGTTAAGAAGATAAGACCTTGCCAATGCATCTTTTGCACACCATGTATTAAGCCTTTCTTGTTCTTCCTTGGTGGGTAGACCCCTTGCTTTGAATGAGGGCAATTCCTCATCTCCTGAGATGAATCCAAATAGACTTCTTCCTTGTAGATAGGTCTTCATCCTTAGAGACCAAGCTTGATAATTTTTCCTTTCCAATTTGTCAATGAATGAAGGAAAACCATCTCCCATGTTACCTTGTTTGCTCTAATACCACTGTTGGGAAAGATGGATGGATCCTTTAGAAGATTGAGTAGGTGCTGCTAATCCTGCTTTGCACCAGCCCTCAGTGACTCCAGATATGATTAGTAGACACCCTTAGCTTCCAAATGATACCAAGAGATCATATATGTACTTTGCAAATGATGTGTGTAGTGATCAAATCAAAACAGACTACTTGATACTTCACAAATTTAAGAAAACTTGCTATTTTGGTATTGACACCTGCTCAGAGTTATGCTCAGTATGACCAGTACACTTACAATTGGAAAAATTCCTTCTAGAGGTATTCTATTAGCTTAGTAAGCTACCATTTGCAAGTGGAATGAGATAAAATGATAAAGTATACTTAGAGAAATCACTTTAGCAAAGTTAGGAACACTCCCGACTTTTTAGGAAATGTGCAGACAAATACCAGTGAGCACTTCGACCGCAATTTCTCGAGATTGGCTTAATCAAATTGCTTCAAACTTTGTATGCTTGTAGAATACTTTAAGCTGGATCTACCAAGCTTTGAATCACTTGATTTGGTGCAGTAGGCACTGAGATATGCCTCTTTGAAGTTGACAGACTTGAAGTAGTACACTCAGAGAATAACAGAGATGATGAATGTAAAGATATGTATTAATTCACATTGATGTACATTCCTATTGACATGATAAACATTGCCAAATGGTACTCAGAGGTGTAGGCTATGGAGTAGAGCTCACACACTCAATGATAGATGAAATTAGCCTCGGGAATGGTGACACACACACCGCGACTTTTCAAGTACAACTTATATATTAAGTGAGTGAGAGTTTGAATTCAAATTTGAATTATTGGCTCCCTTCAATCACTCCTCTAAAAGTAGGGAGATATTCTCTCAATCACAGGTTCTAATTTTCCACGAATCTATCAAGTAGGTGTATCCATAAGATTCCAAGTCATTTAGACTTTTACATGGGTAAAGTGGTAATAAATTACAAGCATAAGTTCCTATGGTTCTTCTCACATGTTGAGGTTTCAAGAACAAATCCAAGCCAAGTGTGTGGGCTTGCAAATTACACCAACAGCTTTATTCTTGGATGGATTGCTAAGTACAAAGTTGAGATCCTATGTGTACTTGAAGGACCCTAGGACCATAGAAGAGTGTGTACGCATGTGCATTGTCATCGAGGATAACCTAGGGGAGGAGTTAGAGCTTTCCAAGATATACAAAGATTCAGATAGTGCCTCCAGCCTCTCTTCCACGCAATCCACATCAATTGAGGAACTTGCAGAGAAAGTAGCTCAGAAACTAGGTGTCTCTAGCAAACAAATCCCAAGGTTTGTCCCTGTGAAAAGATGCTATACTTGTGGAGGCGACCATATGGCGAATGTCTATCCCATTATGGCTCAACCCCAAGTAAATCCTAGTAGCCAGTACTGCACCATAGAATGGAGGTACACCAATCACACCGCGCAAGATTGCCCCTACAATAAGCAAACCGTTAGGCACACGTACCCACAACCATACCCTCAACAAGGAAGATACCAGAACCAGTACCCACCTCAGCAGTATGCGAGGCCTCAACAAACCTACCAACCCTACCAAAACCAACAAAGGCCTCAGCCTGTGCTAGCACAACAACCCCCTGCTCCAGCTAATGTAATTCCGGTAAAGTATGCAGCTGCAGAAGAGAATTTGCCAGTAACACCATTGCTGTCAGAAAGTGACCCCAGTGACCATAGCTTCGATTCTACACATGTTGGTAGTCCCCAGGCTTACTACATGCAATCTCCTGAACATGGTGAGTCCTACTATAGTGAAGAGCCAAATGAACCTAGTTGGGAGTCAGATTACACAAACGTCATGTATGCAAACCCCAACCCTAGACCTCAACCTAGGCAAGTAAGACCCCCATTCCCTAGAGGACCATGCTACAGATGCAGGGAGACCACCTCATTCGTGATTGTCCCCTGCCTCCACCTACACAATCTCAGTCTGTGACGATCCAGGGCTTTTGCCAAGAGTGTGGAAAAGAGCATCTCTTACGAGATTGCCCAAAGAACCCCAATAACATGCCAAAAATTACTCCTATCAATGTTATTGGGTTAGTAGTAGACTCTACAGGAAGTGTGACGTCCACCGCACCAGTACAGGTAGTGACTAGAGCTCAGGCATTGCAGCAAAACCAAGGGGTAGGCCAGGAAAAGAGCCCAGATGTTAGTGAAACAGAGAGCATGACCAAGAAGAGGACTAGAGCTTGGAGAGATAGTCGTGAAATAATGAAAAGGCAATGGACAAAAAAGATGAGTGAACTGGAGGAAAGCCTCAGAGAAACAAAGGCCAGGATAACTGAACTCACATCTCAAACTCCCTCTCACACTACCCCACCTCCATCATTCCAAACTCCATCCGACCCGCCACCTTCCAACCCGTCTCACCTAATTCCACCACCCCCAAGAGTAGGATCAGTGCTAGCTGATCCCACTCCTGAGGACCTTAATATGATGCTTAAAGCATATCAGGCCAGAATCCAAGAAGGGCCAAACGTAACTGATCATGAAAAGTGTTACCCTAGAGCAGAACTAAAGCTTGAACGAACCAAAATTTACACGAAGATGGTGGAATTGGCTCAGACCATGTTTGAAGCCAGTCGCCTATTTAACATCTCTAGTTCAGCGAAGACACAGCTGCACTTTGATGGACTATTAGAAAGAATAGAGAAGCTAATTGCACAATCAGAAAAGGAACCCGCCTCTCAACACAAGGACAAGGCAAGTGAAAGGGCAGGTCTTCCTGCCCAGGAAGCCTATGTGCCGAACTCTACGGAGCCAGACACATCATCTTCTATGAATCGGTTCACACCAGAATTTCTACGCGAGATTCAAGAAGACAAATGGGCTAAAGAAAGTGAAGTCTCTCCTCCCATTGAACTTGTGGATGATGCACATGACCAATTCCCACAAGACATCCCATCCATTTATGAGGAGCAGGAGAGCACCCAATCTCAGGAAAGATTAGACTTTGAGTCTAACTCTTTACAAGAATTACCCCACTTCACGGGTCCATGGGAAGCTAAATCTACATGTATGAGAGCGCCCAAGGTCATGGTATGAAATGAGGACTCAGTCATACCTAGGAACACAGAGGTAGTGAAAAACACTAAAGTACAGTGCAACCTCACCTTAGAAGAGCTACTCAAAGTAAGGCTAGAGCTATGGAAACATGTAGCCAAACAATACCAGAGATAGCAAAACCTCGTTCCCAGGTAGGATCCCAGAGAACAGTACCAGAAATACCATTGGACAAGATAGGAGACATGAGTGAGGGCGAAGAGGGAAACACATATCTTCCTATCACCCATCAAGGATACACCACCAAGGCCATTCTAGATTCAGGTGCAGGTGTTGCAATTGCTACCACTTCCCTATGGAAGCGTTGGGGCAAGCCAGCACTCAGGCCCTCGAGGATGAAATTGCAAATGGCTGATGGTCACATAGAGAGACCCCTAGGGTTCTTAGAAGGAATAACTCTCACCACATGTGGCATTGAGTTCGAGCATACATTTGCTATATGTGATTTTAGCAAGAACCATGCCTATGAAATGATCTTGGGACGACCTTTTATGTGACAGTTGCAAGTGGTCCAGGATTGGGGAACCAATTCCTTGTACCTGCAACACTTAGGTGTTACAACCAAAGTGAATCTCAAAGATTACTCTCATAGAGATGTCCCTCCTATCCAATGGAATCCCATCCATAGAGCCAAAGATGATACGGAGTCTGTGCATTCCATAGGATCAGGATCCTCATGGATGCATGAAGACACCCACTTATGGATGTGCAAAGTAGCAGTAGAAGAAGAGAAGAGAGAAGAAGCCAGAGAAATAGGTGCAAAAGAAACACATAGATCAATTCAAGACCCAGCCTATGCACCTGTAGTCTTTCCTGACGAAGAATTTGAACCCCACGGTTGGGCAGAAATCTTAGCAACAATGGATGTAGCCATCAATGAAGAACAATGGACACCTCATTGTGATGAGGATGGCTATGACATTTCAGTTTTCTCCATAGAGCCAATCATGGGAGAGGAAGTGTTAGAAGAATGCGAACCTAGCCCTGATGCAATTGAGGATGCGAGTGACTCCGATCTAGAGTCAATCATTATGGACCCACCATTTGCATCAGATGAAGAATACTTCTATGAAGTAGAATTTCAACCCCAGAGGCATGGAGAGCTTACAAATGATGTAAGGCTAGCCACACATGTAACCCCTAAGGAAGAAGGAAAGAAAAGGAAGAAGAGAGAAGTCACACAAGAAGAGGAAGAATCTTTGTTTGAGGTCCCGGAAAATTTTAAGAAGTATGAGATAGATGACAAGAGAGTCATGATCAGAATGCCTAAACGAGAGGCTCAATCGGGGGAGGCCTATGATAACAAAGAAACCACCAAGAAAATAGTGGTAGCCCTAGAAGAAGGAGAGGAGAGATGTACTTATATAGGACATGACCTAACAGAGGAAGAAGAGCATGCATTAATAGCCTTGCTAATAGAATACAGAGATGTATTCGCTTGGAGTTACAAGGATTTGAAGGGTGTTGACCCAGACATATGCTCACACACAACTCCCATGACCTCAGACGCAAAACCCTCTAAGCAAAAGCCATACACATATAATGATAATTATGCGGCTAAGATCAAAGAGGAGATAGATAGTCTGGTAGAAGCTGGATTTATCTATGAAATTGAGCACACTGAGTGGGTATCCCCCATCGTTGTGGTGCCCAAGAAAAATGGAAAGCTACGTGTATGCATTAACTTGAAGAAGGTCAATGCAGCCACAATTCGAGATAACTATCCGCTTCCTATCACAGAACATCTCTTAGAAAGAGTAGCAGGCAAGGAAGTGTACAGCTTCCTTGATGGATTTTCAGGCTACAATCAAGTAGCCATAGCTCCAGAAGATCAGCATAAGACGGCTTTTGCCACGGAATGGGGCATTTTTGCCTTTAGAGTAATGCCATTTGGGCTTACCAATGCACCCGCTACCTTCCAGAGGCTGATGTGCCATGTATTTAAAGAGTTCCTAAGGAAGAACTTAGAAGTCTATGTTGATGATCTTTGTGCTCATTCCAACATTAGACAAACCCATATTCCTGAACTCAGACAAATCTTTGACAAATGTAGAGAATATCAAGTCTGCCTGAACCCAGAAAAGTGCGTTTTTATGGTCAGGCAAGGCAAGATTCTAGGACACATAGTGTCAAAGAATGGCATACCCACTGATGAAGAGAAAGTGAGAGCCATAGCCGAGTTACCTAGGCCAAAGAATGTCAAGGAAGTACAAGCTTTCATGGGGCATTGTGGTTATTACCGACGGTTTATACACATGTATGCCATCATAGCAAAGCCTCTGTATGGACTTTTGACTAACTTTGAGTGGACTGATGAATGTGAAAATTCCTTCAATGAGCTTAAACGACGATTATGTTCAGCCCCAATCTTGACTACACCAGATTGGAATAAACCCTTTCATGTTCATGTGGATGCATCCAATTATGCTATTGGATGTGTACTCGCACAACCTACCGGCGAAGGTAATATGGATCTTCCAATTGCCTATGCCAGTAGACAATTGAATGCAGCTGAAAGAAATTATACCACTACGGAGAGAGAAGGATTAGGCATGGTATATGCGGTTAAAAAGTTTAGACATTACTTGCTTGCAAATAAGTTTAATTTTTTTACTGATCATCAGGCATTGTTGTACTTGGTAAACAAACCTTGCAACATAGGTAGATTAGTAAGATGGTTTCTCTTACTAATGGAATATGACTTTGAGGTAGTGGTAAGGAAAGGTAGGACTCATTTGAGAGCTGACCATCTTTCTAGGCTCACATCTGGAGAGGCCCCACAAGGAGTGTCAGATGACCTTCCTGATGCTTACTTGTTTAATTTGGAAGTGGTGCCGCAGTGGGCTAAGCCATTAGTGCCAGTATTGACATATGGGCCTAACCACCCAGTAATAAGCACACAGGATAGGGAGGTAATAAAAGCCCAAAAGTATCACATCATGGCAGGAAGTATGTACAAGCACACAGATCAAGGGATCTTGGCTTGTTGTGTGGAAGAGGATGAGTACGCTAAATGGTTGCACTTAGCACATGTAGGTGCATTAAAGCAACAATACTCAAAACAACGAACCCTACAGACACTAAGGAGACTCGGAGTGCATTGGCCTACTATGGAGGCCAAGGAATGCCCAATCTGTTGCACTAAACCACCTGTGGAACATGCCACTCTTTATCAAGTGTCCATAGTGCCAGATTGGAGTGAACCACTAGTATCCTTCCTGAGGACGAAAACATTCCCTCAAGATATGACACTAGCCAGACAAAGAAGTTTAGAATAAGAAGCCCTAGATTACTCGCTCGTTGGTGATAACCTATACAAGTGTGGTAAAGATGGTTACCTGAGACTATGCGTCCATGAGAGTGAATATCTCAAGATCTTGGAAACTACTCACCAAGGTGTAGCAGGAGGACACTTTGGACCAGATCGGGTGATCAAGGCAATACTATTTGCGGGCTTTTGGTGGCCGACCCTTCACATGGATCCACATACCTATGTGAAACGGTGTGATGTTTGTCAGAGAACTCAGTATCTTATACGCAAAGATGAGATGCCACTGAAACCTATGATGGGTGGACGTGCATTCTCTAAGTGGGGAATAGAATTTGTAGGTCCTATTAATCCCCCAGCCAAGGGTTCACATGCTGAATATATCATTGTGGCCACGGATTATCTAACCAAGTGGGTAGAGGTAAAAGCCACAACGAAGAACGATGCTCAAACAACAGCTAAGTTCTTATTTGAGAATGTGTTCACCAGATACGAGTTACCTATAGAGCTAGTCAGTGATAGAGGCACTCACTTCTTGAATGAAGTTATTGAAAATCTGCTCCAAGAATTCTTGGTAGTACATAAGAAGTCTGCCCCCTATCACCCTCAAGCTAATGTCCAGGCTGAGAGCACCAATAAGATCCTACGCAATGTACTGACGAAATTAGTGAACAATAAACGCTCTGATTGGGACAAACAGCTACACCACGCTGTTTGGGCATACCGAGTTGCCTACAAAACGGTACTCCAAGCAACCCCCTTTTAGATGGTATTTGGCCAAAACGCAGTGCTACCCTTGGACTTCTTAATACCTACATTGAAAGTAGCACAAGAGCATGAATGGACGGGTCATGAACTCTCTGCTAGACTTTTTGACCTTGAACGATTAGGAGAAACAAGACTGAGGGTGGCTGCAGGGATATATGCAGCTAAGAAACGACAGAAGGCATACTTTGATGCCCACGTTAAGGATAAAGGTTTGAAGGTAGGTGACCTAGTACTAGTATATACTTTGAAACAACATGCGAGGAAACTAGAGAAGAGAGGCTACGGACCCATGATCATTAATAGAATCTCAACAAGTGGAGCAGTGCAACTAGCCACATTAGAAGGCAATATTCTACCAAGCTACATAAGCGGATGCAGAGTCAAGTTATATCAGGAACCTCTGACGGAAGAGATGCTAAATCGACTCAACACTACTAAGAAACGCAAAGAAGAAGAAAGACGAATTCGAGAAGAAGCTCAAGCAGAAGCATTGGAACGCATCCGGAGAATGAAGTTGAGGAGACAGGGTAGAGAGCAACCTAGGACAGATGCATATGCAGATCAAGGATATCATGTGGCTATGTGTGAAGTTTCAGGTCTTAGCTCTCATAGGATAATTGATCGACGTCCTTTTATAACCTTAGATATAGGACAAGGAAAGGGTGCAAGGATTGTAAGAGCCTTGATTGACTCAGGTGCAGCCACTATTGCTGTTAAATTGTCTTACTGTCAAGAGTTGAAATTAATTGTTAATCCTATAGAAGCATATCTCATAGGATTGGGAGGTGTGGAAACCCCTTGCATGGGCGAGGTGGAACTTCCCCTCTATATTCAAGATGAAGTAATGACAGTCAAGGTACTAGTGTGTCAAGATGAGGACCTCACTGAGCCTCTTGTCTTGGGCCAGGACTGGATCTATGATCATGCAGTCAACCTAAACCTAAGAAGTGGACTTCTTCAGGTATGGGTAAATCATAGTCGAATTACAGTTGAATTGGAAAATGAGGCACTCAAGGAGCTAAATAAGGCACGAACTCCTGGTCCTTCCAGGGGCGCACATGAAGTTGACAATGCTATTCTTGTCCAAAACTGTATGATGCAGAAAGAGGCTTGTCTCAACAATGGAGTCAAGGAGAGGACGGCACTCCCTTCTTTCCAAAAAGCCAGAAGGATGCAGCAACCAACAGCAGTTCAAGTACAGAAGGAGCAGAGTACTACCTCTACGGGAGGCCAAAAAAAGGAGCAAAGCAGATTGTTTCAGCCATTGAAACAAATATGGAGGCGGAAAGGCGAACACCCTGTTGCGACCAGGCCAGCCCCACGGCCAAAACCTCTTATTAGTAATCAACAACACGACACTAATAAGAAGTCTTTCATAAATTCTTCTGCGAAAGTAAAGTCTATTTGGGTACCCAAGAAGTCGATGAAGGCCATCCCACAATCACGACAAATCTGGGTGCCTAAGGCTTGCTTGCGGGCTCAAATGGTACACCAAGGCCACACCCAATACAACATGTTTCACTCACTCGAACATCTGAGGCCCAGTCTTACACATCACGCACGGACATATATTCTTCCATGTGCAAAAGTAGAATCACTCGTCAATGGGCCCCTAAAAAGCCTCATTCTCAAGTAGATACCCCTATCAAACTCTTCAGAGTCTCCACAAAATCAAGATCAAAGCCCATCCACTGCATTTGGCAACCTAAAACTTGTAATAAACCCCCGGACCCCAGTTGTAAATCCATGTCCACCTACTAACTACGTCACTCTCACACTACATCATTCCACTTAGTTCTTAGGTCTACCCAATTCCTAACTACACACACAAGCACCGAGCACTTAATAACCCCCTAATCTCTCCCGAACCTCATGTTAATGTTGTAATGGGGACAAAAACGGTTCTATCTTGTCCTTTACAATGTTAACACATGTTTCTATATTCTCACAGAATCAGGAGGCAAGAAGTAACATGGCAGATACGGCAGGAACTAGCTCCTAGGCAGGCATCAGCCCCCAAGTTGTGGACATTGAAAGTCTTCCCGTTGAGGAGGAATTGAAGGAACGCCCAGTGGCATTGAGGACATTACACGCCATACCGGTTCAGAATCCTCCACAAGGGCACACAATGCCAGTCAGCAAAAACTCACACTGGTTCAGTGATGTGGCTGGACCCCTAGGAGAAGGCACTTACATGTGGGAAGCCGAGATAGAATTCAATGGGCGCTGGGGTAGATATCACTTTTTCACCAAGGAATTTGAGAGACTGCAGAATAATGAAGGACTGAAACCTATATGGAAGAAGGCAGGACTCTACGAGTACTTCAAGTTCCAATTGCCAAAGCCCGATTTTCTAAGGTGCTCTTATCTGATTAGCACCCTCACTCCGAACAAAGACAAAAAGGGATACAGCTCCTTTGTCCTCCCATCTCTCACAAGGGGCAATGAGCTCAAGCGTTTCAGGTTGACTATCAATTTGGTAAGGGAAGCTCTAGACATGAAAGGTATGCACATTCCTACGGAGAAAGAGACTATGGTCCCCGACAATATGAAGAACAGGAATCTGACGAAGTTAAAGGACATGGTGGCAATGACGCCTACAATCGCCATTCATTTGCGAATGGTCATGCAGCACTTTGCATTTCCCGCTCAAGAGAGATTCACAATGCCACCTAAGAAGATATGGTTTAGTCTATACTTGGCCGACGCCTTTGATTTGACAATCAACATGCCCCACTGGATTATCGACCAAATCCACTTGGCTCATCAAAGGTGGTATAAGAAACAAAAATCTGTATTGTATGGATGTTGTGCTCTGACCAGGATTGTGTATAGATGTCTTGTGTATAGATGTCTTGTGTATGATGTACCAGTGCAAAGGGCACTCATTTGGACCAGGGTACAGGAGTTTCAGTGCAGATTATCCTCTGCAAGGCCACCCTCCAAGAAAATGAGAGGCGCCGTTCAAATGCCCTGTGCACAAG
Source organism: Ceratopteris richardii (assembly GCA_020310875.1). Lineage (NCBI taxonomy): Eukaryota > Viridiplantae > Streptophyta > Polypodiopsida > Polypodiales > Pteridaceae > Ceratopteris > Ceratopteris richardii. The sequence goes on from CM035422.1 coordinate 98,026,782, forward strand.
CCCGCGGTGCGACATTGACTCCAGAGACCACTCCACGACTCCCAAGGCGGGTACAACCCTTCACTATCAGATTACCAAGACACAGCACTGACGGACCTAATCTGGTGTTCCCACCCGTACCAACCGACCTAGAGTTTTCTCACGGATTCCCTTTAGAAGACCTAACTGATGAGGAGGTAGCTAGAATCATCGAAGTTGTTAACACGGAAGTCGAGGCAGAACAAGCTAGTGGACAACAAACTGCTACAGACCAACCCCATCCCAGACAACCAGATGTCGTCAATGTGGAGGGTGAAGAAGAAGAAGAACAAGAGGAGGAACATGATGGACAATCCGAGGAAGAAGAGCAGGAATATGATCAGGAAGCTCTGCAGGTACTTGAAGGTGCCCCAGCTTATACGAAGGCATTGAAAAAGCTCTATGATACCATGAACAGAGTTCAAGAGCAACATAGACTGTCCCTAGCAGCAGGCAAGGCCCTCATGAATCAGATCCTTGAGGAGGAAGGCGTAGACGAGCAATATCGCGCCACTCTTGACATGATGTCTGAGGCTTTGGGAGTACCTGAGATGGTACATACCGCCCTTGCACAAGCACGAAGAACGGAGCGCAGATACGGCAGACGTCCCCCTCGATCAGGAAAGCAGATGAATGTACTAGTATCAGAACCACAAGGCACATCCACAACCACGGGCACCGCACACACTGTCCACGATACTGAGGAAACCCATGTATCAAGTGCACCTCCGTCACCCCCATTGCCACCCCTGCCTCCAACTCCACCACATTCACCTCCCACTACCAGTGTAACCACTACTGTCACCGCCTCCGAGTCCACTACCCATACCGAAGCACAGACCGTCACACAACCCACACACCCTATCTCCACTTCTTTTGTCTATACGGCCATTGAAACAGGAGTTCTAACCGCTGCCACAGAAAATCTCAACCCCCCGATCACACTTCCGGGTAGTTCATATTCACAATTGCACTCACCACTGTACACTTTCACCACCATCACCGCACCCACAATTCCAATATTCACAATCACTCCCACTACTGCCTCCACTGTTGAATTTATGGACATCTCACCCACCTCCGCACCTCTCCCTCCCCCCATACACCCACCATCTCCCATTCCCCCACCTCCCACTTCACCATTTTCCAGCACCGCATCTACACTTCCATTCCCCTTCCCCTTTCCCTTCCCTTCTGCATTCAACACCCTTCCCGCATCCACCCCTATTAGTAATGTATTTAATAATATGTATCAGTGTATGTCGCAACTGCAACAGCACTACCAACATCTTGATAACCAACATACACGACTCTTTCGAAGCCATGAGGAACTTCAACTCCGATTCATTGATCTCGAAAGGGAAAAGCGGCTACTACAACAACAACATGCCACCTTACAGGAACAACATGAACAGCTAGTAGCCAATCCACCCCCGTCAGATGCAGAGGAAAGATAACATATGGATGAATTGCTACACTCCTAGATAACGGAGAATCTCAAACTTAGACGCAACCTGGCCCTCCTACAAAAACACATGTCTACAGCAGTCGAAGAGAATAAACGGCTGCAGAAACAGAATGAAGAGAACTTGGAAGCAGCCATGGAGGGTTCCCCGCAAGAAATCGACCCAGAGAAATTCAAGGCCATTCCCTCAGAGAATATGCAAATTGTGTTAGAAACCCATGCCGACCTCCTGGAGGCCCATGCAGCATTAGAACGAGAAAGAGATGACTTACTTAAGCAACTGGCAACTCAGCAGGAGTCATCAAGCAAAGTCACCGCCACAGACGACACATCCGAAGAAGTCACAAAACTCAGAGCAGAACTCGAAAAATTACGCAGTAAAGTCCTGCAATACGAGCGTCAACCCTCTCCCCTTGTAGAGCCTGAGCCTGAAGATCTAGTGCCAATTGAAATAGAGGAAACTTTCGAAGACCCATACGTTGTCGAGTCGTGAGAGATGCTCGGATGGTGGATCAAGTCATCCGCCTAAATCGTTCGGCACACGCAGGGTGTCTGTAGCGGACTCAGGCTTAAGGAAATAAGGATTCTAATGACAAAACAATATAAATTACCTAATTCTATGACTGAAACTAAAGTTTCTTACCAAAAGTAAATAGGTTTAACTAGCTATGGACCGTAAGGACGGGCAGCCTCATACATAGCAACAGCTTCCTGATATGAGATTGAAACTTCCATAATGGGTGCTTCTACTAAACTTTCAGGTAAGCTAGAGGGTTCTGGTCTGTCTAGAGTTGGCGGAACATTTTCAATATTTTCAATAGTACTGTGCTCAGACTCATGAACTAACTTAGAAGACATCAAGGAAAGTAATGGAAAATTAATGAAACAATATGATGCTAAACTGTTTGAATGAATTAATTGATATGCTAATGGTTCTAATCAATAAATCTAATACAATTGGAAGGCTTAAACAATTGGATAAATGTTTGGTCAATTGGATAGTTGACTAAATGAGAAATAAGATTTAAATGGATCTTTAGGCTGCCGCTTCACTTCAATTGTCTTCACTTCACTTTAATTGATTGTAATCTTCAATGTTTCTACAATAAAACCTTAGGTTCACTGCACTTCATTTGCTCTTCAATTGCTCATTAATCTTCAATGCTTCTCGACACTGAAGGAAAACATTAGGAACTCATGTTCAAGGCATACATATATATACTCACACTGATTATGAGCTTACCATTCTTTTGGTTTTTACTTTAATTTCTCATCCATTCTTTAACCACATTCATCCACCATACTTTAAATGACTTTTCTCTCACAACCATACTTTAAAGTCCCCTCACACTCACCACTCTTTGTACACATCTTTTTTACACTTTAACTGCATAACTTATCTATTCCACCCTTTTAACTTACACTCACAACTACCACACTGTCAAACTACTTACTTTATCCACTTTAGTTACACACTTCACTCACACCATACTTTAAATACCACTCACATTCACCACTCATTAATTATCCACTAGTTTTCATTTTAATTCTATTACCTTAATTTTCTTAATTAAATAAATCATTTAAATTAACCTTAGTTTAAGTTTTAATTAAATCAAACCTTAGGATTTAATTGCACATACATGATTAAATAATTAATTAAACCATATTTTAATTTTTATTATTGAACCAATGTTTAGATATAGATTAATTTCATTAAATATTAATTATTTTAACCCTTAAAACATTCTAAAACCCTAGAAAACCTACTTAAAACCCATCAAAACCCTATTAAAATCCTTTGGAAATCATTGATAACCCATTAAAATCTTTCTGATCACTTGTAAACCCTAACATGAACCCATTAGAATCTTTTGAGACCCTTCAGATGAACCTAATTGACATAAAATCATATGAACTTAGAAAACCCTAGGGTTAAATACCCATGAATCAAGCATGTATAAATATGAAATACTCATTAGTTGAGTAATTAGGATAAACCCTAATTTCTTCATCATTTCTTGTACCTGCAAACACTTCAAAAGTAGTTAATTCAATCCAGAACAATTGTTCAACAGTGAAAAAGAGGTTTAGAATTCACCAATTAAGTTGTTTTCATTTTCTCTGGTCATCAACTGGAAGATGTAAATCTTCCCGACATCCACCGCCACCAAACCTGCACATCGTCCCGATGGCCCAACTTGCTGATTTAGGGAAGCAGCATTTTCAATAATTATCCTGAAATTAAATCATAGAACAACATCAATTCTTTTTTTAAATATATTTAATCTTATCAAATTTTAAATCTTTTCAACATGCACATGAAGTTTATTTCAATTACATTTGGCAATGAAAACATATTAAAGTATAAAGGTAAACTATTAACCTTTTCAGTCAACAAACATTAATTTACATTTCATCCATTTATAAACTATGTAAAGATTAGTATAAAACAGAATTCATTTTCATTCATCCAAATGCAGGTTTCGTCATATATATGCATTCACATATGAACAATCAAGCATGCCAAAGAAATCTACTAAATCTACTTGGACAGACAGCCGCCTTGTATGCCCAATTTTAATCACTAGATGTGTTTTTTCACGACTAGTTTCTTCATATACATATGATGTAAACTTCATGTCAATAATAAATGTAAATACCTTTTTGGGGTGGAAGAAGGTATAACTTCCATGTCAGTATTCTTTTTTTTTTTTTCGCTACTTTTTTGTTTTAAAGGGGAAAGGCTTAACCCCTTAATCCGAGCTAAGGATCTAGCTGCATGGACAAGAAAGATCTAGGTTTTCACAGACATGTATCATGCAACAATATGCTCCTACATATATACAACTACTTTTGTTATCTAAATGAACTACAAATCCTTCTATTTTTAACAAATCTCACTTAATCTATAAATGTAGAAATATAAATTATGTCTATTTTCCTAATATGGTTAAATAGAGTCCTTTATAAATTAATATTCTTCATTCCAGATTTTAACAATTAGTTTTATATGAATGCAAATAAAATACGTAAAACAAAATTTTAAGACAAAGAAAAAATACGACCTAAAAATCAATTTTATCTTCAATTTGCTTCATCTTCAATCTGCTCATCTTTATGCATCTTAATTTGTTCTTCAAAGACCTGTTAAAACTCAACCAACAAAATTATTAAATTTCATATTCAAATCTTCTCTTGGTTTTCCTGCAAAAGAAACCCACACTAAAGAAATTCATTCATACATAATTAATCATGCTCATCATCAACTGTAAGCACTCATAAAGTAGAAGCTACAAAACAAGTAATCTTCATGATCATTTATTTTGCAAATAGAAATTCATATATTCTATCAAATTCATCTTCATCATGTCACAAATTTCATCATAAGAAATTCATAGTGGTTATACTTATCATAAATAATGCATTCTTAATTTTTTTAAATAGGTTTTTCAACCTATGAAACAAAGTTCATAAATTTTAGAAAAAATCATAATGTTCATAGTATTTTTAAATTGTATCCTTATAAATGAGCATCATATTTTGATATCAATGAAAAAAATCATATCTGGATTATGAAAGTTCCTCTTACTCATCATATGGTATGACAATAAAATCATCATCTGATTATATCATATTTTCATGTTCTTCATATTAATCATAATCATATTTATATCATGTATATTTCTTCCTTCTAAAAGTATACCATTACTATAAACAAAATCATTTTGTTCAAAATATTTATCATTTCATTATAATAATGTTCTTCATAATTGTTCATCATAATAGATTTCTTCCTTTTTATGAAAGGAAAAAAAATCATAAGTTCTTCATAAATTTAGGAAATGACAAGCATATTGATCAAAATCATTTGCAAGCATAACTACAAACATGTTTTTGTTTAATTTGAAACAAACTTTGTGTTTTCATATTTTAGAATTCTTTTGATTAAACAAATCATAATGTAAACTTAATCATAAGCTTTTAACTAGCTTTTCAAGCATTAAACTTCATAAAACTAAACATTTTAGGTATATGTTTCTCAATCTTTAGGGAAACAGACAAATATGCAGCATTTAGGGAAACAGACAAATATGCAGCAAGCAATATCAAAATTTAAAACGTTTTAACTTCAATAAACAATTTCATCATAACAAAACTATTCTCTAAAATTGTTCTTCTTTATCTTAACTTTAGATGAGTTGTTGGTGTCATTTTCAATCTTCCATATGGCTTCTTGTATCCATTTTCCTATATTCTTGTCATATTCTAATTGAATTTGAATATTTTCATCTTCAGATGTTTGTACTCTTCTTTCATCATATTTCTCTTGGCCACAACCATTGTCATTTTCTATGGCTTTAGGTTCTGTTTTATCCACATAAATGTCTTCATTTCCATTAATGGATTGTTCATTTTCATCATCTTTTATCCTGACATCTTCTTCTTTCTTAAACTTTTTCAATGTATCTTGATCCTTAGATTTAATTTGAAGATCAATGTTATTCATAGATTTAGGTTTAATAAGGTTTTGATCATTGTCCAAACATTCACATTTAGGCACAATCTTGGTGTTCATAGAATGTAATTGACATACATTGCTTTTCTCCTTATGACTCTTAGGTTTCCATTGTTTTTGAAGTTTGGTTTTAGGACTAAATTTTCCTTGGTCAAAATAGTCTATCATTCCTCCTCTACCTAAGTTTAATCTTAATGGTAGATGCGTTTGATAATCACATATTTTCTGTTCACTTTCTAATACCAATTGTTGGCTACATGCTTTCTCATAGGCCATACAATTCCCATAAGTATGACCTAGTTGGTCACACCAGAAGCATCTTACAGTTCTCTTCGGTCTTTGATATAAAGCCTTAGGATCAACTTTTCTATGATCGGGTAATGGATTTTGGTCAATAGAATACATAGATCTACTTTGAACTCGTACTTGATAGCTATCTTTGCATTCACATGTAGCACTATCGTGTATTTCATTCTTTAACCTTTCAATGCTCTCTTTTAAACTTGCAATTTCATGACCAATTGTTTTGAATGATGAAATTTCTTTTACATGATTTGCTAATGTTTCCATCTGTTCATTTAAATTTGATAGTTCATAATGAAGAACTCCTTCTAAATTCCTAAACTCGTGATCAAATTGAGTATCCATTGACTTAAGATTTGCATTAAAATAAGATACTACTGTAGTTAAGATTGAAAGAAACAAGTTTAAGGACTCAAACTTGGAGTTAAGCTTTAAATCTATAGATGAAATTAATCGTGCTTCCATATCATGCAGAAGATTCTCTACATTAGATGTCATTTTCATTTAATTATGTGCAAGCAAAAAGAATCCAAATATAAATACCTGGAATCTGAATCGAAGAAGAGGCTTTAAAGAGTGACTTGTGTATAAGTTTATACAATTTTTAATAGAATCAAAATCTAATACATCAGTTGCTAATGGATGATTGTGCAAACGTTCTTGCTTCTAATGTCAATCAAAAGGGGTGGCGAGATGAGGATAGCTACTTGCCACTCTTCGTGGAGGCGCTCAGTTCCCTAGGGAACAGCCCTCAACACCTAGAAGAGTGCAAGGAGTCAAAGACAAAGCCACTGCTCCCATGGATGAAGAAGCTTCTGCAATCCAACCTGTCGATATCATGTATGCACATGCACAAAAAATTTAAATTTTATACCTGAGCTGCAACGCCGTTTGTTCACGTCGGGTTCACCAATGTCGGGTCGTGAGAGATGCTCGGATGGTGGATCAAGTCATCCGCCTAAATCGTTCGGCACACGCAGGGTGTCTGTAGCGGACTCAGGCTTAAGGAAATAAGGGTTCTAATGACAAAACAATATAAATTACCTAATTCTATGACTGAAACTAAAGTTTCTTACCAAAAGTAAATAGGTTTAACTAGCTATGGACCGTAAGGACGGGCAGCCTCGTACATAGCAACAGCTTCCTGATATGAGATTGAAACTTCCATAATGGGTGCTTCTACTAAACTTTCAGGTAAGCTAGAGGGTTCTGGTCTGTCTAGAGTTGGCGGAACATTTTCAATATTTTCAATAGTACTGTGCTCAGACTCATGAACTAACTTAGAAGACATCAAGGAAAGTAATGGAAAATTAATGAAACAATATGATGCTAAACTATTTGAATGAATTAATTGATATGCTAATGGTTCTAATCAATAAATCTAATACAACTGGAAGGCCTAAACAATTGGATAAATGTTTAGTCAATTGGATAGTTGACTAAATGAGAAATAAGATTTAAATGGATCTTTAGGCTGCCGCTTCACTTCAATTGTCTTCACTTCACTTTAATTGATTGTAATCTTCAATGTTTCTGCAATAAAACATTAGGTTCACTGCACTTCATTTGCTCTTCAATTGCTCATTAATCTTCAATGCTTCTCGACACTGAAAGAAAACATTAGGAACTCATGTTCAAGGCATACATATATATACTCACACTGATTATGAGCTTACCATTCTTTTGGTTTTTACTTTAATTTCTCATCCATTCTTTAACCACATTCATCCACCATACTTTAAATGACTTTTCTCTCACAACCATACTTTAAAGTCCCCTCACACTCACCACTCTTTGTACACATCTTTTTTACACTTTAACTGCATAACTTATCTATTCCACCCTTTTAACTTACACTCACAACTACCACACTTTCAAACTACTTACTTTATCCACTTTAGTTACACACTTCACTCACACCACACTTTAAATACCACTCACATTCACCACTCATTAATTATCCACTAGTTTTCATTTTAATTCTATTACCTTAATTTTCTTAATTAAATAAATCATTTAAATTAACCTTAGTTTAAGTTTTAATTAAATCAAACCTTAGGATTTAATTGCACATACATGATTAAATAATTAATTAAACCATATTTTAATTTTTATTATTGAACCAATGTTTAGATATAGATTAATTTCATTAAATATTTATTATTTTAACCCTTAAAACATTCTAAAACCCTAGAAAACCTACTTAAAACCCATCAAAACCCTATTAAAATCCTTTGGAAATCATTGATAACCCATTTAAATCTTTCTGATCCCTTGTAAACCCTAACATGAACCCATTAGAATCTTTTGAGACCCTTCAGATGAACCTAATTGACATAAAATCATATGAACTTAGAAAACCCTAGGGTTAGATACCCATGAATCAAGCATGTATAAATATGAAATACTCATTAATTGAGTAATTAGGATAAACCCTAATTTAAACATATTTTCTTCATCATTTCTTGTACCTGCAAACACTTCAAAAGTAGTTAATTCAATCCAGAACAATTGTTCAACAGTGAAAAAGAGGTTTAGAATTCACCAATTAAGTTGTTTTCATTTTCTCTGGTCATCAACTGGAAGATGTAAATCTTCCCGACAACGTTCCCATGCCTGCACCAGGGGGCAAGCAAACAGAAGAGGGCATGGACACCATTGAAATAGAGGCTCCTGAATGGATGCAGAGATTAGAGAAAGTGGCCACAACCCATGATGATAGAGTGGCAGTTCAGATAGCATCTATGTCACGCTTGGAAGAGGTAGTCATAAAATCGGACTATTTTAGGAACCTCTCCCATCATAGGTGGATCGGCACATCCGACGATTTGTATGTTCCTTTCTGCGTCTTAATGGCAGACTACAATGCCGAAATCAAGCAACACACCTCAAAAGAACCAACCTCGGCTACACAGTTCGCACCGGACGACATCCCAGCAAGTGCCAAGCAGGGCAATATACATCAACCGACGTGGAGGATTCTTCTACTGGATACCTACCCAGAGATGGTAAGAACATGGAATAACATGCCTTTGTACATCAAATATAACCCATGCTACTGCCTTGTATTTCGAAGACGGTCATGGCCGGAATACACAAAAACTATGCTGACAACCAAAGGATGCGAGAAATGGCTCAATTATGTCTACTTAGCACCACCCAAAGGCCAACCTACCATAGGATATATGATCTCGACGATTCGGCATTGGGGGGTCAGGTTTAAAAATGTACCAGACGTCATGACCCAAATGTGCTTGAAAATTTTTGAACTCATGTTGGTCACCTTCAGGACTTTCAAGAATGTCAAGGAACCTCATCTGTCAGCCTTGGATTTAATGAAGGAAATCAGGACCTCGTCTACGACATGAGCGCAACCCCATCTATTAATGTTGTATATGCATGGCACGCGCGTATCAAGTATCTACCAGCCTGCTTCAAACAGATGTTTGAAGAAATGTTTGTCACGGGATTCTGGGAATATCATTTAGAGAATATCTTTCTAAAACTGAAAACTTTATAACTGTATTTAGTGAACACCGAAAAATCACTTTACAGAAAGCTTCACGTTTTCCTTCAAGCTTCAATTCTGAACTGATTTACTTCAGTCTTTACACTACTGTGTTTGTTTACAGTTAAACAATCTTTGCGTCACTTAACTATGTCAAAATTGTGTTTTGAACTCACCAAAATTTCACCCGAACTTCACTGGATTGTTACCGGAATGTCACCGTAATTGTACCGGAATACTACCGGAATCAACTGCAATTTTGTTTGTAGTTACTTCAAATATGTATATATGAAGTAAGGAAGTGATATGTGAACTTCCTTCACTGAATGAACTCTACCTGAAGTTTAAGAAAAACTTCACCAGTTTTGGATGCCTCTTCCCGGTCAGACTTTGTACTGTGTATACATATCCATTTCACCAAAATCTTTGATCAACTTATAGTAGAGACTTATAGCTATAAGATAAGCTATATCTCATACAAAACTTTACACTGTGCTTTGAGATCTAACTTACAGAAATACCAGAAAACGTTTACTGAGAAAACTATAACTGTTAACTAACTTTCACAGTAACCTGAAATGTCTTAGGTTTCTTCACATACAAAGAATGCGCTCAAACTTCCACATGAACATGTGTTTTCTATTAGAGAAGATGTGTACAAAATATAGCTTGGCCTCACTTTGCTCATAGCTATGGAAAACTCTCCTACTCTGAGTAGTTATTCCTTACCATCTCTCTCATATGAATACCCGACATTTCAGGTTTTGTTATTCATCTCTACATACGCGATCTCTGGCGTCTTCTATATCTCTATATCTGCTATTCATGCACTTACTTGCACTCACTCTCTTTTTCCGGTTCTATGCTCTCTCTCTTATATACATTTTGATCCGAGATTCAAACTCTAATTCTGGAAGTTTCTACGCTGTATATTACAGTCGTGAATTTGTCCCTTCACTAAGGTTTTGGTTTTCTGAACACTTTGTTTCTGCTTTCCTTCGTCTTCATGTCGTTATGCCTAATTAGTGAGTGAATCTTCAACAGCTCCCCCTCAATCACTAATTTGCATCTTCCGGTCTTCATATATCCTTCTTTTCTTTTATACCTGCCATTTCTTTGAATATGCTTGTTTTTACTCCATCTAAGCTCTTTGTCAGAATATCTGCAATCTGATCTTTTGTAGGAGTGAATACTAATTCAATCTCCTTCTCCATTACCTTTCCCTCAGGAAATGATATTGAATCTCTATGTATTTTGTTCTTGCATGAAATACTGGATTTGCTGCAAGATACAACGAGCTCATATTATCTCCATGTATGATAGGTATACCTTGATCAATACCCATGCTTTTGAACAAGTTCTGCATCCATATCACTTCTTTAGCTGCTTCCACAAGTCCTTTATATTCTGCTTATGTTGACGATAAAGCTATTGTGTGTTGCTTCTTTGAACACTAGCTTACAAGCTTATCTCCTAGGTATATCATATTCCCATGTGTTGATCTTCTGTCATCTTGACATCCTGCCCAGTGTGAGTCATTGTATGCTCTCAGCTTTATATCTGATGTAAAAGGATAATATAATCCTTCTTTTATAGTTCTTTTGATATATCTAAGAACTCTTTGTCCTGCAACCCAATGTTGATCCTTCGGACAATGCATAAACTGTGAGAGAACACCTATTGCATAACTGAGATCCGGTCTTGTTAGTGTAGCATAAATTAAACTTCCCACTAACGACTGATACTTCCTCATATCTTTAAACTCTGCACCACCATATTTGTTGAGTTTATGATTGACTTCAAGCGGTGTTGAAGCTTCTCTGCAATTCTCCATATTAAACTTCTTCAGTAAGTTTAGGAGATACCTTCTTGCGAAACATATATACCATGATCTGTATATGTAACTTCCATTCCAAGAAAATATGATAATTTTCCTAGATCACTGATCTTGAACTCTTTTTCAAGCAGCCTCTTTACCTCTTCTATTCCTTCATCTGAGGTTCCTGTGATTATTATGTCATCTACATAAATACAAATGTAGATCATACCTTCATCTGTTCTCTTGATCAGTAGACTTGCATCTTCCTTCGAACTTTGGTATCCAAGATCATTGAGATACTTCACAAGTCTGTAATTCCAAGCTCTTGGAGCTTGCTTCAATCCATAGAGAGCTCTTCTTAATCTGCAAACATGGTTTGGGTAACTGGAACTTACGAATCCTTCAGGTTGTTCCATGTAGACTTCATCTGATATATATCCATTCAGAAATGCATTCTTGATATCTAGCTGACTTAGCTTCCATCCTTTTGATGTTGCTACAGCAATCAATGTCCTTATAGTTGACATCTTTGCCACCGGACTAAACGTCTTATCATAATCTATGCCATATGTCTGAGCATAGCCTTTGACAACCAGTCTAGCTTTGTATCTGGCTATCCTTCCATCTGCAAGTTTCTTAACTTTATAAACCCATTTATTTCCAATCACTTTCTTACCATTTGGTTTTGGAACAAGTTCCCAAGTCTTGTTATCCTCAAGAGCATTGAACTCTTCTTTCATTGCTTCTTCCCATTGTTTCTTACCTTTTGCTTCACCGTAATTCTGAGGTTCTTCATCTTCCTTTACTAAGTAAGCATAGTTTTTCTGAGTTAAATAAGAAGTGTCATAAGAATACCTTGTTGGTTGTTTCCTTACTCTGTTTGACCTTCTTGGTTCAAACTCTTCATGTGTATCTGAATACACATCTTCATCAAATCTTGTATTATCTTCATTCCTCATATCTGATCCGATCCTGGACGTACTTGCCTACATATGATCTTCATCTCCATTCACCTGCATATGTGATTTACCTTTTTCATTTCTTCTTATCTCTTCTTCAAGTGTTTCAACACTATGCTCTTTATCTGTATACCAGCTCTTTCCTTCATCAAATGTCACATCTCTGGAAACAGTAAACTGTTTGGTTAGAGGACTCCATAACTTGTAACCCATCTGCTTTTCATCATATCCGATGAACACATATTTTTCAGCTTTTGGTTCAAGCTTATGTCTCAACTGTGATGGTACATAAGCATAAGCAACTGATCCAAACACTTTACAATGATCAAGTGTTGGTTTCTTGCCCCACCAAGCTTCATAAGGAGTCATCCCATTTAAAGTTGTACATGGTAATCTGTTTACCAGATATGTTTCTGTATTTACAGCCTGAGCCCAAAGATAGTTTGGACAATTCTTCTCCTTTAGCATTGCTCTTGCAAACTCAAGTAGAGTTCGGTTTCTTCTTTCTGCTACTCCATTTTGTTGCGGTGTGTACATGCAAGTTATTTCTCTTTTGATTCCTGCATTCCACAGATAATCATTGAAATCTCGAGAAAAATATTCTCCTCCTCCATCAGACCTTAGTCTTTTGAGTTTCTGTCCTGTAAGTCTTTCAGCATATGCATGAAAATGCCTGAAAGCTTCAAACACTTTTGATTTCTCTTTTAAAACATAAAGAGTTATCCATCTTGTTGCATCATCAATGAAAAGAACATAATACCTAGATCCACTGATAGATCCTTCTTTCGTTGGCCCCCATACATCTGTATGTATGAGTTCTAGCCATGTTTGTATCCATTTTTCTGAAATGGTAACCTGTGCGCTTTTCCCATCTGACAGGCTTCGCACTTGTGAATCATATGTTGATTCTTCATATTTGGTAATCCTCTCACGGATTGTTTCTCCACCATAGCTTTGATTCCCTTTTCATTAAAGTGTCCTAACCTCTTATGCCAGAGGTCTAGTTCTGTAAATACCTCATCACTATGTGTTATCAAGGCCTGACCAACATTCCCTTGTACTTTCAGAGTAAAAAGGCTACCTTCCTTTTTACCATGGACAATCCGTTTGTATCCATTCTCTGGATCTTCGACAAATACTCCTTCATTTGTAAACCTGACTTGGAAACCTTTTTCTACTATCTGAACCACACTGATCAGATTCTTCGGGATTGTTGGAACATACAAAACATTTGTTAGTAGGTCAGATCCATTCTTACACTTTACCTTTCCAATTGACCTTACATTATGTTTTGTCTTATCACCTATATGTACTGTATGATTTGAAATACCTCCTTCAAGTTCTAATAATAATTCTATATTTCCTGACAAATGATTTGAACAACCAGATTCAATATAGAATACCTTGAGGTCTTCATTCTCTGACACACTTATCGAGTTCATCATCAACGTTGTATGACCATCATTCTGCGTATCATTTGCATAGTTGTAGTAGGTAGTGTTGTGAGACTGATTCTGTCCCCAACTTCTTGCTCCACCTCTACCATATCCGCCTCTTTGGCTTTGTCTTCCTCTTTGATATCTTCCGCTTCTGCCTCTGCTATTGTTATTCTGATTCTGACTTGATCCTTGTGAATTATGCCAGCAATCATGAGCCAAGTGATTGCTTAATCCACAGATCCAACAAGCTTTCTTGTTATTAGTCTGATTACCTCTTCCTTTACCTTTTTGCCTGACGTTACCTCGTCCTCTTGCATAATTTACTTGAGCAGTCACTTCTTCTTCATCTTTTTCTTTACCTTTATCACCTTTCTTCTTATTCTTTGCGTACATAGCTGAACTATGTCCTTTTTCTCCATCTGTCTTCAAATCTTGCTCAAATGTTAGCATTAGTCCAAGCAACTGATTTAAATCTGGTACAAAATGATTTAAAGACAATTCAGTTGAGAGTACGAAAGATTTCCACCTTTCATCTCCTCTCAAACCTGTAAGCACTTGCGCTATTAACCTGTGGTCTTCGATATCTTCATTAATTAATCCAAGACTATCTTCCAAGTCTTTCATCTTAGTGACATAATCACTAATGCTTTGACTTTGCTTTTTCTTGAACGTTGTGAACTCCGACCATAAGCTAGCCTTCCTAGCTTTCGTAGTATTTTGGAAATGATCTTCCAATGCTCTCCATATATCTTCTGCTTTCTCCAGACCTCTAATGTGCGGTAGTAGATGATCTGTAACTGTATTATAGATGTAGGCTCTTGCCATTGCATCTTTCTTCTGCCACAGCTTCAAGGCTTCTAATTCTTCTTTCTTTGGTTGACTATCATCTTTGAAAGTCGGCTTCTTTTCTTCTCTTGTCACATATTTCATTAAGTCTTAACTCATAAGTAAAGCTTCCATTCGCATTACCCATGCAGGATAGTTATCTCTGTCCAATTTATCAATTGAGGTATGATATGCTATGATCTTCTTGTTTCTGTTACTTCCGGTGAGTGTAATGTTAAAAGGTTTTACCTTTTACAAACCTTTACCCTTGAGAATGACTTCGGAACATTTCTTGACGCCGTTTGTTGTTGATCACCTCAGCTTTCATCTTTCTTTATGAGAATTCTTCCAATTCTCTTTCCATTTCTTCTTCTGAGAAACCTTTTCTGCTCTTCAGAACTTTTTCTATTCTGGTACCACTTGTGGATCTTACCACTCTGATATCACTGATGGTTAACCTGCTCTGATACCACTGATGGATCTTACTTGCTTTGATACCACTGCTGATGCAGCGCTTATTGTGGAATTCGCTTACACCACAGAAACTAAGCTAGAGTGATGATAGAATACCTCTATAATCATCAGTAGCTTAGCAAACTTTCTGAAACTGAAAACTTTATAATTGTATTTAGTGAACACCAAAAAATCACTTTACAGAAAACTTCACGTTTTCCTTCAAGCTTCAATTCTGAACTGATTTACTTCAGTCTTTACACTACTATGTTTGTTTACAGTTAAACAATCTTTGCATCACTTAACTATGTCAAAATTGTGTTTTGAACTCACCAAAATTTCACCGGAACTTCACTAGACTGTTGGAATGTCATCGTAATTGTACCGGAATACTACCGGAATCAACTGCAATTTTGTTTGGAGTTACTTCAAATATGTATATATGAAGTAAGGAAGTGATACGTGAACTTCCTTCACTGAATGAACTCTATCTGAAGTTTAAGAAAAACTTCACCAATTCTGGATGCCTCTTTCCGATCAGACTTTGTACTGTGTATACATATCCATTTCACCGAAATCTTTGATCAACTTATAGTAGAGACTTATAGCTATAAGATAAGCTATATCTCATACAAAACTTTACACTGTACTTCGAGATCTAACTTACAAAAATACCGGAAAACGTTTACTGAGAAAACTATAACTGTTAACTAACTTTCACAATAACATGAAATCTCTCATATTTCTTCACAAACTTCCACATGAACATGTGTTTTCTATTAGAGAAGATGTGTACAAAATATAGCTTGGCCTCACTTTGCTCATAGCTATGGAAAACTCTCCTACTCTGAGTAGTTATTCCTTACCATCTCTCTCATATGAATACCCGACATTTCAGGTTTTGTTATTCATCTCTACATACGCGATCTCTGGCATCTTCTATATATCTATATCTGCTATTCATGCACTTACTTGCACTCACTCTCTTTTTCCGGTTCTATGCTCTCTCTCTTATATACATTTTGATCCGAGATTCAAACTCTAATTCTTGAACTTTCTACGTTGTATATTACAGTCGTGAATTTGTCTCTTCACTGAGGTTTTGATTTTCTTAACACTTTGTTTCTGATTTCCTTCGTCTTCATGTCGTTATGCCTAATTAGTGAGTGAATCTTCAACACTCATGAGATTGGTTGTGTAGATCTTAAGCTAGTTGCACCCATGATAATCTTTACTATTCCACATATTCCATGGAATCTTAGTCCTATACCAGTTCCAAAGGCTCACTTACCTGAGCTAATGAAACTACTTAAGGAGAAGATAAACATGAGAATTTTAGAGCCATCTTTTGCACCTTACTCAAACAGATGGTTCACTGTGCCTAAAAAGAATGGGAAACTACGTCTTATTCAAGATCTCCAACCTTTCAATAAAGTCACCATAAGGAATGTAGGAACAGGACCCATTGTAGATGAGTTTACTGAATCATTTTTAGGACATTCTATCTATTCAATGGGTGATTTATATTCTGGATCTGACCAATTCCAATTAGCAATTGACAGTCATGACATAACCACAATGAAAACTCCTTTAGGCTTAGTGCGAATGTGTACTTTACCTCAAGGAGCAACTAATTATGTGGCTCATATGATGAGTGCTATGAATATGGTCTTACATGATTTTATCCCTCATATAACTATGCCATTCATTGATGATATTCCAATTAAAGGGAGTGAGGAACATGTAAAGGACATTACTTTAGATTCATCTGGATGTCATAAATTTGTTCTTGATCGTATCTCTGATTGTGAAAGAATATTTCAACGATTTGAAGAGGTAGGTCTCACATTTTCCATAGAAAAATATGTTTTTGGTGTCAATGAGGTTCTTATTGTTGGACATTTATGTGGTCATTATGGTCGAAAGCCATATCCATAAAAAGTTGATGCCATTAGCAAGATTTCTGAAACATGTAACAACATGAGTGAGGTACGTAGATTTCTTGGTGCTTGCATCTTTTATGTTATTTGGATCCCACACTTTGCTCATGTTGCCGATTGCCTCTATGACTTGTTGAGGAAGAAACGAAAATTTATTTGGATTGACAATCACACTCAAGCTATGCGTAAATTGAAGAAATTATTGCTTGAAGCTCCCATCCTTAAGCGTGTAGACTATTCTGCTAACAAATCTATTATATTGACTATTGATACTAGTCCTATTGGTATGGGTTGGGTCATAAGTCAAGATGATAGTGAAGGGAATAGATATGCAATTAGACTTGGTGCCAAAATTTTACATGAAACACAATGAAAATATCCACAGATCAAACGCGAACTATGGGGTATGGTAACAGCTTTGAAAACAGACAAAGAATATTTCATTGGTGCAAATGTCAAAGTTGAGACTAACTGTTTGCCTCTCATTGGAATGATAGACAATTGCTCATCTCCTGATATAGCCATGCTTAGATGGATCTCATATATTAAGTTCATAAATCCTGAGTTAGTTCATATTTCAGGTAAGTCAAATTCAGTTGTTGATATGTTATCGAGAGCTAGATTTGATGATCTTGAAAGTGATCTAATAAAGAATGTGAACTTAATTGACTATGTTCCACATATATACGAGTATGAGCGCATGCTAAGGGTAAGGTTAAGAATCCACAAAGAGTCCTAGGAAAACGAGTTTTTCAATTGCAAGTAATGAAGGAAATGCATGAGACATTATGGGCAGGTCATAAAGGATTTTTTGGAACATATGAAAAAATTAGAAGTACCTATTATTGGCCTAGGATGTACATTGACATTAGTAGCTATGTTTCTACATGTTCTACTTGTCAACTTCATTCATCAGTCAAACATAGAGATCCGTTGCATCCTACTTATCCACCTTGTATTCACTATAAGTGGGTGGTAGATCTTATAACTATGCCTAAAGGTATTGAAAAAATGTGTTACATTGTACTTGCAAGAGAAGACTTAACTAATCATGTAGAGGGACGTGCACTACGATCTAAGATCACTTACAATGTTTGCAAATTCTTGCTTGAAGATGTCATAAGTCGCTTTGGGTACATAGAGAAAGTAGTTGCCGATCGTGGAGAGTTAAGTGCGAGAGAAGCCAAAGAGTTCTTTGAACATCACGATATTCGTTTGTCTCTCACTACTGTATATAATGCAGAGGCCAATGGTAAAATAGAGAGAGGGCATCCACCTATTGTGAAAGCCATATCTAAAACATGTAACGGTGACATCAAACAATGGCCTAGATTCTTACCTTTTGCACTTTGGGCAGATAGAATGACATGAACACGTACCACTGGGTATATGCCTGTTGAACTCATGTACTGTCAAAAACCATTGTTTCCAATTCAGTCTCATATTTCCGCATGGTCAAATTTGCCTTGGTCTGAAAACATGTCTACTGATGATTTTTTGAGTTTGCGCATTAAACAGTTAGAACAAGGTAAATTAAGAATTGATGAATCATCCGTTGAAAAATTAAGAGAATCTAGAATGAAGAACAAGCATTATTTTGATAAAATTCATCGATTGCGTCCTAAGCCAATTGAAGTAGGAGATTGGGTGCTCATTTATGATAGTACATTTGAGTCTCAATATGATGCACGTAAAAATCTCACTCAATGGTGGTTTGGGCCATACATTGTATCAAAAGTCAACAACAATGGTACGTATGCTCTTTGTGAATTAAATGGTGTTGCACTAAAAACTTTGATTGCAGATAAAAGGATAAAGCTATTCAAGAAACGTGATAATGATGAGTACATTTTGGATGAAGACATTGAAGAAGATGACAACAATGAGGCCGATCCATAAACAGGAGTATCCATGTTATAAAAATAATTTAAGAAAATTATTAAAAAAAGAAAAAAAGAAATATATATATATATATATATATATATATATATATATATATATATATATATATATGTATGTATATATATAACATATAAAAATATCATTAAGTTTTCAAGTTCATGTTGCTTTGTGTTTTTATATATATATGTATGTATATATATAACATATAAAAATATCATTAAGTTTTCAAGTTCATGTTGCTTTGTGTTTTTTCAAGTTCATTCTACTTTTTTTCCATTTTTGTTTCATGCATGTTTTTTTTTTCAGTCCTTGCATTGCATTGCATATCCACATCACTTGAGTCAAAAAAAAGGGCAAATGATGATTTCTCTACTTGTGTAAAATTGTATCTTAAGTAGTAATTTATCTACTAAGAAATTGATTATAATCTAGGATTATGGAAAGATTGGACGTGTAGATTTGGAGGTTTATTTTGGTGACATGACTTTCATATATAAACATGCATATGTATCCTGTATCGAAAGCATAATTGTTGAAATCCTAGCTCCTGCTACTGCATGTTTCTACATCCTTAGTCCATCTCAGAGCACTTGTATCGGAGTTTAAACCACTGTTCTCCGTCATCAAAAATGGTTGTACCTTGTATCGGGGTTTAATTTTTCCCCGTCATTAAAAAAAAAGTTGTTACATGTTACCAGGAAGTTTACACTTTCTTCTACCCCAAAAAAGTGATTGTAACCATAAAGTTGTCGAATCATCATCATCATCATCAAAAAAAAAAAAAAAAAGGAAGATAAAGAGGCATAGTAGAATAAATCACGGGCTATATAGGCACATTTATGCATTAGTGGAGTTTAGTTAGATTTCCTTGCATGTTATTAGAGAAAGAGCATATTCATATTTATGTAGGAAAGGAGTTGATCTAAAATAAGCTAAAGATGGAAGATGTCTCTTGAAAATCCTAAATCTTTGTTTATAATCGTATTTAAGGTAGATTACTTTATGAAAAAAATGTACAAATTTTTCTTCAATATGAGAGGAACTGATGCTTAAAACGACTCAATACATCCACTTCCACTTCATATTGATGTTTGTTTGTTTTCTTTCTTGTTGGCAATGTTGCTTGTTCATTTGCATATATGTTGCCTATTTGTTCATGCATATTCATGTTGCCTGTTTCAATTCTTTCTTTCATGCAAATTTTGCTTCATGTCACGTTACCTACTCATTCATGCATATATTCAATTTTCCTTCCATGTTTCTTATGTTGCCTATAAAAGAATTTGATTCTTGGAACATTTTGTTTTTCATAGATGCTAGAGTGGCGCTTCCGGAGGAATCGCAGGTTTAGTGGGGGTGAATGTCGTCCAGATTTTCTCTCCTCTCTCACTCATGAAGGCCTACAGGAAACACATTCGATGAAGGTAGCCAGAATTCCCTGAGAAGTCCAAGATGCATGGCAAGGATGTCAAAGGGAGTTCACATGCAAACTTTGGAAGAAATCGAGCAAATCTAGGGTAGCGGTGTCAAACTTTGGAAATTAGGGCAAAAATTTCAATATCTCCAAATCACATGAAAATTCATGTACTTGTAAAGCCTATCAAAGGCAGTGTATAGCCTGAATTTCACATGTAAATGGATTTTCTAGCACATTGATATGCCATGTGCATTTTGTAAAAAATGTTATTTTTCCACTTAGACCCTACAAAATCTTGTATACGAATTTTTGTTAGCCATATGGTTTGGCATGTATAAAGACCATATGTGGCTACATGTTTTTACAAAGTTTCAAGGCTATCAGATTTTCTGAGACATCTTAATGCCACCTTGCAAGCTTCCAAATGTAGTCAAACTTATATTAGGGAGATTTAGATAAAAGTTTTTTCTGCATATTCCAGAAGGAGATCTTTGGAAACATAGTCCTACAAAGTTTCATCTTCATCAAACCCTTTTTGGAGGGTCAAAGAGCACAAAGTCCAGTTTTCAAGGTCACCACAGTTTTCTACTTTAAGAAATTGAAGGGTTGAAGAGCTACCACATGGTGAAAGTTGATTGAGCCATGTTGTACGATGAAGATGAACTCATATTCAAGGGTGGAGATGAACTTATGCTTAAAGCAAGGAGAATCCATGAGTTTTTTTCATCAAAGAAGACTTTTTTGACAGTTAAAGATCAATAATGCAACTTTTCTCTAACAATAGTGGCATATCTTATCCGAATCGATATCAGCACTGATCCGACGGTCCAGATCATCCCCAGATCCAATGGTGGAGAATGAAGGTGCCTAAATTTCACTCCTTTACACTAGATTTGATAGAAAGAATAATTCCAAGCCATTGATTTGATTAATCAAATGGTTGTAATCGAAAGTAGTGATCCTAGAGTTGAGAGTTGATTTCTCTAGATCCAAGGGCCCAAATTCATTCAAAAACTATATAAACCCCCCTCCAAACTCCTAGAGCAGCATTGTTAGGAATCCATAGGGCTCTTGCTAGCTTAAGGTTTCCTTGAGATGATCACCCTCGATTGAGCGAGTGAGGATCCAAGGTGGGCTAGTATGAGTATGGTACCTAGTTTCAAATTTAAGTTAGAACTCCAATATAGGATAGGCTCTTGAAACCAGCATCTCTATCTTGACTCACCCTCGGTGGAGCGTGTGAGTGAGTTAGAGCTGGTTTTAATGAGTCTTAGACTTCTTTAGTTAGACGTTAAGAGCCTAGATATACATAGGGTCAATGAAGTGGAACTCATCTTCTTACGTGTGACATTCGGTTGAACTGTCATGGTTTGAGGGTCGGAACTGCCTTTGATCACTAGACTGCTTAGCTTGACGTATCACGACGATCTTATACATGTATCTTAATTCAAATCCTTTTAATTCATGTCACTTGTCACTTGTCTCTTGTCTCTTGTCTCTCGGTCTCTTAAGTATTTTTACATGTCTTCTATTTTCTTCTATGTGTGAGAAGGCTCCGCAGTATTGCGTTGAACCAGTGAGGATGTTTCATTGAGCTTGTGATTAAACTCTATCATCATAATTCACTTGCATGCATATAATCCATACATACCCATACATATTTATTAGTTTCTGAAAGTGTATAAGAAGCTCCAATATTGGACCATTCTTCCTTTTGAAACGGATTTATGTGTAAGGATTCCATCTATTCTCGTCATGCATACATATCATCCAAAGAAGACTATGCATATGGATTAGAATTAGGAAGTGTTTAAGAAGCTCCTTCAATGGACCATTCTTCCTTCCAAATTTAATTCGTGTGTATGGTTCTCTTTCATTCTTATCATTCATGTTCATAAATCTAACTTGCACTCCTACATTCCCATTCCCATAATCATTTCAACATATCTCTCTTCTCCATACTCAACATTAATTTCACTTTCACGTCCTTAAACCTTCCAACATCCATTAGCTTCATACACCCTGTGTGTGCCACGACCGGACCCGATCCACCCGGATTGCGATCACCTCCACACCGCGACATAAACATCATGGCCGCTTGCAACCTTTACCTATTTGAGAAAGGCCGTGGGCTTCATTGTCTATGGATTTCATCACAGATCTACCAAATTCAGATAAGTATGATGACGTTCTTGTTATAGTGGATAGATTTACAAAGATGGCACACTTCATTCAAACTACCAAGACAATCACAGGTGCAGCCATTATAAGACTTTTTCTCAGATACATGTTTAGGCTTCACGGACTACTTGATGACATTGTGAGTGATCGAGGTCCATAGTTCATATCTAGCTTCTGGAACAGTCTATGCAAGCTCCTTGGTGTTCTAGTTAAATTATCTATAGCTAATCATCCATAGACTAATGGAAAAACACAACGGGTGAATCAAGTCCTAGAACAGTACCTCCGATGCACCAGAACCTATCATCAAAATGATTGGTTCAAGCTTTTACCCTTTGTAGAGTTTTCCTATAATATAATGTTCATACATGTACCAAGCACACTCCCTTCTTTGAAAATTATGGACAACATCCAAGGATGGATATAAAACTCTCAAATCATGTTAAGAACCCTGCTACCAGAGATAAGGCCCATTACATCATGGACATTCACAAAGAACTCAAGGAAGAGATCCATAAAGCTCAAGAGTAGTACAAGTATTATGAAGATCAGCATCATGTTCAAAATCCATCCCATCAACTTGGGGATAAAGTTTGGTTACTCAGAAATAATTTGCAAACTTCAAGGCCTTGTGCAAAGCTAGACCATCAGAGATTTGGTCCATTCACCATCTTGGCCAAGATTAATCTAGTCAACTTCAAGCTCCAACTACCAATTATGATGAGAATACATCGAGTTTTCCATGTATCCATGTTGGAGCCATATCAGATTTCACCATTGAGGGGGGAGAGACCTAGTCCTTCACCACCTATCAAGATTGATGACCATAAAGAATTTGAAGTCGAACATGTCCTAGATTCGCGAATATCTCAAGGAAGATTGGAGTACCTTATTCATTGGAAAGAGTATGCCATCAATGATCATACTTGGGAACCTATAGAAAATCTTTAGAGAGCACCAATCAAGGTTTGAGAATTCCATAAGAGAAATCCAATGAAGTCGAGACCAGAGAACATGACCGCTTCTCATGGAACTCGTCACTTGAGACGAAGGTGATGTCCAAAACCCTAAGATCAACTGTCTATTTGCTAAATTCTAATGTTCAGAGATCTTGTTCAGATTGTTGACATCATTGATGGCATCATCAGCTCGCAACTGCCCTTGGGAACCACCCTTGAAATCCTATATAAGGAGGCCTTGGCCACATACATACTTAGTCTTGCGAATATCAGTCTTGGGAGCTCAAGGAGTGGTGACCGCCAAGTAAGTACTCTCCAAGTTCCAGTTCCAGTTCTTGTCTTGTTCCTTGTTCTAGTATAGTCCAGTCTTGTATCTTGGACACCTAGCCTTGTCCTCTTGTAATCTCATAGTACGAGATCTTGTTAAGTTCTTTCTTGTATCTAGTTAATCTCCCAGAAGGGAGTTTTTGTAATCCTAATATCTTCTTCCATACTTATGATCCCGCATTGTGGGATCTCGTGTATCATCTCTAGTTGAGTTATCCATGCCTATAAGTCCTGGGTTGTGGGACTTCACGTATTAGTTACATATCCTTATATTGTTTCCCCTGTGTGAGTGATCTTGTAATCAAAAGTACTTTTCTGTAATCTTGTCTACTGTAGTCAGAGAGCACAATCTAATGCTCCCCTGATAGTGTGCATGCCAAAGCTTTGCATTTGAGATAGCCTAAGAATGTTGAACTACATGTTGAATCATTCACAGATTTTGCATAATCTATGAGCTTATACAACCCACGACATAAAATGCCAGAAGCAATAATGACATCACCATTTGAGATATCATGGATTGTACACCTATCATCGAAAATTTTTATTGATCCCTGGCATAAATAAAGTATCTGAAAATGTGAAAAAGCTACCATGAGTAGTAGTCAAAATGATCTTACCAACTCCCATGATAGGATAACAGAAGTTGTTGGCACATGTGATAGTATTCCCTATAGGGGAATGCTCAAGTGAACTAAAGAAAGTGCACTTTGAGGTGATATGTTTTGTTGCCCCACTATTTTGAGTCTACTATAGACATACATTACTCATGAGAAGATGGATCATAGTTGCGAACAATAGTAAACACCCATTCTTCATTCTTTTGAAGAGGCCAATAGGAAGGAAGAATGGAGAGAAGCCATGCAAGAAGAAGTTGAAGCACTTCAGGAGAACAATACTTGGGAGTTGGTTCCCAAGAAGCCAAGCATGAAGGTAATAGGATCTAGATGGATATACAAAATCAAGAAAAGTTTAGATGGTTCTATAAACACGTACAAGGCAAGGTTAGTGGCAAAGGGGTTTGCTCAAACCTATGGAGTGGACTATGAAGAAAATTTTTCACCTGTGGCTTTGATAAGTGTAGCTGCTTCTAAGAATTGGAAACTATATCAGTTAGATGTTAAGAATGCATTCCTAAATGGATGGATCTCAAAAGAAGTGTACATGGCTCAACCACCAGGGTATGAAGATATGGATAAACCAGGTTTTCTATGCAAGCCAAGGAAGTCACTCTATGGCCTAAAGCAAGCTCCTAGAGCTTGGAACCATAGGCATGTTACTTATTTGCAAGGTCAAAGTTTTGTGGCTAGCAAAGCAGATTCTTCTTTATTTATAAAGAAGACCAACTCAGAAGTTATCTACTTATGTGTCTATGTGGATGACATTATCATTACATGGAAGGATGCCAATGGCATCAAGCAAGTTAAAGCTCAACTAATGGAAGAATTTAAGATCAATGATCTTGGTTTGTTAATATACTTTCTTGGTCTAGAACTTGTGTATATAGATTCTGGTTTTTATATTACTCAAAGAAAGTATATTCATGATATGTTGAGAAAATTCAATGTGGAAAACACCAAAATTGCAGGTAACCCATGGAACTCAATCATAAGCTTAATTCTCATGATGGAGAACTTCTTGAGGATGTTACAAGTTACCATTCATGGTGAATTATGGTAAATAGGAAGAAGTGTAAAAAGTATTGCAAAGGAGGTATGATGCATTGCAATAAAAGGTACAAGAACTACCAACAAATGTTTTCTATTGGAAACTAACTCTAAGTAACTCATAAATGATGTGAAGAGTTTGAGAGAGAGAAATAAAGAGTCAATGATGAGCTTGCTATGAGATAGACATTGAATGTAGCATTAACAATGAAGACTAATTTGAAACATTAACGGTGCAAGTTGAAGATTGAAAATCTCAATATGAACAAAGAAAATCTTTCATGGATGGAATGAATATCAAACATCTGAAGAAAGAAAAAAAATTAACAGAACAAATTATTGAGCTACAAAGTACGTATAATGAGCACTATGTAGAGGATGCAAATCAACAAAAATTTTTCGTGGATATAAAAAATCAGCTCATCACAGCCCCAATCTCCCATACCCCCTCCACCCACCTCACCACTGGACTCCACAGCATTCACCACTCCCTTTCCCTTCCCCATTCCCCCTACATCCTCTCCTTTCCCTGCATTCTTTAATGTAAATAATGTGTTTTCGACATTACATCAATGTGTGTACCAACTACAGAGTGAGTATCAGGCTCTCAAAGACCGTCATTGTCAACTAACTACGAATCACAAACAACTACAAAGGGGGCTTACAACTATAGAAGACGAAAATGCTGACCTCAATCAACACTACACCACACTCGAGCAGGCCCATCAAACCCTCCTGGAGACACCCCAACCATCACAGTTGCCAGGCGTCAAACAACGCGAAGCTTTACTTGAAGTCTACCAAACAGATAATCTAAGAGTCCGGCGTAATTTGACCCTACTCAGAAACCACATGGCTACGCCCTTGAAGAGAACAAGCACCTGCAGAAGCAAAACGAAGAAAACCTAGAAGCCGCAATGGAAGGCTCCCCCCACGAGATCGACCCAGAACAGTTCTTTGATCATAAAGGTAGAACCCTTCATGAGATTTTGCATGAGCTATTTTGATCATTGGAGCTTTGTGTGTAGAGATATGCATCAATCTTTATGATTGTATATGTGTAATATCTATTTCTTAAAATATCAAGATCACACCTATGAGTTCTTGAGTATATTGCTCACTCTCTAGCCAATATAAATTCATGGTATAGCTTGGATAATCTTAATTATCTTTCCATTTGAAGGTGTGCAAAAGGATTTTTCCCAATTCATAACAGGCTAGAGACACTAGCGAGAAATCCTACGTGGTTATCATGGTTGAGTAGGTCTAAAACCTTGGTCTTGTCTAGGAAAAAAAATGGTTGAATGGTTACCTTCAAATTGTTGGAAACATCTATTTTGATTAAACAACCTCTCATTACTTCTATCAGACCCTGAAGAGAGGTCTAATTTTTTATCAACTTATCTACTAGATCATAAAGAGATGAGTTTGAGTGTATGCTAGTAGAGCTTCTCTTCTTTGGAGAATCCTTGGCTAATTCAAGGTTATCTTCCAAGTCAATACACTCTTTGATGAACTTATCTACTCTAGTTGGTCTCTTGATAAATACTAACTTTATCATCTCATGATTAGTTAATAAACCTATGAATAAGGATACCATCTTTTCCTCTGAGAGTAATTCCTAAGCTAGACATCTAGAGATGTATTGCTTGAACCATCTTGTAGCCAATATCATAGATTATAAGCTAGATTGTTTGAAGCTATGGATTAGTGAGGAGATATTTATCTTGAAGATCTTGGAATAGGATCTAAAGCTCTTGCTTCATTGGATCCTCATCTACTATCATGTTTGGAGCTTTACATCATCTAAGTTCACGAATTCTTAGGAAAGATACACTTGACCCATGTACTCAAGGAAGAGTCCATAATGCTTTGTTAGTGTCCATGGAGTAATAAACTCCATTCATTTGTGAATGGAATAAGAGTTTGGTCAAGAAAAAGGTTCTTGCCATGTCAATCTACTCTTGGTCATCAATCCCTAGAGTCTCTAGATGGACACATGTGAATTCACTAGACCCCCACTAGATGTAATTGGTACATTAGGGCAACAATACCCAAAAAAGGGTTGTTTACGAATGACAGATTACGAAAATTGACAATAGGGTCTTTCTACATGTACAAGAATATAACATTCTTGTCTCCTTTAATCTTATGATAAAATGCTTTTCTAAGAAAATATGCTTAAAAGAACCACTAAAGCAGTGTAGATTGTTTTTATTTCATAGAAAAAAAAATATTTTTGCACCCCACACAATGCAATTCCTTAAATTTCCAAGAGAGAAATGACTTTTGAAGATACAAAATATTTTTTGTTTCACAAAACTCAATGATTTTTCTGTCACAATTGATACATCAAATCAAAAGATTGTGACTCGCTTCCATGTGTACAAAGTTTTTTTGTCTATAAATACTCAAAAAGTTTGTGAATCTCGATTTCCCACTTTGAGCATTATCTACTATTTGTCTGAGTGTTCGAATGGCTTCTACTTCTTTTCGTGCTTCCAATCATGTAACCTCATGTGCGATTTACAATAGAAGAGAGGATTCTTTATGGAAACCTCTTTCTGTGAAGCTAAATGATTGGGTGACTATGCTTCCTAGTTGCAGAGGTGCCCATAAAGTCAAACGTGCTAAAAAATACAACACAAAAAACCATTGGAAAGGTCATATTCTTTGCAATTCCCATCGTACTATAAGTAAAGTTTAACAATGCTCTTTTATTAATTTCATTTGTTTTTGTATTACAAGATATATGTTTTTGTATTGCACATATTTTTTCTTCCAATATTTTGGAGTGGCAACCAGTTGAATGTTTAATAGGAACATTCAAAGTCCTTCATAAGGATTATGCAGAACTTATGTATGCAAACAAATCTATTCAATTTTTCAATAGCATTCAATTATTTGTCTATTTTGTAGATTATCAAGTGCCATTAGGGAGAAGTGCTTATGGAAATCCTGTACATGTACCTATTCCTTGCATATCTTCATTAGATTGGGATGCTCCTAATCATTCAACAGTTTCAAGTTTTTTATGCAAAATGAAAGACGACATTCAAAGGGCAATGTCAGCAAGCTAAATTTCTCGAAGGATAAAGATTCAATGGATTTTTCCTCTTCACGTTTTTGTAGCATGTTTTAAAAACATGTTATTACAAAAAACAAAAACAATTTGGTTGAATAAGAGAGTTTCAATTTTAGAGGTTGATGATGTTTTAAGTAGGGAATGGAATAGCAAAGAAGCTCAAAAGCTAACAGACATCATTTTATGTAAAGTTAGTCCAAATTCTCTTTCAATTTCACATCAGATGTCTCAATAATCACTTGTTTAAGTATATGACTATAGAAGGTGGAAAAAAAAGCTTGGACTCTAGATGTCCTTGGATTCAAAGGAAAGCTGTCCAGAATTTGAGTTAGAATTATTGATTCATCCAAATTTTCAACCTAGGAAAATAATTGTCACTACAAATTGGAAACTCAAAAATTTAAGGGAGCTCCTAGAGTACCTTATGAGGTTCCACCATAGTTCATATTCTCAATTGATGGTGTAATGGTAAACATTAGATCAGAGAAAACATTATCTTGCATTACTTGCCTGCCACCCAAGGTGATCAAGTTCCAACCCTTAAGAATGTAACTAGTCTTGCCCTTTTTCTTCTACCAAAATTGTTCGAATGGAAACAAAGACATTGATGCTAAATACATATCTCTTTTTTTATGAAGACTCATCATATTCATATTGGCATTTTTTGCAAACACTTTATCATTGTTGGGTTAGTGTTGGCAGCAGTCAGGGAACCGAAGGAGCCACAAGACGAAGAGAGTCAGAACGAAGGGACAGCACAAGCAGACATGGCAGTCAAAGAAGATCTGGCAAGTAGGCCAATAATTCTCCTCATGAAGAAGCAAGTACGAGCATTCACGCAGATCTAGCACTAAGGCAACCTTTAATTTTTCAAAACCTTTACACCAATTAAAAGTGATTCTCATCACTAATAACCCCTGTAAATACCATGTTCACCTTTTTGTAGCTCCATTTTGTGCAAGCCAAGGAGTCCTTGAGCTTGAGGAGCTTTAGAAGTATCTACCTGCCAATTTTCATATTTTTTAGATCTCGTTTGAGCCCTCTAATAAGCCCTGGAACCTAATTTTTAACTAGGCCAGACACTAGGTCTGAACAGGGCCAAAGCTAGTCAAAAACTATAAAAGGAGCTAGAGAGCTCATTTTTTGGGGTAGATTGTAATCGAAACGAACTTGTAAGAGCTTTTTGAAAGTAATCTAAAAACTCCATTGCTTCTCACTCTTTGTCTTGCCGTGTGTGCGCGTGTGCGTGTATGTGTGTGCATGCTTGTGTGCTTCTCACTCACGCACTTGTGACTCCACTTGCTCGAGGTCTTCATACCATCCTCACGTCTTCCCGGATTGACATTAAAGGAGGTGCTACTCATCACTGAGCTACACCAAATTTTGGCGCCGTTGCCGGGGATCGAGCTTTGAGGACGAGCGTGTGATGGTAAGACGTAGATTGGAGACGTTGGCGTTGTAGGTAATTTCTTTACTTTTCCTATTTTTCTCTTTCTTACCTTACCACCATCATCACCATCATCATCACCACCATCTCCCACCTCCATTTCCATCATCGCAAAAATTTCAGTTTTTTTATTATATCACCATCTCCACCTCATTTCCCTCATTTCACTTGTGAGAGAGAGCGAGAGAGCGAAAGTGTGTGTGCTGTTTTTGCATGTTTTTTGTGTTGTCTTGCAGGTACAGGTCACATCATCGTCCCCAGCACTCTGCGTAGGTACGGAATTCGAAGTAACTGTCTGTGTGTCGCCGACCTCTGTCAATCGCGACCGACAGAAAAAACGCTCAAATTACCAAACAAAGTGCAAAACCATGATCTACAGGCTTAGAGCTTCCCAAAAATGTGTTTAGTTTTTTGAAATTCCTCAGATTTCTGTCAATCGCGACCGACAGACCATACGCGTGACACGTGTCAATCGCGATCGACCAGTCAATCGCGATCGACAGCCCACGACGGCTCTGTCAATCGCGACCGACAGAGTCAACGATTGTTTGACCACGACGGACAGACCACGACGGCTCTGTCAATCGCGACCGACACAGTCAACGACCGATTGACCACGACCGACAGACCATACGCGTGACACGTGTCAATCGCGATCGAGCCATCAATCGCGATCGACTCATCAATCGCGACCGACACAGTCAACGATTGTTTGACCACGACGGACAGACCACGACGGCTCTGTCAATCGCGACCGACACAGTCAACGACTGTTTGACCACGACGGACAGACCCTCGCGACCGACCTGTCAATCGCGATCGCCACGTCAATCGCGACTGACAGGGTCAACGACCCTTTGACCACGATTGATTGACTTTTTGGCCACGTGTCAATCGCGACTGACCAGTCAATCGCGACTGACAGCCACGACGGACCTATCAATCGCGATCGACACGTCGATCGCGACTGACCTGTCAATCGCGACTGTCGCTAGTGTCAATCATACTGCAAGGTCTTGGGCCCAGCAGTTGAGTCACCACTCGCATTACCCTAGCTCGGATACCAGTGAATCAGAGATGTCTCAAGGCATGGACAGACCTACGGGAAGTTCAGGTGTGCCATACTTGCACAGGGTAGAAGGCCCCTACAAAACACAGTTGGAATACCTTAGGACCAACCGATTAGGTGCTAGCATCTATGAGGACGGCCTAGGAAGGTCTGTGGTACAGATTAAAAACCCTGACCAATCCATAGGACTAGAGCACCCAGCAGTCAAGTTTGAAAATGGAGCATACTTGGATAAAGAAGGAACCATATACGTAGTCACCCAGATAGGACAGATGAATTTGGGAACGTAATCCCAGAAGCAGACTTAGGTGACTTGGAGCAAGGAAACATGGGTGCAGAACCTAGAACCCCTCGAGGTAAATCGGTTCTTACTAGGATTATCACACCAGAGTGGATTCCCCAGGATAATAAGAGCATAGATTTGCTCCTCAATCGAGAAACTGACGAAGCCTTTTGGAGGTATAAATCTAATCAGCCAACTGATATAGGAACAATCATGATCTATGAGTTTAAGGATCCTGATAGCCCAGGTAGAGTGACCTACTTAGATCACGCTTCGGAGAGGATCTTTGTGGTTACGGAAAATGATAGGCATGCTTACACTTGGAAGGGCGAATTTGTTTTTCCCCAACCAAGATCGAACGTATCCTATGGTCACCCTGGAGCTGGAACATCCCAAGCTCAGGGAATGCAAAGAGACAGAAGTAGAGATAGACCAGAAGTAAGCTTTGCCAACCCAGTGGGCAGAGAAAGAACGAGGACGGAAACAAATAGAGTAGAACCTGAGATACTTAGAGCTCACAGGAATCAAAGAAATGCGGATGAGTTCCCTCTACCACGACCAAGGGAGCACACTAGGACTTTGAGACCGACTCAGCTAGTTAAGTCCATGAAGAACTACTTCGATGGCACTGGAGATCCATACGATCATGTGGCTGAGTTTAGGCAAGTCTTGAGAGCTGAACAAGTGGAGGATCTATTCACGCAGTACAATGCCTTTGGTCTGACCCTTAGGAACACTGCCCTGACATGGTTTCAGCCACTAAATGAGAGGCAGTTCAGGAGCATAGACCAACTCCTAGAGGCTTTCATTATTGAATTCTCTAAGAGTGGCATAAGGCATAATACCTGCTCGCTGATTCACAGCTTCAAGAAAACCCCTCAAGAAACCGTGAGACTTGCAGGAAGAAGATTTAGGCAATACTTAGAAAGATGCCCTGTTTCGGAGCTACCCACACTAGCCAAGCAAGTGGCTTTATTCCTGGATGGATTGCTAAGTACCAAATTGAGATCTTATGTGTACTTGAAGGACCCTAGGACCATAGAAGAGTGTGTACGCATGTGTATTGACATTGAGGACAACCTAGGGGAGGAGTTAGAGCTTTCCAAGATATACAAAGACTCGGATAGTGCCTCTAACCTCTCTTCCATGCAATCCACATCAATCGAGGAACTTGCAGAGAAAGTAGCTCAGAAATTAGGTGTAAATAGCAAACAAATCCCAAGGTTTGCCCCTGTGAAAAGGTGCTATACTTGTGGTGGCGACCACATGGCGAACGTATGTCCCATTATGGCTCAACCCCAAGTAAATCCTAGTAGCCAGTACTGCACCATAGAACGGAGGTACACCAATCACACCGCACAAGATTGCCCCTACAATAAGCAAACAGTTAGGCAAACCTATCCTCAACCCTATCCACCACAGGGAAGATACCAGAACCAGTACCCTCCACAGCCATATGGCAGGCCACAACAAAATTATCAACCACAATATCAAAACCAACAAAGGCCTCAGCCTGTGCTAGCACAACAACCCCCAGCCCCAGCTAATGTGATTCCGGTAAAGTATGCTCTTGCAGAAGAAAACCTGAATAGAGCCATAGTCCCTGTAACCCCACTGCTTTCCGAAAGTGACCCCAGTGACCATAGCTTTGATTCTACACATGTTGATAGTCCCCAGGCGTACTACATGCAGTCTCCAGAACATGGTGAGTCCTATTACAGTGAAGAGCCGAATGAACCTAGTTGGGAATCAGATTACACAAACGTCATGTATGCAAACCCCAACCCTAGGCCTCAACCTAGGCAAGTAAGACCTCCATTCCCAAGAGGACCGTGCTACAGATGCCAAGGAGATCACCTCATTCGTGATTGCCCCCTACCTCCACCTACACAAACCCAGTCAGTGACGATCCAAGGCTTTTGCCAAGATTGTGGAAAAGAGCATCTCTTACGAGATTGCCCAAAGAACCCCAATAATATGCCAAAAATCACGCCTATCAACGTTATTGGGTTGGTGGTAGACTCCACAGGAAGTGTGACGTCCACCGCACCAGTACAGGTAGTGACTAGAGCTCAGGCATTGCAGCAGAACCAAGGAGTAAACCAGGATAAGAACCCAGAGACTAGTGAAACCGAGAGCATAACAAAGAAAAGGACTAGAGCGTGGAAAGATAGTCGAGAAAGAATGAAAAGACAGTGGGCTAAAAAGATGAGTGAACTTGAGGAAAGCATAAGAGAAACCAAAGCTAGGATAACTGAACTCACGTCTCAAACTCCCTCTCACACGATCCCACCACCACCATTCCCACCGCCATCCGACCCGCCACCTTCCATCCCACCTCATATGATTCCACCACCCCCTAGAGTAGGATCAGTATTAGCTGATCCCACTCCTGAAGATATAGACATGATGCTTAAAGCATATCAGGCCAGAATCCAAGAAGGGCCAAATGTCACGGATCATGACAAGTGTTACCCTAGAGCTGACCTAGAGATAGAAAGAACCAAGCTCTGCGCGAAAATGGTCGCATTGGCTCAGACTATGTTTGAAGCCAGTCGCCTTTTCAATTACTCGGGCTCAGCCAAGACGCAATTACACTTGGATGGACTTTTAGAGAAGTTAGAGGGCATAATTGCAAGATCTGCCAAGGAAGAAAAAAATCAAGAAAGGGAGAACGTAAGTAAAAACATGACCCATTCCCCATCAAAAGTTTATGTGGCCAATTCCACTGAACCAGACAACCCCCCCTCCCTAGAAAGAGTAGAGAATTTAATGGCACAATCACAAAAGGAACCAGCCTCACAACACAAGGGCAAGGTAAGTGAAAGAGTAAGCATTCCTGCTCAAGAAGCCTATGTGCCTGAAGCCTATGTGCCTAACTCTACGGAGCCGGACACATCATCTTCTATGAATCGGTTCACACCAGAATTCCTACGCGAGATTCAAGAAGACAAATGGGCTAAGGAAAGTGAAGTCCCTCCTCCCATTGAACTTGTGGATGCTGCACATGACCAATTCCCACAAGACATCCCATCCATTTATGGAGAGCAGGAGAGTATCCAATCTCAAGAAAGATTAGACTTCGAGTCTAATTCCTTACAGGAACTACCCCATTTCACAGGCCCATGGGAAGCAAAGTCCACCTGCATGAGAGCACCTACAGTCATGGTAAGAAACGAAGATTCAGTCATACCTAGGAACACAGAGGTAGTGAAGAACACCAAAGTGCAGTGCAATCTCAAGCTAGAAGAGCTGCTTAAGGTTAGACTAGAAGTGTGGAAACATGTAGCCAAACAAGTACCTGAGATAGCAAAACCTCGTTCCCAGGTAGGATCACATAGGACAGTGCCAGAGATACCCTTGGATAAGATAGGAGATATGTGTGAAGGTGAAGAAGGGAACACCTATCTTCCCATTACTTACCAGGAGTACACCACCAAGGCAATTTTCGACTCAGGTGCAGGAGTTGCAATTGCCACCACTTCCCTGTGGAAGCGTTGGGGCAAGCCAGCACTCAGGCCAACGAGAATGAAATTACAGATGGCAGATGGTCATATTGAGAGACCCTTAGGATTGCTAGAAGGAATAACTCTCACCACTTGTGGTGTCGAGTTTGAGCATACATTTGCTATATGTGACTTTAGCAAAAATCATGCCTACGAGATGATTTTGGGAAGACCATTTATGCGACAGTTGCAAGTGGTACAGGACTGGGGAACCAACTCCTTGTATTTGCAACACCTAGGTGTTACAACCAAAGTAAATCTCAAAGATTACTCTCATAGAGATGTACCTCCTATCCAATGGAATCCCATCCATAGAGCCAAAGATGATACGGAATCGGTGCATTCCATAGGATCAGGATCCTCATGGATGCATGAAGACACCCACTTATGGATGTGCAAGGTAGCAGTAGAAGAAGAGAAGAGAGAGAAGGCCAGAGAGGTAGGTGCGAAAGAAACCCATAGATCAATCCAAGACCCAGCCTATGCACCGGTAGTCTTTCCTGATGAGGAATTTGAACCCCATGGCTGGGCAGAAATCCTAGCAACAATGGATGTAGCCATCAATGAGGAACAATGGACACCTCACTGTGATGAGGATGGCTATGACATTTCAGTCTTCTCCATAGAGCCAATCATGGGAGAGGCAGTTCTAGAAGAATGCGAACCTAGCCCTGATGCATTTGAGGATGCAAGTGACTCCGATCTAGAGTCAATCATTATGGACCCACCATTTGCATCAGATGAAGAATACTTCCATGAAGTAGAATTTCAACCCCAGAGGCATGGAGAGCTTACAAATGATGTAAGATTAGCCACACATGTGACCCCGAAGGAAGAAGGAAAGAAACGAAAGAAGAGAGG
This sequence comes from Ceratopteris richardii, assembly GCA_020310875.1. Classification (NCBI taxonomy): domain Eukaryota; kingdom Viridiplantae; phylum Streptophyta; class Polypodiopsida; order Polypodiales; family Pteridaceae; genus Ceratopteris; species Ceratopteris richardii. The sequence continues at coordinate 98,062,734 of CM035422.1, forward strand.
AGTCTCACCAGAAGAGGAAGAATCTTTGTTTGAGGTCCCAGAAAATTTTAAGAAGTATGAGATAGATGACAGGAGAGTCATGATCAGAATGCCGAAACGAGAGGCACAATCAGGAGAGGCCTATGATAACAAAGAAACCACCAAGAAAATAGTAGTGGTCCTAGAAGAAGGAGAGGAGAGATGCACATACATAGGCCATGACCTAACAGAGGAAGAAGAGCATGTGTTAATTGCCTTGCTAAGAGAATACAGAGATGTATTCGCTTGGAGTTACAAGGATTTGAAAGGTGTTGACCCTGACATATGCTCACACACCATCCACATGACTTCAGATGCCAAACCCTCTAAGCAAAAGCCTTATACATATAACGATAATTACGCTGCTAAGATCAAAGAAGAGATAGATAGACTGGTTGAAGCTGGATTTATCTATGAAATTGAGCACACCGAGTGGGTATCCCCCATCGTAGTGGTGCCCAAGAAAAATGGAAAGCTGCGCGTATGCATTAACTTGAAGAAGGTCAATGCAGCCACTATTCGAGATAACTATCCGCTTCCCATCACAGAACATCTCTTAGAAAGAGTGGCAGGCAAGGAAGTCTACAGCTTCCTTGATGGATTTTCGGGTTACAATCAAGTAGCCATAGCTCCAGAGGATCAGCATAAGACGGCCTTTGCCACAGAATGGGGCATTTTTGCCTTTAGAGTAATGCCATTTGGGCTTACCAATGCACCAGCTACCTTCCAAAGGCTGATGTGCCATGTATTTAAAGAGTTCCTGAGGAAAAACTTAGAAGTCTACGTTGATGATCTTTGTGCTCATTCCAACATTAGACAAACCCATATCCCTGAACTCAGACAAATCTTTGACAAATGTAGAGAATAGCAAGTCTGCCTGAACCCAGAAAAGTGCGTTTTTATGGTAAGGCAAGGCAAAATTCTAGGACACATAGTGTCAAAGAATGGCATATCTACTGATGAAGAGAAAGTGAGAGCTATAGCAGAGCTACCTAGGCCAAAGAATGTCAAGGAAGTACAAGCTTTCATGGGGCATTGTGGCTATTACCGAAGATTCATTCACATGTATGCTGTCATTGCAAGGCCCATGTACGGACTTCTGACTAACTTTGAGTGGACGGATGAATGTGAAAATTCCTTCCAGGAGCTTAAACGAAGATTGTGTTCAGCACCAATCTTGACCACACCAGATTGGAATAAGCCTTTCCATGTTCATGTGGATGCATCCAATTATGCTATTGGATGTGTGCTTGCACAACCTACTGGTGAAGGTAATATGGATCTTCCAATTGCCTATGCCAGTAGACAGTTGAATGCAGCTGAACGAAATTACACCACTACGGAGAGAGAAGGCTTAGGCATGGTATATGCAGTTAAGAAATTTAGACACTATTTGCTTGCAAATAAGTTTAAATTTTTTACTGATCATCAGGCATTGCTATACCTCGTAAACAAGCCATGCAATACAGGAAGATTAGTGAGATGGTTTCTCTTGCTAATGGAATATGATTTTGAGGTTGTGGTAAGGAAAGGGAGGACTCATTTAAGAGCACATCATCTCTCTAGGCTCACATCGGGAGAAGCCCCACAAGGAGTGTCAGATGACCTTCCTGATGCTTACTTGTTTAATTTGGAAGTGGTGTCGCAGTGGGCTAAGCCATTGGTACCAGTATTGACATACGGGCCTAATCATCCAGTGGTAAACACACGGAATAGAGAGGTTGTAAAAGCCCAGAAGTACCACATCATGGCTGGAAGTATGTACAAGCACATAGATCAAGGGATCTTGGCTTGTTGCGTAGAAGAGGATGACTACGCTAAATGGTTGCAATTAGCACATGTAGGTGCGTTAGAGCAACACTACTCAAAGCAACGAACTTTACAGACCCTAAAGAGACTCGGAGTACATTGGCCAACTATGGAAGCTGATGTCCAAAGGATGTGCAAGGAATGCCCAATCTGCTGCACTAAACCACCTGTGGAACACGCTACTCTTTATCAAGTATCCATAGTGCCAGATTGGAGTGAACCACTAGTATCCTTCCTGAGGACGAAAGCATTCCCTCCAGACATGACTCTGGCTAGGAAAAGGAGTTTAGAACAAGAAGCTCTGGATTACTCACTCATTGGTGATAATCTATATAAGCGTGGTAAAGATGGTTACCTGAGGCTATGTGTCCATGAAAGTGAATATCTTAAGATCTTGGAAACTGCTCACCAAGGTGTAGCAGGAGGACACTTTGGACCAGATCGGGTGATCAAGGCAATACTATTTGCGGGCTTCTGGTGGCCTACCCTTCACATGGATGCACATACCTATGTGAAACGATGTGATGTCTGTCAAAGAACTCAGTATCCTATACGTAAAGATGAGATGCCACTGAAACCTATGATGGGTGGACGTGCATTCTCTAAGTGGGGAATAGACTTTGTAGGCCCTATTAATCCCCCAGCTAAGGGTTCACATGCTGAATATATCATTGTGGCCACGGATTATCTCACCAAGTGGGTAGAAGTAAAAGCCACAACGAAGAACGATGCTCAAACAACAGCTAAGTTTTTATTTGAGAATGTGTTCACTAGATACGGGCTACCCATAGAGCTAGTTAGTGATAGAGGCACTCACTTCTTGAATGAAGTGATTGAAAATCTGCTCCAAGAATTCTTGGTAATACATAAGAAGTCTGCCCCCTATCACCCTCAAGCAAATGGCCAGGCTGAGAGCACCAACAAGATCTTATGCAATGTATTGACGAAACTAGTGAACAATAAACGCTCTGATTGGGACAAACAGCTACACCATGCTGTTTGGGCATACCGAGTCGCCTACAAGACGGTACTCCAAGCCACCCCCTTTCAGATAGTGTTTGGCCAAAACGTTGTGCTACCTTTGGACTTCTTAATACCTACATTGAAAGTAGCACAAGAGCACGAATGGACAGGTCATGAACTCTCCTCTAGACTTTTTGACCTTGAACGATTAGGAGAAACAAGACTGAGAGCAGCTGCAGGGATATATGCAGTTAAGAAGAGACACAAGGCATACTTTGATGCCCATGTGAAGGATAAGGGCTTGAAAGCAGGAGATCTAGTTTTAGTCTACACATTGAAACAACATGCAAGGAAGCTAGAAAAGAGAGGCTAAGGACCTATGATCATCAATAGGATCTCCACGAGTGGAGCAGTACAACTAGCCACTTTAGAGGGTGATGTTCTCCCAAACTATATTAGCGGATGCAGAGTCAAGTTGTATCAGGAACCCCTCACGGAGGAAATGCTAAGTCGACTCAATACTGCTAAGAAACGCAAAGAGGAAGAAAAGCGAATTCGAGAAGAAGCTCAAGCAGAAGCCCTAGAGCGCATCCGGAGAATGAAATTAAGAAGACAAGGTAGAGAGCACCCTAGGCTAGATGCATATGCAGATCAAAGATATGACATGGCTATGTGTGAAGTTTCAGGTGTTAGCTCACATAAGATAACCGATCGACGTCCTTTCATAACCTTAGATATAGGACAAGGAAAGAGTGCAAGGACTGTAAGAGCCTTGATTGACTCAGGTACAGCTACTAGTGCTGTTAAATTGTCTTACTGTCAAGAGTTGCAGTTAACTGTCAATCCTGTGGAAGCATATCTCATAGGATTGGGAGGCGTGGAAACCCCTTGCATGGGCGAGGTGGAACTTCCCCTCTATATTCATGAGGAGGCAATGACAGTTAAAGTACTAGTGTGTCAAGATGAGGACCTCACTGAACCCCTTGTCTTGGGTCAAGACTGGATCTATGACCAAGCAGTCAACTTAAACCTAAGAAGCGGACTTCTTCAGGTATGGGTCAATCATAGTCGAATTACAGTAGAGCTAGATAATGAAGCACTCAAGGAATTAGGAAAGGCACAGACTCCTGGTCCTTCCAGGAGTACACATGAAGATGACCATGCTGTTCTTGTCCAAAACTATGTGTTGCAGAGGAATGATATTCTCAACAAAGGAGTCAGGGATGCAACGGAACTCCCTTCTTTTCCAAAGGCCAGAAGGAGGCAGCAACCAAAGGTGGATCAAAGACAGAAGAAGCAGGGTACTACCTATGTCGGAGATCAAAAGTACCTGCGCAGCAAAATGTCTCAGCTAGTGAAACAAGTGTGGGTGCGGAAAGGCGAACACCCGATTGCACTCAAGCCGACCACATGGGCAAAGCCTCTTATTAGTAACCAACAACACGACACTAATAAGAAGTCTTTCAGAAGTTCTTCTGCTAACGTGAAGTCTATTTGGGTGCCCAAGAAGTCGATGAAGGCTAGCCCACAATCAAGACAAATTTGGGTGCCTAAGGCTTGTTTGCGGGCTCAAATAGCTACACCAAGACCACATCCTATACAGCATGATCCATTCACTCGCACAGCCGGCAGCCACTCGTTTTCAACACCCAGGAACACACTAAGGCCCATGAGCACGAACATAATCACTTGTAAATGGGTCCCTAAAAGGCCTCATTTTCAAACCGACACACCGATAAAGCTCTCGAGAGTCTCTACGAAACCAAGAGCAAAACCCATCCACTGCATTTGGCAGCCTAAGACTTGTAATAAAACCCCCGACCCCAATCTGTGAATTCATCTCCACTTACTAACTACATTAGTCAGACAGCTCACCTTTCCATCTACCTCCTAGGACTAACCAGGCATTAACTACACACACTGTCTTCGTGCACTTACTAACCACTAACTCATCATCTACCTCATGTTAATGTTGTAACGGGGACAACAACGGATTTATTCTGTCCATTACGATGTTAACACGTGGTTCTATATTCTCACAGAACCAACCAGCAAGCAGGGCCATGGCAGAAGCAGGAGGTGCCAGTTCTCAAGCCGGATCCAGCGCACAAATTGTGGATATAGAAACACTCCTCCTCGAACCCCATCTCACCGAAAGGCCGCAAGAACTTCAAGCCGTGCATGTGCTCCCAATTCAAGATCCTCCTCAGGGGCACACTTCTCAAGTGGGCAAACACGCTCATTGGTTCAGTGATGTTGCTGGACCATTGGGCGATGGAACCTATTTCTGGGAAGCTGAATTGGAATTTAATGGTAAATGGGGACGTTACCACTTTTTCACGCGCGAGTTTGAAAGCTATCAGAACGCCGAAGTCATGCAATCAGTATGGACCAAAGCCGGTGTGGACAGTTATTTCAGGGCCCACTTACCAAAGCCGGATTTCTTACGATGTTCATATCTTATCAGTACCATCACGCCAAGCAAGGCCAAGGGAGGCGACAGCACCTTTGTGTTACCCTCACTGCTGCCGGGTCATGAGCTTAAAAGATTCAAGCTGACCCTTAATCTGGTACGAGAAGCGTTGGGCATGTATGGCATGCACATCCCCACTGAAAAGGAAACCATGGTTCCAGGTCGAATGAGACACAAAGATCTTAATAAGCTAAAGGATATGGTAGCGATGACACCTACCATTGCCCTTCACCTGCGGACCGTCATGCAACATTTTGCTTTCCCCGCCTAGGAAAGATTCACCATGCCCCCAAAGAAAATATGGTTCAGCTTGTATCTGGCAGAGACAGAAGGCCTTCCCATCAATGTGCCACATTGGATCATAGATCAGATCCACCTAGCCCATCAAAGGTGGAACAAGAAGCAGAAAAATGTGCTTCATGGATGTTGCGCTCTAACCAAGATAATCTACCGATGTCTGGCCTATGACGTGCCTATTCAGAGGGCACTCATATGGCCCCGCACCCAGGAATTCCAGAGAAGACTATCAGCAGCCGGTCCCCCATCAAAGAAGATGAGGGGGGGAGTATAGTTACCCTGCGCTCAACCAAGGGGAGCCACCACCACACCAGAGATTACCCCTCCACAGGCACGACGCATTAGGCCATTCACAATCCGGCTACCAAGACCAAGCACAGATGGACCTAATCTGGTATTTCCACCCGTCCCATCAGATCTGGAATTTCCACAGGGTTTTACTCTAAATGATCTCACGGATGAAGAAGTGGCCCGACTGATCTATGACTCTAATCTTGAGACGGAAACAGAACGTGCTCAGGAACCACAACCCCAGACAACAATAGCAGCCCCCACCCGACCAGAAGTGGTAGAAGTCGACGTCGAGGAACAAGAGACAGAACAAGAGGAAGAAGCCTACGAGGAACAAGAATATGACGAGCTTTCAGAGCTGGCAAGTGCCCCTGCGTATTCGGCACAAATCAAAAGACTATATCAAACCATGCAACTAGTTCAAGAACAGCATAAGATGTCACTGGAATCGGGCAAGAAACTCATGAACCAGTTGCTAGCTGAGGAAGGTGTGGACGATATGTTCATTGAGTCCATAAACCTTCATGCCGATGCAGTAGGAGTGGATGAGGCCATCCATGAGGCAATGGCTTACATTCACAAATTTGAGAAAAGGGTTCCCGTTCGTCCCAGGAGGTCCGGGAAACAAATTCATATCAATGTATCAGCACCAGGAGAGACAACGCAAGCAGACGAACATCAGGAAGCACCACTGTCACCACCATCCCCACCTCGCACTACACAATTCACTCCACAACATGACACTAGCACCACCACGTCCACTACCACCACCATTGTCATGGGCATCCCACTATCTCCGGGAATCCAATTCGGGGGAGTCACCATGCCCACTTTCACCACTCTTTTCACTAACGTCACATCCACTCCACCCACGATCCCCATCTACACCGTCACTCAAACAATTGACACTATGGAAACATCTCCTGCCACAGCACCGCTGCCTCCCCCCATGCCACCTTCATCTCCCATACCCCCTCCACCCACATCTCCACTTGCATCCACATCATTCACAATTCCCTTTCCTGCCCCCATTCCCCCTGCATCTTCACCCCTCCTAGCATCGTTTAATGTAAATAGCATATTTTTAGCATTAAATCAATGTGTATATCAGCTTCAGAATGAGTATAGAGCTCTGGACGGCCGGTATCAACAACTGACAACACACCACCAGAACTTACAAAGGCAATTTCACATTCTACAAGAGGAAAATGCACAAGTGAATCAACGCTATACAACGCTTGAGCAGGCTCACCAAACACTATTGGAGGCACCACAACCATCGACAGACTCAGGCGTCAAACAACTAGAAGCCTTGCTCGAAGTATACCAGGCCGATAGCCTACGAGTCAGACGCAACTTGGCGCTACTAAGGAAACATATGGCCACAGCACTGGAGGAGAACAAAAGACTGCAAAAACAAAATGAAGAGAATCTGGAAGCGGCAATGGAAGGCTCCCCTCATGAGATAGATCCAGAGCAGTTCAAAGCAGTTCCCACGGAGAAGATGAAAACCATTTTGGAAAGCCATGCAGATCTCCTAGAAGCCCATGATGACTTGGAAAGAGAGCGTGACACACTTCAGAGCAGACTTAAGGAACAGGAAGAACAACCGAAGAGTGTCCCATCAACCTCCACCTCAGACGAAGTAAAGGCCTTAACTGAGCAGGTAGCAGAATTACAACAGAGGTTACTGACATACGAGAGGCAGCCATCTCCAGTGGTAGAACCAGAGCAAGAAGAGTTGGTCCCTATTGAGGTAGATGATTTGTACGAGGAACCGTATGTTCCTATGCCAATGCCAGGCAGGCGACGAACCTCAGAGGGACTAGACACATTGGAAGTGGAAGCACCCGAGTGGCTTCAGACACTGGAAAGGACAGCGAACACCCACGAAGAACGGGTGGCCATTCAGATCCAATCACTAGCGAACTTAGAAGAAACTATCATAAAGTCTGAATATTTCAGAAGCATGTCTCATCATAGATGGATCGGCACCAATAATGACCAATATGTGCCATTCTGTATACTTTTGGCCGATTACAACGCGGAGATTCAACGACAATGTGGCAAGCCTCCCACATTTGCTACACAATTTGGTCCAGATGATATACCGAAAAGTGCTCAGCGTGGGTCCATCCATCAACCCACCTGGAGAATCAGGCTTTTGGAAACGTATCCTGAAATGGTCCGAACCTGGAATAATATGCCATTGTTTATTAAATATAACCCTTGTTGCATTCCAGTTCTTCGAAGACGCACCTGGCCTGAATTCACTATTGCAGTCAGAGACATCAAAGCCTGCGCAAAATGGTTGAATTATGTTTATCTGGCACCTCCACGAGGACCCCCCACGGTCAACTACATGATTTCTACAATCTGTCACTGGAGTACTCGGCTACGCAATAATCCTGATGTGATGGCCCAGATGTGCTTTGTGACAGGAAACCAGGATCTAGTGTACGATATGAGTACCACCCCGTCAATTGAAGTAATATATGTTTGGCACGCCAGAATCAAGTACCTCCCAGCCTGCTTTAAACAGACATTTGAGGAGATGTTCATCACAGGATTCTGGGAATATCACTCCGAAATCTTTATACCCAGACCATCACATCTCCTCCAATTAATTGCTGTGGAGAGAACTATTTACTCAGAACAATTGAGGGTGCCTCATCCAGATGTTCCCGGACCTGTGAATTGGGATGAATTACTCACAGATCTAGCACGCGGCTTGCGACTCGAAGAACACCACCTAGCCTCCGATGTCGTCCAATATTATGTTCAAAAATCCTCTAGACAAGGGTCTGTCAGGGGCGACAGACGCGAGAGTGGGGGGGGGTGTTGGCAGCAGTCAGGGAACCGAAGGAGCCACAAGACGAAGAGAGTCAGAACAAAGGGACAGCACAAGCAGACATGGCAGTCAAAGAAGATCTGGCAAGTAGGCCAATAATTTTCCTCATGAAGAAGCAAGTACGAGCATTCACGCAGATCTAGCACTAAGGCAACCTTTAATTTTTCAAAACCTTTACACCAATTAAAAGTGATTCTCATCACTAATAACCCTTGTAAATACCATGTTCACCTTTTTGTAGCTCCATTTTGTGCAAGCCAAGGAGTCCTTGAGCTTGAGGAGCTTTAGAAGTATCTACCTGCCAATTTTCATATTTTTTAGATCTCGTTTGAGCCCCTCTAATAAGCCCTGGAACCTAATTTTTAACTAGGCCGGACACTAGGTCTGAACAGGGCCAAAGCTAGTCAAAAACTATAAAAGGAGCTAGAGAGCTCATTTTTTGGGGTAGATTGTAATCGAAACGAACTTGTAAGAGCTTTTTGAAAGTAATCTAAAAACTCCATTGCTTCTCACTCTTTGTCTTGCCGTGTGTGCGTGTGTGCGTGTATGTGTGTGCATGCTTGTGTGCTTCTCACTCATGCACTTGTGACTCCACTTGCTCGAGGTCTTCATACCATCCTCACGTCTTCCCGGATTGACATTAAAGGAGGTGCTACTCATCACTGAGCTACAGTTAGGATAAATAATACCTCCATGTAAGTGATTAGCTAACATGCTAATCCCTAAATAGATCTCTTTTTTATGTAAACGCATCATAATCATATTGGCATTGTTTTGGTTTATATCATCACTCATTTAAGGTTTTTATTGTGCAAAGACTTTTATCATTGCTATGTTAGGTTAAAGAATATCTTAATTGTGCAAAGATTTTTATCATTGTCAAAGATACATGATTGTTGTCCAAGGTTCTATAGTCCAAAGAAATTCTATTGGGCAAGATAAGGATAAGAAGTTCTCCATGTTAGTGATTAGCTATATAAAGAACTAAGGTAGGAATATTACAAAGGGGGAGAAGCTTGGAGGATAGGACTAGTTCAAGCAATAAGAGGCAATGAAGGTTCTCTGAAGGCCCTTATTATTTGAATTGGTTGTCTTTCTTTTTTTATGTGTATGGGCCATGTATGAAAAGGCATCACCGATTCAAGCGATAAGGGCCATTTGAAGTTGCCGGACTGCTCTCTTCACTTGAATCAGTCGTGCCTTCTGTGTGAGTGATTAACAAAGTATAAGAGCATCAAGGATAAGAATATTACAGAATGGAGAAGATTGTAGGACACGGCCAATTCAAGCGATTAGGGGCATCGAAGGTTCTTCGAGTGCCCTAATCACTTGAATTGGTCATGTCCTCTAATCTCCTCCATTTTTCTTCACAAGCCGAAGTTTTCAATTCAGATATCACCAAATCATGATATAGCTTAAAAATGTAGAAATTAATGATAAACCACTTATTATCTTAATTGATCTCATAAATAGGGGGCACACCATAGATTATGTTTTAGAAAAAACTACTACCAAAATTTATAAGTTGAAACACATTTCTTTGTAGAAACATGAGTTACTAACACTATCTTCAAGATAAAGATAGAATGGCATTATTTACCAATACATACAATGCTCTGAAGGTTATTTTGTGTACAAAATTGTATTTACAACAAAGAGCATATAAATATCTTCCAACATATGTTGGAATTACATGGGATTACTATCAAGATGTAATCCTAGATACAAAACACTTTATATTTTTGAAGCCTTCACCTTTGTGTTTATTCTTGTTTAGGGGCCTTCACTTTTATGCTTATTCTTTGAGACATGCTTCAATGGAGAGTGAACAAGAGGTACTTTCTTCTTATCTTTAGTCTTCTTGTGTCCTGGTGGTGGAGCAAGTGGAGGAGAGTTTGGATCATACGGACAAATAGCATCTTTTAAGATGGCATGAATTGCTTTTTCTCTGATGAAAAGCACCCATGCATCAAGATAGCTAGATAGATTTAGATTAGGATTGTAAAATATGTGCTCTAAGAAACTTATTGCATTGGCAATTACTCTCCATCCATATGATGTATTGTCTTTCTGTAGTGGCACATGAATTTGCATAAAACCAAACTTTTTTTCTTCATTCAATTTGCTTGGATATTTCTTATCAATGTGCATTTTCAAAACTTTTGCCACACTTCAAGGCTAAATTAATATCAGAATGCATGGAAAGGGTGACACATAAGAGCAATGGAAGTGTACAAGAACTTAAAATTTGCAATTCCCATGTTGTGATTGGAGAGAGTTCATGAATAAGGCTTGGTATTCAACAAAATCAATAATTATAAGACTCCAATGACCCCTCAAAATGTAACACATACTTGTGAATAAAACCAACATTAAGAAAGGAATGACTTTATATGAAATATATAAATGAAAACTTACTTTTCAATATATATTCTATCTCCTCAATAAAATAATTGAGAAAATGTTCAATTTCTCCATGCTTGTATAACATACACTCAGTCACAAGGGGATCTAAAATAAAGAACTTCCTTGAGACTGACTCCCCACATTGCTAGAGTAGGACCCTACAATATAAAACCAGTTGTAGATGCATCATGGAGATAAATTGTCCCTATTGTGGGTCTTTTCCCTAATATCCCACATAATTTCCTTATGATGGAAACTTCAATTAAGAGCTATCAAGTCATAATGTATCGGTTTCCTTTTTATGCATCAAAATTCTTCCTGTTTTTCCAAAATCCCTATCTCTTAATGAGCACAAGAGAATGAATGTCACTTGATCCTTGAAAGCCCTTTTTGATGACCTCTCATTAATGCTTTTAACTCATCAATTAGTGAAGCAACACCTATTGATTATTTACACCTTTGCAACTCAAAATCAAGAAACTCACTTTGATTTAAACAAAATAATGATCACTTTCCTTGATCAAGATTAGTATGAATGATACTCAAAGATTACAAAGATCATTGGTTGGTACTCCCTCACAAGGGTTGTATCAGATTATGCTGGGCCGATAACAAGTTTCCATTTGAGTAGGGATAGCACGGAGTAAGCCTCCATGATCTCTCAACCTCTTTCTTCTTCTGCGTACCAATAGCTGCAATTATGATGACCTTATGGTAAGTTTCAACATGTACAAGACATAGGCAGTTGAGTTGTTACATCACAACTTCAATCTTCCCTCTTATATGGATTCATGTATCAAAGATAAGACCTCAAAGGTAATCCAGTTTCTCTCTTTGTACATCCCTCTCTCTCTTTCTATTTCCCCTCTCCCTTGCTCTTTCCTATGTCTTTTGTGTTCAAATTTGAGTATAGAGGTAAGGACTCTATCTCTCTCTCTCTCCATGCAATTCATAACATCATGTAATTTCTCAATCTCTCTCTATAGTTACCTCCAGTGTAGTCACAACCTCCACCTCCAACAACACAATATCACTTGGACTCTCCGCCTCTTGCCTTCTACATATTAATCGTTTTTGGTAATCAAAGGCCTAAACATGTAATCTTTGGATCTCACAAATTCGAGTAATGATATCTACAGAAAATCGCATCCATCAAGTGACATTTGCATCAAGTTATAAGTAATCATATCATGCATGTTGTACAAAACGGCGAATCAATGCGTTAGAGGGGAGACTCCCGAGAATAGAGATTTCCATTTGTGCATGGTGAGAATCTTGAGGATTCTCCATGCGCATTCATAGTTTGTGCATGCTGAGAATCATTCACTTGCAAACACATGCCTCATTTCTTGCAAACACATGTTCTCTCTCTCACACATACACTTAAGATGAAGGCAATTTGCAAATACATGTAACTTCATAGTTCTTACCTGCTAACCGAAGTATACAACTTCTTTGACGTGCTTGGACATGAGGGCGAATACTATCAGGCCCAATGGAAGCTCATGCAATGATCATGGCAATGTAGAGCTCGAGCTACGTACGTGAAAATCATACAATGGTGAAAGAAGCACTTAATACGACTAGGGTTTGTAAATAATTTGGCTATTTTTATGTTCACACGATTATGTAGATATAGATTTTTTTATTCTAAATTCCATTAGATTCACTTTTGGGATCATTTTTGCCCATATTTTTTTCCCTGGTCCACATATAGGCTTAGTACATGGGAGCAATTCTATAGCATGGTCAACTTGCCCATGAGGGTGAGGTAAACCATGGGGAAGTTCTTCTAGAAAATCATTTGTGTATTTATTCATTAAACACTTATATTTAAACTTTTCATGATTAGAAAAAGGGGAGGATACATATGGAGCTGGATTTATATTATATACATCATTTACATTGATTGGAATTATCATGGAAACTTATGCTTTATGAGTAATTACAAGTTTTCTCACTTCCATGCTTTAGATCAAGGGAGTACTTGGCACATCATGCTCCCCTTGAATCAAGTAATGGATATCATTTCTTTCAAATTCCAAAGTATTTAGGAGACAAATCCTCTTTGGTGACCTTCCTAAACTCCTAAACTATTTCTTGCCCAACACCACATCAATTCTTTCCTATGCATGATCTGGAAATCAAATTTATGTTTGTACCCTTGAAACTCAATTTTGAGACCACAAATCATAATGTTGCAAATTTTCTTATCTTGTCCTTACATCATGGACATTACAAATTGATGTGAAGACTTCTATTCTTGCAACCTTAATCTATCATGGCTCTAGCCCTTTCCCCTCTTATGCAGGCATGTAGATTGACTAAGTTATGCAATCCAAAATAATTTTGAACCCACATAGAATCATAGAAACAACATTGAAGCATGCAATCTTCATATAGAACTTCCACTTTTTTCCAAAATTTACTATTTTCAATGTTTAAAGTTTGGACAAGATGAACTCCTTCCCTTTTTGCTCATGGTTGGCTTTCTCTTGCGCCTTGACAATGCAATTTTTATTAAATGATTTCGACTTAAGAATTTGGAGCAAAGATTTTCATTCTTTGCCTTCTTTCCATACTTCAAGGTCAAGTTTTGCCCAGAAAGCCCAGGAGTCTTGAATTCCCCTCTCTTGAAATTGCATAATTTTTTTTTAATCCTTTTAAAGCTTTTATTATCTGTGATAGGATGAAGTGGTTGTTGTTGGAGTTAGACGTCTGGGAAGCACGTGAATAACACAAGGAAGAAGAAGAAGCTTGGAGCACAACACACAATATTGAATGCATTACCACTAGAATGTACAAAGATAAGTAGCCCATTAGGGCAATAGGCATATATACAAGATGGGCAAAAAAAACCTCCTAAAGAGGGAAAAAAGTGCCTCGATGGTCCTAGAGTGTTCACACACATCACTACGTAAAATACATCAACAAACCCCCCTGGGAGTGATGAGGTGAACAAGGAGCTGGCACTCATGTATAAGGAAGTTCCAAGCTATGTGGAATCAATCCACAAAAGGAAGTAAGCCCAAAGCTTTGTGGAAAGCTTCAAACTTCACCCCAACGAGAGCCTTCATGAAAAGATCTGCAATGTTCTCCTATGTGGGCACATATGCCAAGCTAATCACTCCAACAGAGAACCTCTCCCTAACATAATGATAATGCACCTCAATGTGCTTAGTGCGAGCATGGAACAGAGGGTTCCTCGCAACAGCCAATGCGCTCTGATTGTTAGAGAAGATGGTGGTGGCAGAAGACTGATCAACACCCAAATCAGCCATAAGGCATCTGAGCCACACACACTCAACAATCAAAAGCATGCAAATTTGGTGATAGTGATCCCCACTTGGGATAAAACAACCCAAGTAGTCGGGTACCACTCAAGTAGCAAAAGATGTGCTTAACCGCCTACCAATGCTTGACACTTGGGCAATGCATAAACCTACTCATTTGTGAGACATCAAACTAAATATCTAGCTAAGTAATGCATAAGTAAATCAAGCATCCAACAGCCTGTTGATAGAGCACAACATCAAATGCATCTCCAACATCATGAAGACTCAATTGTAAACATGTCTCCATAGGAGTGGCAATAGGCTTACAGTCTTCAAGGCCAAAACGCTACAATAATGTCTCAATATATTTTGTTTGACACAAAGCCATTCCACCATCAACTTGCATAAACTGAATGCCCAAATAGTGATGCAAATGGCCCAAATCAGACGTCTCAAATGAGGCATGCAAATCAGCCTTAAAATCAGCAATATGCATGTCATGAGGACCAGTGAGCAGCATGTCATCAACATGCACAACAATGATCAGAAGTACATCATTAGCACACTTAACATATAAGGTGCTTTCAGTTGGACTGTTCTCAAAACCATGTGAAATGAGATAGGCATGTATCTTTTCATACCAAGCACATGGTGCTTGCTTTAAACCATAAAATGCCTTCTTTAACCTGCACACCTGGTTTTCATGCCCTTTCTACACAAAGCCATGGGGTTGAAAAACATGCACTTCTTCATGCAAGTCACCATTCAGAAATGTTGTTTTAATGTCCAACTGATGTAGATTCCAACCATGATGAGCTGCAAGTGCACAGATGCTATGAACAGTAGTCATTCGGCATGTAGGTGCAAAGGTCTCATCGAAATCAATGCCTCTTTCCTGTGCATAACCCTTTGCAACAAGCCTATCCTTATACTTGTCAACTATTCCATCACGTCTACACTTCAGCTTGTATACCCACTTAGTGCCAATGGCCTTCTTGCCAAGAGGCAAGTCACATAAAGACCAGGTACAATTCTTCATGATAGCATCATATTCAGATTGCTGCAATGTTAAGAATTTTGTGCTTCATCAAACGAAACAGGCTTAGTCTCATCACATAGACTAGATGCAGCCATGGCATAGCAATTTGATGCAAAAGAGGCACTATGAGAGCCTGAACAAGTCAGTATGATAGAGGTGCATCTAATTTATTGTCATGCAAAGTCTGCACTAGCCATTTCGGCATAGTTTTTGCCTCCTCAATAGCACCTCTCTCATCAACAAGTGCATCATGTAAATTTGCATCAGAAATGGAATGATCTGCATCCTCACATGAAATGTGTAAAGGTTGAGAAGTTGCCTCATTAGGACCAACACTAGACTGTCCACCTATAAAAAGAGGTAGCAAAGTATCATACATGTCTTTGGAGCTAATAGATATCTCCTTTGTACATGAAAGTAAGGGCTGAATAGCATCTTCCACTAAAACATCACAGCTAGCCAGTATGCATTTAGTCTATGAATGATAGAGACAACAGCCTTTGCTTTCAGAACTATACCCAACAAAAATACATTTTACTGCTTTATCATCCAATTTTTGCGATATTATTCAAGCACTAATGCATATGCCAGATAAACAAAAACACGCAGATGAGCAACAGATGGCTTGCAACCATGCCAAGCCTGATACAGAGTGATAAACTGCAAATGCTTTAGTGGGACACATGTTAAGTACATATGGTGCACACATGACAGCCTCAAATGAAACTATGTGGTAAAGCCTGACTCTTGACCATACACCTCACCATCTCCATGAGTGACCTATTCTTCTGTTCAACAACTCCATCCTATTGAGGTGTATATGGCACTATATACTGATGTTTTATCCCACGTTTAGGCAGAAATGCATTAAAGTCAGAAGACATATATTCCCCCTCGGAGGGTGCCCATTTTACATGACAGATTTTCAGCCAAAACCAGAAATTGTTTGAAGCACATAAACACTTCAGACTTTGCCTTCAATGGATATACCCATGCATACCTGGAAAAATCATCAATGAAAGTCACGAAGTAAAGATAGTTCCCAAAAGAAGGTGTCTGCATAGGACCACAAACATCACTATGAATAAGCTACAATTTCTAAGTAGCCCAAATTGAACCATCTTTTGGGAAGGAGGAACACTGCATTTTGCCCAAAATACAGCCTTCACATACATGTTTACTGGGTGCCTCAAGTTTGGGCAAAGAGGACACCATTTTAGATTTCTGCAAGCATAGAAAACTAGCAAAATTCAGATGACCAAAGCGTGCATGCCAAAGCTTTGCATCTAACATAGCCTGAGAATCATGTACTGCACATGTTGAGTTCATCATTCACAGATCTTTCATAGTCTATGAGCTTATACATCCCACAACATAAAATGCGAGAAGCAATAATCACGTCGCCATTCGATAGATCATGAACTGTACACCTATCATCAACAAATTTCACAACCAATCCAATCTTGGCTAAAGTCGAAACTGATAACATATTCATCTTGATCCTTGACACAAATAAAGCATCTGACAAAGTGAAAGAACTACCATCAATACTAGTTAGAATGATCTTACCAACTCCCATAATAGGATAAGAGGAGTTGTTTGCACATGTAACAATATTCCCTATAGGGGCAAGCTCGAGTGAAGAGAAGAAACTGCATTGCGAGGTAATATGTTTGGTTGCCCCACTATCAAAGTACCAAACATCTGAATCTAGTGCAAACATGGATTGCTCATGAGAAGATGGGTCAAAACTGCAAGCAGTTAAATGCCCATTCTTCATTCTTCACTAGATTAGCAGACTCTGTTTTTTATGTGGAGGCCTCTCGAACAGCCATTCCAGTCTCTTTCTTTGCCTCTTTAGCATCCAGTTTTGGACAGCTCTTGATAACATGATCATTTGCTTTACAGTATTTGCAAAACAATTTCTGCTTTTCTTATTTCTTCTCATCTTTGTCTTCCTTCTTCAAATGTGCAGCATTTGCATATTTCTGCTTGCTAGTAGAAGAGCTCCATTTACATTTTCCCTTATGACTAGCCAGGAAAACTTGATTTGCAACACGCATAATAGACCTATTTTACCTAGAATGGTCTTCGTGCAACAAAACAAAAACTAACTCTTCAAATGTTAAGGCATTTGGATTGCCTCTCATCATCAAATGAAGAGTAGAAGCAAAACTCTTATATGAGTCGGGAAGACCATTCAGAACAGTCTACACAAGTGAACTGTCAGGAAGGACTTCATATGCAAAAATCAATTGTTCCTTCAAATCCTTGATCTTTGTCAGAAAACTATCCATATAATCACCTTCATTCATGTGCTCACTCTCCAATTGTTTTTGGAGGTAAGCAACACAAGCCTCATTCCTAGCCTGGTACAATGTGGTAAGTGTATCCTAAGTATCTTTAGCTGTTCTGCAAGAGTGAATGTGAGGAATAATGGCATGTTTGATAGACAAAGATATCAGTGCATGTGCCTGAGCATCTCTGCCATCCCAACAAATTTTCTCTATAGTAGGTGCAATAGAAACAGCAGAACGAATAGGAATCTGCATAATATCACCATCTTCGACACCATCTGCATCAGCTTCAGTACCTATATTTGCAGTACCTGTATTCGTAGGTGTAAGAGGATGTCTTTCAACACCCTACACAATATTCCATAGTCCTTTTGCAACCAATAAATGATGCATCATATAAGCCCACAATGGATAATTGGTACCATCCAACTTATCCTCGATAGCCAGCATACAGAATACATCACTGCTTTCAGCCATGGCCACTGACTAAAATACCTTGATGCAGAAAAATGATTGTATCTGAAAAAGTTGAACATAACTATCCAAATGAGTTCCGCTAGACCTGTAGCAAACTTTGAGATGCCTATATTGGCAAACCAAAAATGGTATATATCTTTGGCACAAAAAGACAAAACAGCCTACACAAGCACTAGGATAGTGCATTCGAAGGTTGGAACGAGCTCAAATCATGATTTTAGCACCACATAGCAAAGTTGTTTTGATCTCCTAATCACCCTGAGTATACGTAGCGAATTTTGTGCGATTCTAAGATTGTGACCGGAGGAGTTTTGACAATGCCCTAGATGAAGGGGTGACCTGCTCTGATACCAATTGTTGGAGTTAGACCTCTGTGGAAGCACATGAACAACACAAGGAAAGAAGAAGCTTGGAGCACAACACACAATACTGAATGTATTACCACTAGAATGTACAAAGATAAGTAGCCCATTAGGGAAATAGGCATATATACAAGCCGGGGGAAAAAAACCTCCTAAAGAGGGAAAAAAGTGCCCCAGCAATCCTAGAGTATTCACACACATCACTACCTAAAATATATCAACAATTGTGTGTCATGGAAGGTTTCTCTTTCTGTCTTTGTTCTTCTTTGTCATCTACTGTATCACCTGTAGCAGACCCTTGTACCTGACTATCCGATGAACTAATTCTGATTCTTTTCCGGTGAAGGAGGTGGAAAATCTCTTCGTCATCCTCTTCATCATCGTCCAATATCTATGGAGATTCTTCATGGTGCAGAACGGGTCCTCGGGGTGGTGGTTGTGCTGCTTGGATAGTCGGAAACAGAAAAGAGATGATATGCGGTAATCTCGATCGTGGCATATCTCCCTTATTGACCTGTTTGATGATTGAAACGCATTCTTTGTGAATGCGGCGGAAAAAGTATGATGCAAAATGTAGAGGCTCTCTGGCAGCTAGATCTATTGCTGAATAGAAAGGGCGAGAGATGCCATATGTGCGTTTTTGCAGGTTGAGGATGGCTACTAAGAATTGCAGGGCTGATCTTTTAGGTTCGGGGCGATAGAGGATTGCATATTCATTGGATGAATGCCTAGGGAATAATTGGTTCATTGTGGCTAACGGCAGATTAGGGCCATTCTCCTGACCTTGCGGAGAGAGCCGAAATGCATCAGCAAAGGTTTGGAGGGTAATTACGGTACGAGAGGGCAGGGCAGTGATAGGCCAACTCTGCTCCGTAGCAGGTGTGGCAGTGATGGCGGCGATGATTTGTGTGTAGAAAGGGTGGCAATCTACTGAATGCCAAGGCAATTCAGCAAAATTGACTAACCCACGGATGCACAGGAACTCTCCTACATCAGCAGGGAGTCCTTCACGGAAGGCGACGAAGTTTGCCAGAGCTTCCATGATACACAGACAATAGCAAGCACGAGAACAGAAAGCACAGGGTATACAGATAGCACAAGCACGCAGATCACACAGACACAATAGCGATTAACAGCGAAACGAAAAAGGTTAAGTAGATGCTTTGCAGCGAGCGGCAATTGAAATTACTAATCATCACGCGATGTTGAAATGATGATCTCATAACTTCGGTGTGCATGCATGAGCAGAACGATAATTCAAGGTGGCTGTTGAACATAATTAGGTAGCAAAACGAGGATATTTACAGACTTATTTTATTAAGCACACAAAAACAAAAAAGAAAATAAATAACATGAAAAAACGCCGAACACGTCAGCGAGAGTCAGATGCTTGATGATACGGCCGTAACTTTGAACCATTGACGACTTTTAGAAGAGGAATTCCGGTCAAAGTAGTCAACCAAAAAGTAGCTGGGCCTACTTGTTCAGTAATCTGGTAGGGACCAAACCATCGTAACTTGAATTTTCCAGCCGAGCGATTTGATTTTGCATTATAAAATAACACAAGTTGTCCTATCTTAAAAACTGGAGTTTTAAGATACCGGTCATGAGTACGAGCTTGTCTTAACTGCACTTCCTGAATAGTCAGAAAACTTTCCCAACGATGCTCATCTAGTTCTCTGAGAGTATCCAACCGAAATGAAAAAGATTCTTCAGGTAACAGTTTCTGGGTGATGGCTACACGTAAACTAGGAATAACAACTTCCATTGGAGCTATGGCTTCCAGTCCGTAAGCCAGTTTGAAAGGGGTTAGTCCTGTTGCTACCTTGTATGTAGTCCGATATGCCCATAATACTGCAGGTAACAGTTGATCCCATCTTTTCGATGATTCCAGAATCAATTTTCGAAGCATATTTAACAAGGTTAAATTGTTAACAAAATGCGTGCCTTGATCTATCACAAGCTCTAGAGGTAATCCAAATCTTGGAAATACATCTTTCATTAGACACTTTGCTACTGAAATAGCTGTAGCAGACCGTAAAGCCCAAGCTTCTGCCCATCTGGTAGCATAATCTGTACATGTCAGAATATAACAATTATTACTGAGTATGGCTGGAGGTGTAATTGGCCCAATAAAGTCAAGGCCCCATTTTTGAAAAGGTTCTAGAGGTAAGACAGGTTGTAGAGGGAAGAAGTGGCGTTGTAACGGCTGTCCAGACCTCTGACAATTATCACATTGTTTGACAAACTGAGATACATCCCTATACATAGTAGGCCACCATAGTCCACTCTCCAGAATTTTTTGGTACGTTAAATCTGCTGCGAAATGTCCACCGAAAGGTATTGAATGTGCCAGAGCTATAACTGAGTTTACTTCATGTGGGGGAATACAACGAAGTAAAACTCCAGTGCGATCCATATAATACAACTCTCAAGCAATCAACCGAAATTTGCGACTATAAACTGCAATTTTCTTACGCATTGTAGGAGAAATCTGAGCAGGAAGACATCCATCAGTAAGAAAAGTTAATATCTTATCATAATATGTAGATGGCATAGCGGGTTCTGCAGATTCATCATTAGTTGGTTCAGTAACATAAATCGCGGGTGTGGTGTCATCTACACCGATCGGAGCTTCACCGAAATCTAAGTGAGAAAGGAAATCTGCTAATGCATGTGAACTACCGGGCCAATGAATTACTTCATAATCAAACTCTTGTAAAAGTAGAACCCAATGTGCTAATCGACCACCTAAATGCTGTTGTCGTACCAGATAGACAAGTGCAGCATGATCTACATGAAAAGTAAATTTGCGGCCAAGTAAATAGTGCTTGAATTTCTTTACAGAATACACTAAACCCAGACATTCTCTTTCAGTTACAGAGTAATTCTTTTCTGCACGAGCAAGTCTTCTACTCGCATAATAAATAGGCCGAAACCATTTATCAGTTTGTTGCATTAAGACACTCCCAATGGTGATATCTGATGCGTTGACAAAAACATCAAATGGACGTTCCCAATCAGGAGGTTGTAGAATTGGAACCTGCGTTAATAAGCTTTTGAGACGATCAAATGATGTTTGACATTCCTAAGTCCAAATAAACTGTCGAGGAGTACTAGTATTTTATCTATTGAGAGGTATTGCCAAATGAGCGAGCCACCGTAAATGTCGACCATGCCACCTGACTTGACCCATGAATCGCATGACTTCTTTTGGCATAGTAGGCACAGGTGCTTCTAACACAGCTGCAATTATATCTGGATCGACTTGTATGCCTTGTGCAGACACAATATGGCCAAGCAGCTTACCACATGAAACCGCAAACACAGACTTGTTTGGGTTCAGGGAGAGTCTGTATTCACGACATTTCTCAAAGCAACACCGTAAATGATACAGGTGTGCTACCATCTTACCAAATAAAGAGAAATCATCTAGATATACTTGCATGAAAGAAGTAAGATAGGGGGAGAAGATTTCCTGCATACATCGTTGAAAAGTACTAGGAACATTTCTTAATCCAAACCACATAACTGTACAAGCAAAAACACCCCAATTGGTAATGAACGTTGTTTTTGGTATATCTTCCTCAGCCATTCTGACCTGGTTATACCCACTATATCCATCCAAAAATGAATACATTTCGTGGCCAACCACTTTATCCAGCATTGTATCAAGAAATGGAAGAGGAAACGGATCTGGCACCGTAGCTGCATTCAGTTTCCGGTAATCCACACATATGCGTAGCTGCTTATTCTTCTTAGGGACGATAACAATGGGTGATATCCACTCAGCATGTTCTATTGGAACAATGAATCCAACTTTTAATAACCTATCAAGCTCTTCCTTTACCTGTGCTGCGTAGTTAGGATTCATCCTGTAGCTGGGTTGTTTAATTGGTTTTGCTTCCGGTTTAAGTACAACTCGATGCTGATATATGCGAGGATCCAAACCCTTCATGTCACGGTAATCCCATGCAAAAACATCAGCGAACTCACAAAGTAACTGGATCAGATCTGCTTGAAATACTTCAGACAATCCTTCCTTTATTTTGACAGGTTGTGGATTAACTTCATCCCCTAAATTATATGTGATCAACTGATCTTCTGGAACATAGAATTGACGAGGTTTTTCTGAATCATCGACTGATTGTAAAAGTTGTTGTATAGCAGTTTCATCCTTAGCAGCAGTATTTTTTGTTTCTACTTCTTCGGTCACAGGCATCGCCGTACAAACTACTGGATTCCAGTGATCTACAACAGATTGTAAATCAACAGTGCCTAAGGAAATTAAATCTATATTATTCTTCAAAATTTCTTCTTCTTCGTCATCGGATAAACCATCTAGCATGTGAACTGGTTCTGCCACATAAGGTCTAGCATGTAGTTCACAGGTCTGAATCGCATCTAATTTTACAACATATTTTCGATTATTGTCTTTGAAAGTGAGTTCTTGTGCGGACCAATCCTGTATAACCTTAGCTTGTTTCAGCCAAGGACGGCCGAAAAGAAGGTTATAATCAAGACTAGACTCCGATAGTTCTAGAACTACGAAAGTCATCTTAAAAGTGGTTCCCTGCAAAGTGATTGGCACATTCCGTATGAGTCCTACTGGATGGACTCTAGATTGGTTGGTCATTCTAACAAAAAACTGCACAGGTTCAATTTCGGTCCATCCTAACTTTTTACAAAGTGCTACAGTAGCTATGTTTACACCGGACCCAGCATCAATTAATACTTGAGTAATTTTATGATTTTTGTACCATACCGTAATTAAAGGAACCAAGTGATCCACCGTAGAGTCAATTTCTGGTTGTACTGTTGCCGTTGCTGGAATGCAGGAAGACTCAGGATTGAACTGTTGCTGAAACTGTTGCCGAACTCCTGGTACTAATGCAAGTAACTAGCCAAGAGGGAGAGTAATGGATGCTTTAGATAAAATTTCCCATGCTTGATCTGCTTGATTTGTGCTTTTCACCGATTTTGAAGACGATGCGTCGGTTACTGGGATTGACTCTTGCTCTGGTGCAGTTTCTTTTGACAGAGGAACTTGTGTTACCAGAATAGGATGTGGGAACATTGGAGGTTCTGTGGTGGTCCACTAACTAGCTTTGTCATACATTCTTTGCTGTTCTCGGATGCCTGGTTCAAATATTTCAGCTGCGTTGCAGTGGCTTACCAGATCTGGTCTGAACTACTACAGCTTGTGTTTCTATGGGTGTGATATGAACCATATTTGTCATTGGATTCTGGCGCTCCTTCTTCCTTTGATCATATTCAGCCGCATCCTTACAAAATCTTCGAATGTGTCCTAATTCACCATAGAAATGACAACGAGGAGGTGGCAAAGCATTACCTTCTTGTGGTGGACCTGTCTGCCAGCGGTTTGCATTGTAGTTATTATTTCTCTGTCCTCGATAATTTCGGTAGCCTTGCTGCTGGTTGTTTCTCATTTGAGGAGGTACATAGTGATTGGCAGGCTGCCCTGGTTCTTGTATAATTGCATTTACTATTGCTATTCCCTGCACTTTGGCGTTGTATGCACAATTTTCGGTGGAATGTCCGGTCGTATTGCAGATAGCACAAAACAACTGATTGAGGGCACAAGTGGCACTGGTATGCCCTGAATTCTTGCACGTGGTGCAGTACATCTATCTGGTCGGATCTTCGGTAGCATTCTTACTCGCTTTTAACCATTCCAGGTCTTCTGTAAATCCTCCTACCTTATTCTCGAGCTGCAAAGCCATTGCAATAACCGCATCTAATGTCATAGCTCCCACACAACGGATAATCATAATCTCTACCCATTAATAAACCATTGAGTGATGACATCATCCGGTAGGTTTGCATGGGCCGGTGATAGTTGCCTCAAATGCGTTCGGAACAGTGTGGCATATTCCTGCACAGTCTGGTGCAGTTTCTGTTTGTTGTTCTATAAATAATCAAAAATTTTTGCCAGATTTTTCTTTAACCGGAATCTCTGCAAAAATGCATCCCTTACTGCTTCATAAGTCACAAAATGATTAAAATCATATTCTGTGAGCCATCTGGCTGCTTCATTAACCAATGTAGATTGGAATACAATAGCTTTGTATGCTGGATCAGGGGGATGATTTAATACTGCATAACTAATTTCAAAAGTACGTACGTGGGCATCAGGATCATCACCTGGAAACCCACCGAATTTGGTGTATGTCACTCCTGTTGGAGCCGGTCTGGGTGGAAATGGATGTTGTTGTTGCTGTTGTTATTGTTGTTGTTGTTGTTGTTGTTGTTGTTGTTGTTGTTGTTGTTGTTGTTGTTGTTGTTGCCCACTCATCGTGCTAGCGGTTGTATTGTTACTATCTTCTGAGTCCCGAGGCTGAATATCTGAACCGTCAGAATCTGTATCGTCAGCCTGTACACTTTCCGGCTTGATAATATCGTTCAGTATCTTTCGGATTTGAGTTTCGAATAAGCTACCTCCCTCCTTGATATCAAATGTAGGGAAACTTACTCCGAATAGTGGTAACTGGAATGAAGATTCACCAGGAAATGGTAAACAGTCACCGAAAAATTGTGAACTCTCGGCAACGGGTACCGAAGTATCACCAAAATTTGTCGTATTTTCACCAGAACAAGGTAATGTTTCACCTTCACTGATTCCGTTGGCCAACACACTTCTATCCTTAGACAAATTCGAATCTTGACCAGATGGTGTTAGGTTAACTGCATACTGCGTCCTGGTAGATTCTAGAGTGACTATATCTTCGATAGATTGTGCCACAATCGCGCCGAGATCTGCAGAAATTGCAGTACGTTTCACCAGAATTCTATCGGAATCGCTACTAGTGTTCTTCACTTTCTTGATAATTGGGTTAAACTTATCTGCGCTTCTTCCTCCTGGAGGCGTCCTTAGCAAATTAGGTATCGCCGAGGACTATTGGTTTCTTCTATGCTTCGGGTATGATTCACCGGAACGAGTAACCGGCATGTACTATGTTTGCAATACTTTGCGTACTATTCTTCTTTACGGTTGATTCACAATCTATGACCACTTTCACAATCAATCCACAAACACTCTGAATGCCACTTTCCCACAATTAGCTGGCAGCATTCTTGATGCCACATTCGCACAGACAAATGGCAACAATCTGGTGCCACTTTCCCACAGACGGCGCCAGTGTTAAACGTCGCTTGCCATCAGAAGCACGTTTAAACACCTATTCGGGTTCTTGGGAGTGGAAGGGGTCTGTTAAACAGAGGCCCTATGCTTGATTTTCCCAAAATAACCACTTCATACACAGTAATATACTAATGTTCAAGAACTCTATCAAGAATCTGTTTACGCTTCACAATCTTACTATCTGTAATCGGACTCTTCCAAGGCGTACCGAACACACTCGAGTTAATGCTCTCTCAACGTACATCGCAGGCAATATTCAGTACCGTAATATAAGATTACTTTTGTCTAGCTTAAAGAACTGGCCCAACACAAACTACCGTACACAACAGAGTGAATAACAATGACTCAATCTGTACCGTGCAAGTGCGGATAATCCACCAACACAGAAGACGCAGGATGATTCAAAATTCTCAACCACACAATACTGAACTGTCATTACTGGAGCACGGGCTTCATCCAACAACTTGCAGAACATCAACAAAACAGAGAGACACAACAGTACGCAGCATTATCAGAACAATCACAATGGAAACTACACAGAACAATTCGCTCAGACAGACAGTCTGGCGATCTTCTGGTCGTCTAGGTAAATCACAAACCGAACAGGTATCAATAAACAAACAAGACAGCGACGAGAACAGAATACTCAGAATTACTCAACGCACACCACAGCAACGTTATAGATCAATCACCCAGACAGACAGTCTAGTGATCCAACTGATCGTCACCGAAGCGTCTCTTTTTCATTGATTTATAAAGATTACAAACATCTTTGTAACAACCTTTCGTTCGTGCGGAATCTGAAAAGATTCAGTCTTTACACTTGCCAATTCGGCAGCCGACTAACAGTTTTAATTACCCATTGTGGCCATATATGATGCATCATGTATTCATAGCAAAAGGGTTATGGAATATTGTGTAGGGCATTGAAAAACTAAAGTATTTCAATGCCACTGCACCACAGTGCGCTCTCCTTCTTGAGAGCTCCACGATGATATGCTCGGAGTAGAA
The DNA here is from genome assembly GCA_020310875.1 of Ceratopteris richardii. Classification (NCBI taxonomy): domain Eukaryota; kingdom Viridiplantae; phylum Streptophyta; class Polypodiopsida; order Polypodiales; family Pteridaceae; genus Ceratopteris; species Ceratopteris richardii. The sequence goes on from CM035422.1 coordinate 98,089,465, forward strand.
AACCGAGCTCTTAAGGCCGCACACAGTGCTTCGCACAGATCCTGTAGAAAACACAGTACACATGGAGCACGAAGATAGACTTCCTAGGTCTTACAAATGCGGTCAAACTTATAGTCTGTGACTGACCAGGCCACTATATGTTTTATTAAAGAACATATACAAGGAAGTGTCCGGTGGCCATTTGGCCTTTCACATGGACACTAACGGTAACAATGTCGCACTAAAGGCCAATATGGCCAAAGTAACTATGGGAGAAAAATAAAGAATGATAAAGAATACCTGAGTGTAAGTATACAAACTATACCTCCCACCTGATGGGCATGTTACTCAGTATACAAGTGACTGTGTAAGATAAAGAATCAAGTAACCCCCATCAAGTGACAACAGTGTCGAAAGCTATCGTATGGTAGAGCTTTAGTCAAAGCATCTACAACATTATCTCGAGTGTGAACCTTCTCAAGAATAATGTGTTTAGTGGCTAAGAAATCTCTAATGAAGTAATAGCTCACCTCAATGTGCTTGGTCTTTGCATGATAGACCGGATTCTTAGCCAAAGCAATGGCACTCTCACTATCATTGAGCAAGCGAGATACATGCTGAGGTAAACCCATATCACAAGCAAGACGAGAAAGCCACAATGCTTCCTTACATGCCTCACTTGTTGCAAAATACTCTGCTTCTGTGGTGGAAACAATTGTACATTCTTGAAGACGAGATATCCAAGAGATAGCACCTCCAGCAAAATGAAAACTGTACCCTGATGTAGACTTACGATTGTCTACACAACCAGCATAATCAGAATCTGTGTAACCAATAATGGATGCTTTCCCTCTACCTAAGCATAGACACTTCTCCTTAGTGCCACTCAGATATCTCAAAATCATCTTGACCGCTTCCCAATGTTTCTTGCCAGGATTAGACATATATCTGCTCACAACTCCCACTGCAAATGCAATGTCTGGTCTCATAGCTACCATAGCATACATGAGACTACCAACAATAGACTGATAGGGAATTTTGGTCATGAATTCCTTTTCCTCATCTGATTTGGGGCAATCATCCTTGCTCAATTTCACATATGTGGGTAAAGGTGTACTCAATGCCTTTCTACCGTGCATATTGAACCGGTGAAGTACTTTGGATATGTACTCACTTTGAGACAAGTACGTGCATCTTTTACTCCTATCATGAGTAATATGCATGCCAAGACTATGTTTGGCATCCCCCAAGTCCTTCATATCAAATGTCTGACTCAACTTCTTTTTGAGAACTGACAAATGATAAGAGGACTTCCCAGCAATCAACATATCATCGACATAAAGTATCAAACATATCAAGCTGCCATCTGAGCATCTCTTTGTGTAGAGACAATGATCTCATTGCTTCGAGAATAGCCTTGAGATTTCATAAAAGCGTCAAACTTTTGGTACCATTGTCTAGGGGACTGTTTAAGTCCATACAAGCTCTTCTTAAGCTTACAAACTAGACTTTCCTTGCCAAGAACTACATAACCCTCTGGTTGTTCCATATAGATCTCATCTATAAGATCTCCATGCAAGAAAACAGTTTTCACATCCATTTGGAGTAGCTCTAAGTCCTCCATTGCAATGAATCGAAGCAACATGCGCAAAGTAGTCATCTTGACCACTGGAGAGAAGATTTCCTTGAAATCAACACCATGTTGTTGCTTAAAACCCTTTATACTTTGGAGAAGCACTATCTGATGTGAATTTCAGCTTATATACCCATTTACATGGTAAAGCTTTCGTGCTCTTTGGCAAGTTACTAAATCCCAAGTACCATTCTTGTGAATAGAATCCAACTCACTCTTCATGGCACGCTCCCACTTGACATGATACTCTGTCTGCATAGCCTCTTTATAGTAAGAAGGCTCACCGACATCTCTTAGCATAAAAAAATCTAAACCTGGAACATATATATCAGGTGGATGTGAGACACGTGCAGAACGTCTCAATGGTTGCTGAACAGGAACATGTGCAGACTCATCTGAATGGACATTCTCTTGAACATCCCTATGTGCAGCATTTTTATGCATGCTAATTGGAGGACTAGTATCCTCAAACACCACTCTTCTCACTTCAACCTCCTTAATTGGATGTTTATGCATCTTAGACTCATTGAAATGACATCAATACTTCTGATCATTGTCCGTGATTCAGGCTCGCATAAGCGATATCCAAATTGTCCTTCTCGACCATATCCAAGGAAAATGCATTTCTTTGACTTATGGTCCAACTTTTGTCTAAGATTCTTGGGTATATGAACATATGCTTGACACCCAAAAACTCGAAGATGATCATAATATGGTGGCTTCCCTGTCCACAACTCTTGAGCCACTTTCACACCTTTGGCAGTACTAGGTGAAAGGTTAATCGCATGAACTACAATCAATACTGCTTTTGCCCAAAAGCCTTGTGAGAGGTTTGCATGATGCAACATAGAGACTACTCTATCTTGAATAGTTCTATTCATTCTCTCAGCTACACCATTCTGTATTGGGGTATAAGGAGCTGTAAACTCTCTACCAATCCCTCTAGACTGACAAAAAGGCTGAATTCATGTGAGGTATACTCACCCCCATTTTCTGAACGTAAAGCCTTAAGCTTAGTTCCTTTTTTAGTCTCAACTAAAGCAAGCCATTTTTTGAAAGTAGGGAATACCTCATCCTTCGATTTGATAGGATATACCCAAACTGTTCTAGTATCATCATCTATGAAAGTGACAAAGTAGAGAGAACCACCTAAGGACCTAGTAGGCATAGGACCACACACATCTGTATGAACGAGATCTAAAGGCTCAATTGAAGAGTGAATGTGCATTCTATGCACATTTTTGGTTTGCTTTCCATATTAACAATGCTCACAAAATGAAAAATCGGAGAAAGATAACACATATAAGTAGCCATAATGAGAAAGATTTTCCATTCAACTACGAGATATATGGCCCAAACGATCATGCCAAATACAAGCCATAGGCTGTTCAGTAACAGCTAACAAGTGTTCTTTGTGTGATACACATAAAGGATAAAGTGAGCCAACTTTGCTTCCTTTTGCAATAACCATATTGTCCTTTGATATGCAAAAGGACTGAGCATAGAAGACCACCTTGTAACCAAGGTCATCAAGTTGACCAACTCACATCAAACTGCGTGATAACTGAGGTACATGGCGTACATTATGCATAGTAAATTTTGAACCATCAATGAACTGCACAACCACATCTCCAATCCCCGCAACATCACACTAGTAAGAGTCACCAAGTCTCACAATACCAAGAGACTTTGCTGCATAATTAGAGAACCATTCTCTGTGTCGTGTCACATGAAAAGAAGCACCAGAATCTAGTAGCCATGTGTGGGAAAGAGAATCAGCCATAAGCGCCTCAGATGGCACAGTACTATCAAGTGTCAACAGATCAGCATCATCAGAAATAGCATTAATTTCTTCAATCTTCACAGTCGAAGTAGATGGTGCAGGTAACTGTTTAACATGCCCATCAACGTTATGTCCTTTACCTTTAGCATTCTTTAATGCATAATAGTCTTTCTTCATATGTCCTTTCTTATGACAATAATGGCATTCGATATCCCTCTTCCTTGATTTACTTCTACTCTTATTCTGTTGACCATTATTTTCCTTGTTCTTGCTCCTGCCATGTTGTTGATTCTTTCCTTGGTAAGAATCACAAACATTATATGCATCTCCACTATGAGTGCCAACCATAGATTTTCTATGAATCTCCTCACTCAAGAGTGCTCCACATATGTCATCATAGACGAGTTTGCCACCAAGTGCACTATTGCTAATAGCTGTGCAAAATGTATCCCATGATGATGGCAGGGTGCATAGCAACAATACTGCTTTCATTTCATTATCCATATCCATTTTTTGAGCCTGTAATTGGGAGAATATAGCGTCAAACTCATTTAGATGAGTAGCAACACTATCTGTGTCCTTCATGCGAAGGTCATATAATTTTCTCATCAGATACACTTTATTTGATGCCGTCTCTTTTTCATATGTATTGCATAACTTCTTCCAAAGCTCCTCTACACTTTCACAGTCTAATACTATAAAGTAAACATTATCTGCCAGGTGCAAGTGAATGGTAGACCTGGCCATTTCATCTAACTCATCCCAATCATCTTCATCCATGTCAACAGGCTTCTTTGAAATCCCATTTACTGGCTTCCATTGCCTCCTTTGAATCAGCACATCTTTAATCTGATTCTTCCATAGAGGAAAGTTTGTGCCATCAAATTTTTGGATCTCAAAATGGTCTTTGCCCTGCAAGTTATAGCTCCTCCTCGGAACACTGGCACTAGACCCTGATCCACCAGATGTGCCTAAGACCTCTGATGCCATGATGGTAGAGAATTGAATAGAATGATAATGGAGCTAGAAGAGTCCAAACACCAACGAATAAATGTATTAAAGAGTAAATCGACCACTGTATAGTTTACTAACCCAAGAATCTGGAAAAATTTTGCAAGAGTATTCTCTGCAAATGAGCATATGACCAATGTCAAAATATCATAAAACTGCAAGTATTGACATGTTTACCTGCATAGTGAATCACTGACTCCACTGCATATAATCACTTACCCAATAGAAGCCAACTAGGCTTATCGAGCACCTATGAAAAACTATCATAGATCTCCTTTGGCGAGGCTGGATAAGTCTTCCACCTGCATCACCGAAGAGACCCTGACATCTGGGTGTCTCTCAGTTAAGAAAACCTCACCATGACTGTGTACCTAAGTCAGAATGACTCAAGGACTTGTGCCAATGAGACTGTACCTCGATTGCCACACAAGTGCATATAGTGGGAAATCAACACACATTCAAATGTCAATCCGATCAAACGACCTAACCAAGTGTATGGAAGACATGTGCACACATGATGGAAAATGAAGTGGTTAAGCTAGCATACATGAGAAAAGACTAATCTACTTCCCAAACTCACTGAAATCCTAAAAGTGGTTGTCGCGATACCACTTACAGCAGTTTTCAAAAAATCAAGGATTTCTCCCAGCTCCGAACTCTGAATATAGGGAATAGGTACTCGTTTCAAATCTCTCGACGAGACGCATCTATTGGAAGTGGTTTCACTTGATTCTGAGAACTTTGCTTCAAGTTATGGCCAAAATAGTAAATGGCGGGAAACACCCACACTCACGCCACCACTCCTACTGGTTAGCACACACACTACAGCAGCTCAAAATCAATGGGGAGGGGTAGACAACAGTCCTACTCACACATTTCAAGCTACACACACACATACAAGATCAAAATGAAGATCAAAATCTGCCAGGAAGAGGCAAATTCGGAAATTCAGGAGTGCTCCTTCTTCACAATGGCAAAAAGTTCTTACAAAGAGTCACAAAGTGACTTATATACATGTGGGATATTTTACAACAACTTGGGATTATGCAACTAGAGGACTCCTCTAGTGCATTTACATGGCTTGAGGGAATTCTTGAAGACCTCGAAGAAGAAAAACTATGACCATCATTTTGAAAATTTTGGGGCTCTACTCTTATGCCCTTTTGCTCTACAACACCCTCCCCCACTTTGTCTCTGTCGTCCCTTGACAGGCTTTACTTCTTGTTTGTCTCGATCCGCACCCGCATCCTTTGGTCAGTTCTGCCTGATTCTTGATCTTGCATTACGTTTTGGAGGCGCTCTGATTACTTAAAGCCTGTTAATTCGGTTTGCCACGCACGCCATCAGTGCACATACGAGGATGTAGCTCGTAAGCCTTGATCTGAATCCTCTGTAACTCAAGAGGTTGAAGCACCCTCATATGGAATACTTGTTGGCCCCGGTTCCTCCTTTCAGCTGCGTGCTTTTCCTTGGTGTGTGTGCCCCTGTGGGGCTCTGTGCAGAGATGGGTGATGCGCCCCTGCGGGGCTTCTTGCAGGAACTTGTTCTTGTTACCCTTATCTCTATTGAGCTATTTTAGACTTTGATTTTCTTCTTCTTTTCTTTTTGCTTGATTGTCCCTCTACACGTGCCTCCTCCTGAACTCTGTCGTCCTCGACAGGCTTTTTGTGGCGACGCGTGTATGTTTGTATGGCTTGTTGCTCTCTTTGATTTAGCAAATTAGCGTGACACAGCATGAACTCCTTCCATTGCTGAGACTTTACTCCGTCTTCTGGCGCCTGTTGATGATCAGCAAAGAAGCTTATTTCATAGGCCACCAGTCGCGCATTCAAGTTGGAAGTCATTTTGACAAAAATTTCTGAATCGATTTCGAAAAAGCCGGTGAAGAATGCTTCTTCGAAGGTTTGCATATATGACGATGGCAAAAACATAAGGCGAGAATAATATGCCATAATAGTGAGTTGGCTGGGAATAGTAGATAAATCAAAAATTAAGGCTTCTAAACCTTGCGTAATGCCAATGAAATTCAAAAAAGTATATTTCGCGTGTTGGAAAACTTTAAGCACTGTGAGTAGCATGCTGAAAATTTTATTGGTCATTTTTACCACTAAATCTGGTATTGTAGCATATCTGGCAATCCAAAATTCCATAGATTTTACCATGTATTCCTCGGTCGGTAAGTAATTATGTGGCGGACTAGGTAATAGTGGATAATTGAGCCACTGACTATTAATGCTGCCTTGGCGCTGGCCTTCCCAAAATTGCGTCCAGGAGCGTCTGCGGGGTACAGGACAAAAAGATGGATTTACTTGAAGCTCATAAGGTGATGCCTCCCACTGTACCCGCAATGTGGGATTCTTTTCCAAAATTTTCCTCCTCCAGATGGGATCCGCCTTCTCAAATTCCTCCTGTGTATATCTGAAAGTATCATGCCTGAATTGGAGGTTGTGATCCGGATCTTTATTTGTTGTAGACCTTATATAAGTTCTCGTTTGTTCTTTAAGTAGGCCATATGGTACATTGAATGGCTTCAAAATTTGCTCTAATTGTTTATTGTTGATTTGAGCTTCCTTCATGATCTTTATGATCTGATCTTCAAACTCAGCAGTGAGTTGGGACACCAGTAGTGCCCGTTCCGGTCGGCTCAGTTCTGCAATTTCTCAATTATTAGGTTCAACGTGAACCTCCTTTTCCTCCCTTATTGATGAATGATATGAGGGGGGAGAGAGAGGACGTACCTCATTCTCCACAATAGCCTCTGCGGACTTCGGAACTACTGGTGTCCCCTCGTTTCTCGTTTGTTCTAATTGATCCTGTAGTTGTTTGATCATCTCTTTCTTTTGCTTGATTTGTTCTTGAGCCTGCAAAATTGTTGATGTATTTTTTTCTATTTCCTCAACTACAATGGCGAGCTGATCGGCATCTTCTTTACAATGTAATAGGTATCTATTTTCTGCTTTTTTCCATTTAGCTTGTAGAGCTGCAGTGTCTTCCATGTACCTTCTTTCCCATTCTGCAATTTTTGCTTGCTCCTTTGTGAGTTGATCTTCATACATAGCTGCCTTCTCTTCCAATGCTTGGATACTTGATTCTTGTCTGGCTTTCACTTCGACAGGTTGATCACTTAGAATAGCTGTCATTGGCTCCTTATTTTGTTGGCATAAGCTTTCCACTTCGTCCATGTACACTTTTAATTGAGATTCCAAGATTTGGCTTCTTGAATTTATACGTGCCTTTTTAGTGTCATTAGCTTGCAGTTTTTTTGTGACTTCATGAAGTTGTTCTTTCAATCTTTGATTTTCCGTCTCTAGCATGGTGTATTTGTTTCTGATTTCTTGAAGTTCATTTTCTTTTCCTAAAACCTGTTCCTTCACTGTCTTTAACCTAGCCATCTCACTTGAGGATGGCATTTCCTGCAAATGTTCTCTTATGCCCAATGCATGGTAAATCATGATAGTTAGGGCCGTGGTACCATTGAGGAACTTTTTATTATTCCATTGCTTCTTGGCTTCGAACAATCGTTCTTGCACATAGGGAGTTAGATTGACTTGATTTTCGATTTGTTTAATGGCATGTGACAACAATTGAACAATGAGTTTTTGTGGAGCAGTGTAACGATTCATGTTGGGGAAGCAGAAATGTTGATGAATTAGTCTGACTTCCTCTTCTATATCCACTCTGTTAATGTCAACAAAGGTGCGTGTCTTTGCTCCACGACTTTCTTCTTTTATCGTTGTGACACTGTCATTTTCCCATCCGAATGCTTCCTTGATCAATTCATGTGTGAATTGAATAATTACCCATTCTCCTCCTTTATCCATAACTCTGGCTTCTGGCACTAGTGGATCATGTAGTGCAGGCTGTAGGGTGTTCATGACTTGCGTGCATCTTTGGAAATCAGGTTTATAGATGGGTAATTCAAAATACTTGTGAATTCCTGCTTTCTTCATTATGTCAATGGTGGATGGCATCTCATGTAAGACCCTGAAATCTTGGGACATAATCGGAAAATGATGCTCTGTATCCATAATTTTTATGTTTGCCAAGAATAAATAGTCTCCAACTGGTTGCTCATCTCTAAACCAGTGTCCCTTTGCTTTCGTGAGACTTTGGGGAGGAAATTCCTGCACCTCCTCTTGTATTGTTGCTTCAGAATCCTCAGAAGCCATCTGCACTTGTAGCGAAAAGTGCGTTAGTGTCAAAGGAAAGCATGCAACTGTTCAATGCATTGTTGTGATTATTGTCGTTTTTCACTCCGTTTCCCCATCATTGAGTGAGGTCTCTTACCACCTCTTTTTATAACTTTTCCTGAAAGAAGACAATTGTTAGTATAGCCGAAGCATTTATTTATGTACATAGTAAGTCCATTCCTATCAAAGTGAAGCTAAGATCTAATCTCACGTGGAGAACGTGCACCACTAGTTTTATAATGTACATCATGTGCCAAATGCTTGGCCATGTAATGTGGCCCTATTATGCATACTTTAGGTGCATTAAAGATTTCATGAGTGCAATGGAAATCTTTGTTTCTTCGATAGTCCAATCCTTGCAGATGCTTGGGTTTCCAGATCCATTTCGTGACCACTATGAGAGGTCGTTTTGTGTCTTTGATCCTTCCTGCTTCACGTGTTCTCTTGGCTTTCTCCATTATTCGCGTGATCTTGGTCTTTCTTCTCCAGTTGCTTGGATGACTGTCATGTGGTTTTGTCATGCACTTTGTCTGATGTACTGCTTCTTCCTGAGTCCTTATAGCCTGTTTAGCTACTTGTGTTACCTTTTTAGGAATCCATATCTGCTGCCGCGATCTTTGGGCTTCCATCAATGGTTTGGGTATCCATATCTGCAAATGTCCTTTTGATGTGGATTCCGGCGTAGTTGTCTTTATGATCTTTGCTTCCTTTTCAAGATTGGGTTCTGATTTTGCCTGGTTCTGCATCTGATCCTTGCGTACCCATTTGTATTTGTGTCGTCTTTCATATGAGTGTTTACTTGTGGTTTTCCAATATTGCTGTTTTTTGGCTTGTTGAAGAGGTCCCTCACCGTTGGTTTCCTTAGTGGCTAGCTGTTTCTCAGTAGAATGTGGTGAGTGCGACTCTTCTGTGGACCTCGTATAGTCTGGACCTCCCATTTCATCTAGGTTTGTTTCAGAGATATTGATACTGGAATTGTTCTCCAACTTCTTTTCCTGGTAGGTCTCTGAACTTGCTATTGTGGTAGAGAGTAAAGGTTTTTCTCCTAATAAACTGAAAATTTCCTTGTGCCCTATCGTGGCTAAAATGTAGCCTTGAGCTAGATGGATACACACCTCATTTTCCATGATCCAGTCTTGTCCTAGCACTAAGTCTTCTATTAGATCCTCATCTTTGCACACTACGACTCTCTGTTCCATGGAGGAATTGCCTAGGTGGAGAGATACCTTTGTTGTTCCAATACATTCTAGGGTTTGACCTCCAATTCCGATCAATCGAGCGTTTGTGGGATTCAAATTCAATTGCATATCTTTTGCAATTTTATTTCGCATGCAACTAAGTCCTGCTCCTGAGTCTATCAATGTGTCTATCAACCTGTACTCTGTCTTGCCGATCCCTAGGTTTAGGTAAGGTTGCGTTTTACACACACCCGTTGTATCATGATTATTGACTTGGTAATTAGCCATAGGGATAGGTTCTTCTCCCTGGAGATAGCGTTCATCTCGTAGCCTAATCCATTCTTTCCGCTTCTTAATGTGTTCCAATGCTTCTTATCGAGCTTCCTCTCTAATTCGCTCCTCTTCCTTCTTCCTATTTTGGGCACCTAGTAATCGTGCTAGCATTTGATCAGTCAAAGGTTCCATGAATCGTCTCACTCTACATCCACTGGTGTAGTTAGGAAGAATGTCGCCATCTAGGGTGGCTAGATTGACTGCTCCACCATTCGAAATTCGATTTATGATCAAAGGTCCATATCCGCGTTTTTGTAACTTCTTGGCATGTTGTTTTAGGGTGTACACTAAGACTAAGTCACCTTCTTTAAGTCATTTGTCTTTTATATGTGCATCATAATATGCTTTTTGTCTTCTTTTTGCTGCATAAATTCCTGCCATTGCTTGTAACCTAGTCTCATGTAACTTCTTGATTTGGTCTAGTATGTTGGGATAGTTCATGTCCGTTCCACTCGTATTGTTGGGCCACTTTCAGTGTTGGCACTAAAAAGCCAATTAGCAAAATTGCATTTTGTCCATACACTAAGTTGAATGGGGTAGTTCCAATAGCCGTTTTATATGCAACTCGGAAGGCCCAAATTGCATGATGCAATTTTTTGTCCCAATCTGACCTTCCATTATTGACAATCTTTGTCAACACGGTACACAGTACCTTATTAGAACTCTCTGCTTGTCCATTTGCTTGGGGATGATATGGGGCTGATTTTTTATGAATCACTAAAAACTCGTTCATTAGTGACTCGATTACTTCATTGAGGAAGTGCGTTCCCCGATCACTCACAATCTCGATGGATAGTCCGAAGCGGGTGAAAATGTGCTCAAATAGAAACTTGGCAGTGGTTTGAGCATCATTCTTTCTAGTGGCTTTTGCTTCCACCCATTTGGTCAAGTAATCAGTCGCTACTATGATGTACTCCACATGTGATCCTTTGGCAGGTGGATTGATAGGTCCTATGAAGTCAATCCCCCATTTTGTGAATGCTCTTGCACAGACCATGGGTCTTAATGGCATGTCATCTCTCCGAATTGGGTATTTAGCTCTCTGGCAGGTTTCACAACTTCGTACGTATGTTTCAGCATCCATATGTAGAGTTGGCCACCACAAGCCTGCAAAGAGAATCATTTTGACAGTTCTCTCCGCTGAAAAGTGACCTCCTGCAGCACCTGCATGTGCCATTTCTAATATGGGTAAACATTCTCCTTCATGCACACATAATCTGAGTTGGTTGTCTTTACCTCGCCTAAACAATTGTCTTCCCATGAGAATGTAATCCTTGCTCATTTCCTCTAAGGATCGCTTTCTTGCTAAACTAGTGCTTGTTTCATGTTCTTTAGTTTTTAAGAATTTCACTAATGTTGTACTCCAATTGGGTGCTATGGTCGAAAAAGGTAGAGACATATGATCTTCTGGGATTGTCTCTTGGCATTCTGCACAATTACTTACGTGGTCGTGAACATTCTTGGGCATGTCCGGCCAGTACACTCCTAACCTCTTTAGTTCTCGGATTGTTCCATGAGTCCCTTGGTGTGTTCTCCATTTGTTCACATGTGCTTGCTCAATTAGTTGCTTTTGTTCATCCTCCTCAACACATCTGAGTAACACTCCATTGGGTTCCTTGTAGTATACACTTCCTGCCACAATGTGTAAGTTCCTCAATTGAAGAATTTCTTTCTTGTTATTCCTATTGATTGAGTGTTGAGGGCCATGGGTGAGTATAGGAATCAATTTTTCTGCCCACTTTGGACAAACTTCTAGATTAAACAGATATGTATCTGGCAGGTCATCGGGCACTCCATTTGGTGGCTCTTCGTGTGTCAGCCTAGAAAGGTGGTCTGCTCTCACATGTGTGTTTCCTTTTTTCACTATTACTTCAAAATCGAACTCCATTAGTAGTAGAAACCATCGTACCAACCCTTCCCGTGTTACAAGGCTTATTGACTAAGTACAACAAAGCTTGATGGTCTATGAAGAATTTGAACTTGTTGGCTAAAAGATAATGTCTGAATTTCTTCACTGCGTATACCATTCCTAAGCCTTCTCGTTCCGTAGTGGTATAATTTCGTTCCGCTTGATTCAGTTGTCTACTAGCATAGGCAATTGGATGATCAAGCTTACCTTCATCAGCCGGTTGGGTGAGGATACATCCAATGGCATAGTTAGAAGCATCAACATGAATATGAAATGGCTTGCTCCAGTTTGGTGACTTCAGAATTGGGGCTGTACTAAGCCTCGTTTTCAATTCGTTGAATGCCTTCTCGCACTCTTCTGTCCAAGTAAATTGAGTTAAGAGACCATACAAGGGTTTTGCTATTATGGCATACATGTGAATAAACCTACGGTAATATCCACAATGCCCCATAAAAGCTTGCACTTCCTTCGCATTCTTAGGTCTTGGTAGGTCTAAGATGACTTTGATTTTGTCCTCATCCGTAGATATTCCATTTTTTGAGACTATGTGTCCCAGGATTTTTCCTTGTCTTACCATGAAGACACATTTTTCCGAGTTTAAACAGACTCTATACTGTCTACATTTGTTGAATATCTTCCTCAACTCGGGGATGTGCTTGTTTCTTTGATTGGAGTATGTGCAGAGGTCATCCACATATACTTCCATGCTTTTTTTCAAAAATTCCTTGTAAACATGACACGTTAATCGTTGGAAAGTAGCAGGTGCATTACTGAGTCCAAAAGGCATCACTCGGAAAGCATACACACCCCATTTGGTGGCGAATGTTGTCTTATGTTGATCTTCGGTCGCAATAGCTACTTGATTGTATCCGGAGAATCCATCCAGGAAACTATAGACCTCTTTTCCGGCTACCCTCTCCAACAGATGGTTCGTAATGGGTAATGGGTAGCTGTCACGTATGGTAGCCGCATTCACCTTCTTCAAATTTATGCACACTCTCAATTTTCCATTTTTCTTAGGCACAACTACTAATGGCGATACCCACTCGGTGTGTTCTATCTCATATATGAATCCTGCCGCTAGTAGTTTGTCTATTTCCTCCTTAATTTTTGCTGCATAAACCTCATTGTACGTATAAGGGCGTTGTTTGGATGGTTTTGCGTCAGCCGTCATTGGTATTCGATGGGAACAAATAGTGGGCTCTACACCTTTGAGATCCTTATAGGTCCATGCGAATACGTCTCGATACTCTCTGATGAGGTTGATGAGTTCCTCTTCCTCCTCTTCAGATACATCTTTTCCAATATATGTGCACCGCTCTTCCCCGTCTTCTACTGTTACCACAATTTTTTTGGTTTGTTCTTTGTTGTCGTATGCTTCTCCGTCTCGTGCCTCTCGTCTAGGCATTTGAATGGCTACTTTTCTCTCTTCTACTTCGTATTTTTTAAAGTGTTCAGGAACTTCAAAAAGATCTGGGTCCGGTTCTACCTTACTCATGTCTTCCTTCTGCCTGTGTATTGCCGGAGCAGCTTCAATTGCTAAGATTTTTGTTGGTTCCTGTTCCTTCTTGTTCTGAATAGTGTTTAAGTAGCTTTCTTCGGAGTCAAATTCTGGTTCCATTTCTATGCTTTCATATTCCTCTTTCCATTCCTTTTCCAGGATTTCCCCTTCTTCTACTTCTTGAAGGACAACCATATAGAGGTTTACATCATAGCCTTCCTCGTCTATACACTCGTTCATCGTCAAAACTTCTTCGTTTACGCACACATCTAAGGTTGCTAAGATTTCCATCCACCCATGTGGCTCGAAGATCTCATCAGGAAAGATTTGAGGCATATAGTCTGGGTCTTCTACTGATCGATAGTTAGGGTGTCCTATCGGCCATAGTTGTCTTCTACTCTCCGCTCTCTTGGCTTCTTTGCACATCGATAACTGGGCATCTTCATGTATCCAAGATTGATCACTCGATCCAGCACTGTGAATAGATAGGTCATCTTCTTCTTTATGGACTGGATTCCATTGTAGTGGAGGAACATCTCGATAAGCAAACGTGTGCAAATTTATCTTGGTAGTGTTTCCTTGATGTTGCAGGTATAATGAATCTCTTCCCCAATCTTGTACTACCCTCATTTGTCTCATAAAGGGTCGTCCCAATATCATTTCATAGTTGTTTGCTTTCTCGAACTTACAAATGGCTAATGTATGTTCAAATTCTACTCCACAGGTGGTTAGTTTAATTCGTTCCAATATTCCTAAGGGTCTTTCCACATGACCGTCTGCTAATTGGAGTTTCATGCGTGTGGGTCGCAAGGCAGGTTTTCCCCACTTTTCCCATATCTCCTTGGTGGCAATTCCTACCCCGGCACCCGTATCTAGAATAGCCTTGGTCATGTATCCATTGTGGGTGATAGGTAAACACGTATTACCTTCGTCTCCTTCACTAAATTCTCCCACTTTATCAACTGGAATTTGTATCGTTGATTTCCTTTCCTTTTCATTTCCTTTTGTTTCTTCTTTCTCTGGTGGTGGTTCTAATTGGTTCGCTAACTGCCTCCATAAGTGTGGTTTAAGTTGAAGCAACTCTTCCATTGTCAATTTGCATTGCACCTTTGTTTTCTTAAGTTCTATTAGATTGTGTGAACTCTCTTCTGCGTTTCTTTTTTCCTTCCCATGCATTGTGGGTGCTCGTATTATTAGAGACTCTCTTTCATATTCTCCCATGTAATTCGGCAATGTCGAAATGCTTAGGGTTTCCTCTCTATCTCTATCGAGTCTCGATACTTCCTCATATGCTTCCTCCAGGTTGAGATGGGGTTGACAATCTTCCACATTGATTTCATCAAAAGGAGGCGGACTAACTCCATTCTTCCTCCATTGCTCTTCTCTGATTCTATTCCACAAATCTTCTGGCCAATCAGCCTCTAGGTCTGGTATCATAGACACTTGTTCATCTTGTGCTTTTCTTCGTTCATCTTGGCCATCTTCCTTTCTAGGTTCTTCATCCTTGGATTTGATGCATTCTTCGTACAGACCATGTGCAATCCTTGTCTCTGGTAAAATTGGGATAGTCTTTTCTAGGGTTGCTTGTGCTACCTTGATAAGTCTCCTGCATATTGCCAATCTTTCTTTTTCTAATTCCCCTTGAGGGTAGAATTTTTCATGTTGCTCTATATTTGGGCCTATTTTGATTCTAGCTTGGTAAGCTTTCAACCACATGTCCAAGTCGTCTGGCTTTGGGTCAGCTAGAATTGATTCTGGCTTCTCTTTTTCTGAGCAAATCTGTGGTGGCTCAGAGATCTCCTTACGTGTTTCTTGTTCTTTATGCTCCTTTAAGCCCTTCGTTAGGTTCTTACTCTCTTGACTCTTATTTCTTGCCCATTTTTCTTTGAGTTTTTCGCTTCTTTCCTTCCATCTTTGTACTCTGGTATTTTGTGAGTTCTCACGTGGGTTCTCAG
Organism: Ceratopteris richardii; assembly: GCA_020310875.1. Taxonomy (NCBI): domain Eukaryota; kingdom Viridiplantae; phylum Streptophyta; class Polypodiopsida; order Polypodiales; family Pteridaceae; genus Ceratopteris; species Ceratopteris richardii. The sequence goes on from CM035422.1 coordinate 98,104,937, forward strand.
AATCCTCGACTACTTGAATTTCAGAGCCTACAGTTTTATTGCTCTCTTGTTTCTCCTCTGGTTGTTTTCCTTTTTGTTGCTTCGCTTGGGCTCTAGTAATAGCCTTTAGTGGTACGGTGTACTCCTTATCACTCCCCGATCCTTCTATGACCTCAATTACATTAATGGGTGCAGTATCTTGAGCTTTGGCCGGATTCTTAGGGCAATCTCTAAAAAGATGTTCTTTTCCGCAATCACTGCAATATCCTTCCCAGATTCTAGGTGGTGGAGGGTTGTAAGGTCGAGGGCATTCTCTAATGAAATGGTCTCCTCCGCATCTATAGCAAGGTCCTCTCTGTATGGGTGGTCTGATAGGTGGTCTCACTGTTGGTTGTGCTTTAGGAGCCGTATACATTAAGGTGGTCATTTCTGCTCCATAAGTCTGATCATAGCCCTCATATCCAAAGTAAGCAGCATCGTATGCCGTTTCATATTCCATCATGTTGTCTTCGTATGAGTAGTACCCTCTTGGAGGAGGTTCATATCCAGGGTTTGTGGATTCTACGTTGGTCATTGTCGATGCTGGGACTATAGCTCTTTCTGAGTTCTCTTCCGGTTGAGCATACTTTACTGATACTACCTGCTGTGCTTTTGACAGTTGGGGTCCTAGCACTAGTTGTGGTGGTGGATACGGTGTTTGCTCGTATGGCCGTGATGCTTCTGCTGGTGTGGGGTACAGTTTGTATCTTGGTATCTCTCTACCTAGTTCCCTAGGCGGGTATCCATAAGGTCTATACTGTGGTGGTTGAGCGTACTTGCTTGTTGAAGGGACAGTTCTCAGTAGGGTGATTGGTATATTTTTGTTCTATCTGACAATACCAAGAAGTCCCTTGTTGCTGTTGTCGGTGGTATGGATACATAGGTTGTGCGCCAGCCCCTCCTCGGACACACAAGTGTGTGGGGTGCTCTCCTCCACATAAATTACATCTCCGTAGCATAGGCACTCTTTGTGCTGGGTTTTGGTAAGCTCTTTGTCCCTGGACTCCTAGTTTCTTTGCTAATAATTCTGCTAATTCTTCCATGTTACTAGAGTTGGACGTGACAGTGCTCCTTAAATTTTCTGATTTAGTGAGGTCGGTTGTACCTTTGAGATCCTCGGCAAGGTTGTCTTCCAAATCAATGCACTCTTGAAGACACTCATGTTGGAGAAACAATCACTAATTGGACATATATTTGAAGGTCAAATCTTAGGAAGAAAATCCCATGCCTATGTGAAGGGACAAATTCACAAGTGTATCATATTTGTAAAGTTAGTTCACTTTAGTTCTAGAAGTTTTTTAAAATCACGAGAATACGAAAATCTATATAAGTTAGCTTGTATCAACTGACGCGGCGAGAGAGAATAGAGAGAAGAAGTAGAAGAAGGAGTTCATTTTATACGACTGTGTATAGTCGGGCTTCTCTGAGTGAGAAAGCATCTGTAAAACTTCTGAGTTTTCATAGCTATGAGAAAGAACTGAGTAAAGTTCTGTGTATGTGGAGCAACTCGATGCCTGGCATCGAATTCCAGTTGATAAGTCATATTCTAAGTGTGCATGAAATCACATATAGTTTTGGTGTTCAAAAGATCAAGGTTTTATGCGGGAAGTCGATGCCCGACATCGAATCCCTGCTGAAAAGTGGCCAAAAACATCCCAAGTCGATGCCCGGCATCGAATTCTCGTTGCAAGTAGATGCTAAGCATCGAATTCTAATTTTAAACAGGCGCTTTTTACTATAACAGGAAAGATTTCCAATTTTGGAAGGTCATATAGGGTCATCTTGTGAGAGCCATAACTTGAGTTCTAGAGATCCGTTTGATGCATATGATAACTTGTTGGAAAGATCTACTTTTCTAGTTTCAGCGTATAAAGTTTCATGGAGAAATAATACTTGAGCTAGGAGAAATTAGCAAAATACTGAAGGTATGTCATTTCGGTGACTAGGAATTTGTGTAGAAGCAAAGTTCTCACTTTAGGCTATCATTTCTCAAAGTTTGGAGTGGGAATGAGTTAATGGTGACCATAGAGGTGTTCTAGTGTCACATTAATTCATTTCTTGTGGTGTTTTACACATCAACAAGTGGTATCAGAGCAGAAAGATTCTCAAGAGCAGAAGACGACAAAGGTACGAGAAGTTTTGAAAAGTTTTCCGTTAAAGTCTGAAAGGTGAAGCATTTGAAGGCACAAGGCATCAAAAGATTACTTCAAAAGTATATTCATACACAAAGAACTCCAAAAGGTATTATCCTTTATCTTTAAGCTCACAAGTTGCAGCAGAAGGGAAGGAGTATGGCAGATCATATCTCCATTGACAAACTGGACAGAGATAATTACCCCGCATGGGTAATGAGAATGGAAGCCTTACTTATGAGTAAGGATCTCATGATATATGTAACAGGTGAAGAAGAGAAGCCAGTATTTGAAGACGAAAGCCGACCAAAGAAAGAAGAACTTGATGCTTTAAAGCATTGGCAGAAGAAGGATGCAAGTGCAAAAGCCTACATCTACAATACAATCTCTTATCATTTGCTACCACACATCAGAGGATTGGAATCATATGAAGATATATGGAATGCATTGGAGTATCATTTCCAAAGCACTACTAAAGCACGGAAAGCAAGTCTATGGTCAGATTTTACAACATTCAAGAAGAAGCCAAGTCAAACCATTAGTGATTATGTCACTAAGATGAAGGATCTTGCAGATAGTCTTGGATCCATAGATGAAGATGTTGAAGATCACAGATTGATTGCTCAGCTACTTGCAGGTTTGAGAGGGGATGAAAGGTGGAAACCTTTTGTCTTATCAACAGAACTTTCATTAAATCATCATGTTCCAGATTTGAACCAGTTGCTTGGTTTGATGCTCACATATGAGCAAGACTTGAAGGGAGATGGAGATAAAGGACAAAGTTCTGCAATGTACATGAAGAACAAGAAGAAAGGAGATAAAGGTAAAGCAAAGGATGAAGAGGAGTCTAGTTCTCAAGCTTATTATGCAAGAGGTAAAGGCATTGGCAGAGGAAGAGCAAGAGGTTTTGGAAGAGGAAGAGGTAATCAAAATAACAACAAAAAGGCTTGCTGGATCTGTGGATTGAGTAATCATTTGGCTCATGACTGTTGGCACAACCAACAAGGATCAAACCAGAATCAAAACAACGATAGCAGAGGCCGAGGTGGAAGATATCAAAGTAATTTTCAAAGAGGTACAAAAATGTCAAAGAGGAGGCTATGGTAGAGGTGGAGGAAGATTTGGGGACAGAATCAATCCTACAACACCACCTACTACAACTATGCAAATGACACACAAAATGAAAGTCATACATCATTGATGATGAATTCAATCAGCACATCAGATAAAGAAGATCTAAAGGTATTTTACATTGACTCTGGATGTTCTAATCATTTGTCAGGAAACATAGAATTGATGTCAGAATTGGAAAAAGGCATTTCTAGTCATACAGTTCAAACAGGTGATAATACAAGACATAGTGTACATTCAATTGGAAAAGTGACATGCAAGAGTGGAGCAGATTTGCTAACCAATGTTTTGTATGTTCCTACAATACCTAAAAACTTGATTAGTGTGGGACAGATAGTTGAAAAAGGTTTTCAAGTCAGGTTTACAAATGAAGGAGTATTTGTGGAAGATCCAAAGAATGGATATAATCAGATTGTCTCTGGTAAGAAAGAAGGTAGACTCTTTACTTTAAGAGTGCAAGGGAACATTGGTCAAGCTTTGCTCACACATGGTGAAGCAGTGATTACAGAACTTGATCTCTGGCATAAGAGATTAGGTCATTTCACTGAAAGAGGAATTAAAGCTATGGTTGCAAATCAGTCTGTACTAGGATTACCAAATGTGCAGAGTCAACATATGGTTTATAAATGTGAAGCATGTCAAATGGGTAAAGCACACAGGTTACCATTTCAAAAGAAAGGATTCAAACATGATGGACTACTAGAGCTCATTCATACAGATGTATGGGGACCAACAAAAGAAGGATCTATCAGTGGCTCAAGGTATTATGTTCTTTTCATTGATGATGCTACAAGATGGATAACATTATATGTTTTGAAGGAAAGATCAAAAGTGTTTGGAGCTTTCAAGCGTTTTCATGCATATGCAGAGAGAGTCACAGGTCAAAAGCTTAAAAGACTGAGGTCTGATGGAGGGGGAGAATACTTCTCCCAAGAGTTCAATGATTATCTTTGGAATGCAGGTATTAAGAGAGAAATAACCTGCAGGTATACACCACAACAAAATGGTGTAGCAGAAAGAAGGAACAGGACTTTGGTTGAGTTTGCTAGAGCTATGCTAAAGGAGAAGAATTGTCCAAATTATCTTTGGGCTGAGGCTATAAATACAGCCACATATCTTGTGAATAGATTACCATGTGCAGCTCTGAATGGAATGACTCCATATGAAGCTTGGTGGGGTAAGAAAACAACACTAGATCATTGTAGAGTGTTTGGATCAATTGCATATGCTTATGTGCCATCACAGCTTAGGCATAAACTTGAACCAAAGGCAGAAAAATATGTGTTCATTGGTTATGATGAAAAGCAGATGGGTTATAGGTTGTGGAATCCTCTAACAAAACAATTTCTTGTTTCTAGAGATGTTACATTTGATGAACAGAAAAGTTGGTATGCAGATCAAAGTCATACAGCTAAGGAATTTGAAGAAGAGGTAAGAAGATGTGAGAAAGGAAAATCAATTGTGCAGGTAAATAGAGATGAAAACTATATGCAAGCAAGTACATCCACAAGTGAATTAACAAGAAGAAATGAAGAAGCTCCTATATTTGATGAAGAGGTGTATCCAGACACATATGAAGAATGTGAACCAAGAAGGTCAAGCAGGACTAGAAGACAACCAGAAAGGTATTCTTATGATACTTCTTACATAACTCAGAAGAACTATGCACATATGGTCAAAGATGATGAAGAACCTCATAACTATGATGAAGCTAAAGGTAAGAAACAATGGGAAGAAGCAATGAAGGAAGAGTTCAATGCACTGAAGGAGAACAAGACATGGGAACTTGTTCCTAAACCAAATGGTAAGAAAGTTATTGGAAATAAATGGGTTTATAAAGTGAAGAAGCTTGCAGATGGAAGTATAGCTAGATACAAAGCTAGACTGGTGGTGAAAGGCTATGCCCAGACCTATGGCATAGATTATGATGAGACATTCAGTCCCGTAGCTAAGATGTCAACTATAAGGACAATCATTGCTATTGCAGCTTCAAAAGGATGGACCCTAAGTCAATTGGATATAAAAAATGCATTCTTGAATGGATACATATCAGATGAGGTATACATGGAACAACCTCAAGGGTTTATAGATTCCAGGTATCCAAATTTTGTTTGCAGGTTGAGAAGAGCATTGTATGGATTGAAGCAAGCTCCAAGAGCTTGGAACTATAGACTGGTGAAGTATCTCAATGAACTTGGATATCAAAGTTCAAAAGCAGATTCAAGTCTACTTATCAAAAGAACAGAGGAAGGTACAATCTACATTTGTATTTATGTAGATGACATTATAATCACAGGTACTTCAGATGAAGGAATCAAGGAGGTAAAGAGATTACTTGAAAAAGAATTCAAGATCAGTGACCTAGGAAAGTTATCATACTTTCTTGGAATGGAAGTTACTTATACAGATCATGGCATATATGTGTCACAAGAAAGGTATCTTCTGAACTTGAAGAAGTTTGATATGGAAAATTGCAGAGAAGCTTCAACTCCACTTGAAGTTAATCACAAACTCAGTAAATATGATGGTGTCGAATACAAAGATATGAGGAAGTATCAATCTCTTGTGGGTAGTTTGATTTATGCTACACTAACAAGACCTGATCTTAGTTATGCAGTGGGAGTTTTGTCACAATGCATGCATTGTCCAAAGGACCCACATTGGATTGCAGGTCAAAGAGTTCTCAGATATATCAAAGGAACTATAAAGGAAGGATTATATTATCCTTTTACATCAGATTTGAAGTTGAGAGCCTACAGTGACTCAGACTAGGCAGGTAATCAAGATGACAGGAGGTCAACTCATGGTTACATGATATATATTGGTGATAAGCTTGTAAGTTGGTGTTCAAAGAAACAACATACAGTAGCATTATCATCAACTGAAGCAGAGTACAAAGGACTTGTGGAAGCAGCTAAGGAAGTCATATGGATGCAGACATTGTTCAAGAGCTTAGGCATTGATCAAGGTACACCTACAATACATGGAGATAATACGAGTTCACTATATCTTGCAGCAAATCCAGTTTTTCATGCAAGGACAAAGCACATAGAGATACAATATCATTTTCTCAGAGAAAAGGTAATGGAGAAGGAGATTGAAGTGGAGTACATTTCTACTAAAGATCAGTTAGCAGACATAATGACAAAGAGCTTGGATGGTGTGAAGACCAACAGATTCAAAAGCATGGCAGGAGTAAAAGAAAAGAAGATGATATGAAGAAACAGGGAATGTCAATTAGTGATTGAGGGGGAGCTGTTGGAGAAACAATCACTAATTGGACATATATTTGAAGGTCAAATCTTAGGAAGAAAATCCCATGCCTATGTGAAGGGACAAATTCACAAGTGTATCATATTTGTAAAGTTAGTTCACTTTAGTTCTAGAAGTTTTTTAAAATCACGAGAATACGAAAATCTATATAAGTTAGCTTGTATCAACTAACGCGGCGAGAGAGAATAGAGAGAAGAAGTAGAAGAAGGAGTTCATTTTATACGACTGTGTATAGTCGGGCTTCTCTGAGTGAGAAAGCATCTGTAAAACTTCTGAGTTTTCATAGCTATGAGAAAGAACTGAGTAAAGTTCTGTGTATGAGTCTCTCTCCATCATCTCCATAATTACCTACTGTGTGATGAGTTAAAAAGATCAAGTTTTCAAGCAACTCGATGCTTGGCATCGAATCTCTGTTGATAAGTCATATTTTCATTTATCCTTTTCATTCAATACTGAGGTGTTTGAAAACATGATGTTGTTGGAGCAACTCGATGCCTGGCATCGAATTCCAGTTGATAAGTCATATTCTAAGTGTGCATGAAATCACCTATAGTTTTGGTGTTCAAAAGATCAAGGTTTTATGCGGGAAGTCGATGCCCGGCATCGAATCCCTACTGAAAAGTGGTCAAAAACATCTCAAGTTGATGCCCGGCATCGAATTCTCGTTGCAAGTCGATGCTAGGCATCGAATTCTAATTTTAAACAGGCGCTTTTTACTATAACAGGAAAGATTTCCAATTTTGGAAGGTCATATAGGGTCATCTTGTGAGAGCCATAACTTGAGTTCTAGAGATCAGTTTGATGCATATGATAGCTTGTTGGAAAGCTCTACTTTTTTAGTTTCACCCTATAAACTTTCATGGAGAAATAATACTTGAGCTAGGAGAAATTAGCAAAATACTGAAGGTATGTCATTTCGGTGACTAGGAATTTTTGTAGAAGCAAAGTTCTCACTTTAGGCTATCATTTCTCAAAGTTTGGAGTGACAATGAGTTAATGGTGACCATAGAGGTGTTCTAGTGTCACATTAATTCATTTCTTGTGGTGTTTTACACATCAACAACTCACTCAATGTTTGTAGCCTCTTCACATACACTAGTGTTCTTAGGGTTCCGTTAGTGAGTCCATCTAAAAATAGTGAAATCATCTTTTGTTGAGTGGGTCTCTCAGCTACTAGGCATCTATCCACATACTGATTGAATCTTCGGGCAGCAAACTTCACAGTTTCATTAGGGTTTTGTTTAAAGCTATGGATTAAAGACGCAGAATTGTGTTTAATCCCTCTCTTTGTGAATTCTCCAATGAACTCTTGAAAGAATTGTTCCATGTTTCCAAATTGATTGGGATCTAAGGGCTGGAACCAAGTTAGAGCTGTCCCCGTGAGGGTGAGCCCAAAAGACTCATACTGCACAAAGAAGTCATCTACTTGTTCCGCTCTTAGAACTTGTTTAAATTCTGCGATATGATCATAGGGTTCTCCCAATCCATCATAATGGTTTCTCACACATTTAGCTACTTGGATAGGTCTCAATCTTCTCATTGGTTCAGGCGGTCTGGGCATCACAGGGAAGATTGGGGCAGCCGGTCGTATTGGAGGTACTCTAGGCTGTCTTCCTACCGGTGGTTGTGGTCTTACTGGTGGTCGGTACTGGTTACCTATCCCTGCGTGGATCTGATGGTGTGTTTGCACTCCTGGAGTTGCAAACTATACATGAATACGGTTGAGCACACTTCGTTGACTGGTCTGTCCTGATGTGGTCTGTTCCGTTTCGTGTTGATTCCCAAAAGGATTTTGTGAAGTAGTTGCCTGATCTCTCTGCGGAAATATAGGCGTACCCATATATTTCAGCCGAGCCCTGTCTAAGGCACTCACACGCCAATATCTCCTTTGATCCTTATCTAAATAAGTGAGTCTAGTTTCATCATCTGGGTCTTTCAACTCATAGAATGTCATGGGGCTTTCTTCTCTTCCTGGAGCAGGTAAGTCAGTTTGAAGCAATAAGTCTGATCCATGGATCATATAGACCTCCAACAGGTAGTCGTCTTGAGGAATCAAATCTCCTCTCAAGACCCGTGATACTTGAGACCTGCCCCTAGGGGTAGTCACAAACTCTTCAGGGTGTGCTCTTTCAGAGTTGTCTGGGTCCACAAACTCTCCCCTTTCGTTGATCCTCTCAGGGAATTCAGTCACAATGTAGATATGACCGATTTTATCTACATATGCACCTCCCTCGTATTTGATAGCAGGTCGGGGTACAATTGTGGCATTCAGGGAAGTTACCATCCTAGCCACAGATCTATTTAAACCATCCAGGTAGATGGGAATCTCCTGGGCATTAGTGGACACATACTGTAAGGAGGTACGGTAATCTCCTTCAATGGTAGACATGAAATTCCTATTCGGTGTTGGACCGTGCATGTCTTCCGAAGCCATGGGTATTTCCTCCTCTGAATCACTGGAAGTCTCTGAGTAGATGGAGTGATGACTAGCCTGGGAAGCACTTCCCACAGAAGATATGATGCTTCTTCGGCTACTTAGCACCCTTCCTGACCTCAAGTTCATTCACTCACCTAAGTCTCTCTAGAAATTCTAGAGACTCTCCTTGAGTGGCTCTTCTAATGCCTCTGATTGTCTACCAAAAGATACTAATATCAATCTGATCGATACCGTTTCCAAGCGATACCACACTTGGCGATACTGCCCTGGCCGGGATACGCTACCAGAAGTCCAAACGATACGATACTGTCTGCAGTAGACGATACGATATTGGGTAGTTACTACGATACGATACCAAGCACAACGATGATACGACACCGGAATTCTAGGCGATACGATACTGGACAACCGCACGATACGACACCAGTAACCTTCCCGATACGATACAATCTTAGTATCGCGATACTATCCTCTTGAAGAAACGATACGATACTACGTCAAGTGGCGATACGATACCGCCGGCTTGCTCGATACGATACCAACGGTGTCGCGATACTTCACTGGGAAATGGCACAATACGATACTGGTAGGGGCCGACGATACGATACAAAGATTCAAGACGATACGATACCACAGAACCTAGACGATACGATACTTGTGACAGTATCGCGATACTATCCAGGTGAGAGGGCGATACGATATCGAAGTGGTATCGCGATACTTGATGTGAAGCGACACGATACGATACCAATGGAGGTAACGATACGATACCACTGATCAGGTGAGATCGCGATACCAACTCGGGGTCACGATACCAAAACGGTATCGCGATACCAAGACAGGTATCAAGCGATACGATACTTCGGCGAGTGTCGCGATACTAGGGAGTTTTGGTATCGCGATACCAAACCTCAACCGATCGCAATACTCAAGCCAAAGTACAAGAAAATCTGAAAATTTTTACACCCCCTTGCTCTCCTTACTCTCCTCCTCTCTCCTAGGCCTCTGTATCACACAAAAAGTCTGTATTGATATCAGTTTTCCCCCCCGCGATACTGCGCACCTGTTTAATCACGTGTGTATGCATGTTTTAATGAGTTTTTTAGCAGGCATTCTTTATGGGACCTTACCTTAATGTAGTCCTGATAGCACCTTGGGCACACAAGTTAGCTTTGAAGGTCTGCACCCCGCGATACTCTGCTCACGATACCCCTCGTAGCTCTCAGACGATACCTGAACTCTGTGAAGTGTCAACTTAGACTATTTTTTTGGTTTTTATACTTTTTCTTGATAGAATTTAAATTTTCCTAATTTTCTTGGTGATTTTGGGGATTTTTGGTGATTTTGGTCTAATCCTACTTCTCCTCTCCTCACTATTCCTCTTCTTCTAACCTAACCCTAACTCTTCCTTCTCTCCCTTCCTCCTAACCCTAAACCTAAAACTTATCACACACACCTCTAAGATGAGAAGTGACAAGTGCTGGAGTGATTGACTAATTGCCGCAAAACAAATTCACTTCTACAAGTACGATTCCATCACACTTGATCTATAACCATCACGAAGGCACCTTGGTAGAGTGTTCCCCGGCAACGGCGCCAAAAATGTGTGTACCTAAGTCAGAATGACTCAAGGACTTGTGCCAATGAGACTGTACGTCGATTGCCACACAAGTGCATATAGTGGGAAATCAACACACATTCAAATGTCAATCCGATCAAACGACGTAACCAAGTGTATGAAGACATGTGCACACATTATGGAAAATGAAGTGGTTAAGCAGCATACATGAGAAAAGACTAATCTACTTCCCAAACTCACTGAAATCCTGAAAGTGGTTGTCGCGATACCTCTTACAGCAATTTTCAGAAAATCAAGGATTTCTCCCAGCTTCGGACTCCAAATATAGGCAATAGGGTACTCATTTTGAAGCTCTCAACGAGACGCATCTATTGGAAGTGGTTTCACTCGATTGTGAGAACTTTGCTTCAAGTTATGGCCAAATAGTTAATGGCAGGAAACACCCACACTCACGCCACCACTCCTACTAGTTAGCACATACACTACAGCAGATCAAAATCAATGGGGAGGGATAGACAACAGTCCTACTCACACATTTCAAGCTACACACACACATACAAGATCAAAATGAAGATCAAAATCTGCCAGGAAGAGGCAAATTCGAAAATTCAGGAGTACTCCTTCTTCACAATGGCAAAAAGTTCTTACAAAGAGTCACAAAGTGACTTATATACATGTGCCCTAAGTTTGGTCCTTTCACACAAGAGACCGGCACTTTATTTACTAAAAGACTAATCTCCTACTATTTTACAAGGGATATTTTACAACAACTTGGGATTATGCAACTAGAGGACTCCTCTAGTGCATTTACATGGCTTGAGGGAATTCTTGAAGACCTCGAAGAAGAAAAACTATGCCCATCATTTTGAAAATTTTGGGGCTCTACTCTTATGCCCTTTTGCTCTGCAACACCCCTCTTTTTCAAATATAAAAGGCTTTATGCAAGAATGTAACTGCTATAACAATGACCACATGGACGTATATAAGCGGCATCCACATAAGCATACATGGTGTGTATGTGCTCAATATATGTAGTAATATGACACTAAAAGGCTGAATGCATAGCCCAAAAAATAGCCCACAACACCTGCAAGTGTCTGCCAACTCTGAGGTTTTAGGCTCAAAAGACCTGCATAAATTTGCAGTAGTTGCTCCCACCAAAACTGAAAACCTTTCCGGAAACCTATAGTTTTGCGAGTGTGGCTGAAAACACAGCCCCAAAGGTTGATATTTATTATCAGAGAAGTACAAAGAACACTCTTCTTGATGTTCGTGGACCTGTGTGAAGAGAACTATGTGCAAAAGTACTCCAAAATGGCTCCAAAAGACACCCAAAAATGCTTCAAAAAATAGGCTTTGAAAGCAAAGAATGAAGCGTTGAGGGACCAAAACATGTTCAAGTTAATGTCAACCTTAGTCTTTCCCCTTCTTCAGACACCACAAGAGTGTAGCTTATTGGCAAGAGATTGCCACAGTTAAGCGGGCTCTAGGGGGAACAATACTAGGATGGGTGACCTCCCAGGAACCACTATCTTCTTTGATCGTTGATGTCCTCCCTCGCGCACAGCCAACGGCGCCAATGGTGACTTCGATGACTCTGATAACAACGTATGCCAAGGTATATGCCTTGGTCGCCGCCATGATGATACGCTCGGAGTAGAAAACCGAGCTCTTGAGGCCGCACACAGTACTTCACACAGATCCTATTGAATACACAGAAAACACAGTACACATGGAGCATGAAGACAGACTTCTTAGGTCTTACAAATGCGGTCGAACTTACAGTCTGTGACTGACCAGGCCACTATATGTTTTATTAAAAGAACATATACAAGGAAGTGTTCAGTGGCCATTTGGTCTTTCACATGGACACTAACGGTAACAAAAACATCCTACAACGCCTACAAATATAGTTATTGAAGGTGATGAAGATGGTGTTGAAGATGATGATCTTCAGATTCTTGTTCGTGCTACGGTTCAATCTGCACCTACTATAGAGCAACTTTGTTGGGATGGTAGAGATGCTCACGCACATGCATTGATAGCTTTGTCTATCAAACATGACATTATCCCTCGCATTCACTCTTGCAAGATAGCAAAGGATGCTTGGTACACTTACAACCTTATAGCAGGGAAGAAATGAGGCTTGTGTTGCTTACCTTCAAAAATAGTTGGAGAGTGAGCATATGAATGAAGGAGATTATGTGGACAAATTTTTGACAAAAATTAAAGATTTGAAGGAGCAATTGATTTTTGTTGATGAAGTCTTGCTAGATAGTGTGCAAACTATTCTTAATGGTCTTCCCGATTCATATCAGAGTTTTGCTTCTACTCTTCGATTGATGATGAAAGGCAATCCAAATGCCTTTAAATTTGAAGAGTTAGTCTTTGTTTTGTTGCAGGAAGATCAGTCCAGGCAGAACAATTCCATCATGCACATTGAAAATAAAACTTTCTTAGCTAGTTAGAAGGGAAAGGAAAACAGAGTTCATCTACTAGTAAGCATAAATCTACCAATGTTGCATAGTCAAAGAAGGAAGACAAAGATGAGAAGAAAATAGAAAAGTAGAAAAACAAATTGCAAATACTATAACGGAAATGATCATGTCATAAAAAGCTATCCAAAACTGGCTGCAAAAGAGGCAAAGAAGAGAGAGGTTGGAATGGTTGTTGTAGAGGCATCTACACCTAAAACAAAGTTTGCTAATCTTGTTCAAAATGAAGAATGGCCATTTACTACTGTATGCAACTATGACCCATCTTCTCATGAGCAGTGTATGTCCGCAGTAGAGTCAGATGTTTGGTACTTTGATAGTAGGGCAACCGAACATATTACCTCACCACATAGTTTCTTCAGTTTACTTGAGCCTGCCCCTATAGGGAATATTATCACATGCACTAACAACTCCTCTTATTGTGTAATGGGAGTTGGTGAGCTCATTTTGACTACTACTGATGGTAGTTCTTTCACATTTCATATGTTTTGTGTATGGAAAGGATTAAGAAAAATCTATGTCAATTTGAACATTAGCGGCAAGATTGGCTTGGTGGTCAAATTTGTTGATGATATGTGTACATTTCATGATATGTCAAATGGTGATGTTATTATTGCTTCTAGAATTTTATGTTGTGGGATGTATAAGCTCATAGACTATGTGAAATCTGTGAATGATTCAGCATGTGTAGTTGAAGATTCTCAGGCTATCTCAAATGCAAAGCTTTGGCATGCATGCTTTGGTCATCTGAATTATGCTAGTTTGCTATGCGTACAAAAATCTGAAATGGTGTCCTCTATGCCCAAACTTGATGTTATCATTAGTGTCCATGTGAAAGGCCAAATGGCTACTGGACACTTTTATATATGTCCTTTAATAAAACATATAGTGGTCTAGTCAACCACAGATTCTAAGTTTGATCGCATTTGTATGACCTAAGAAATTTGTGTTTGTAGTCTATGTCTTATGTGTTTTCTGCATATTCTATAGCCTCTATGCGGAGTACTATGTGTAATATCTGGAACTCAATTTTCTACTCCAAGGGTACCATTGTGGAGCTCTCAAGAAGGAGAATCCACTGTGGTGCATCACAATTGAAATACTTTACTGATATCAAAGCATTTTGACACAAAAATTTGTTTCTTTTGTGTGAGCAAAGCAAGCACCTACCCGCCTATGCAAGCTTTTCACCAAGGTTTACAACTAAGGTGGCGACCAAGGCATAGAATTTGGCATACCTTGTCATCCAAGACCTCGAAGTCACCATTGGCACCATTGGCTGTGCTTGAGGGAGGACCTCAATGACCAAGGAAGACAAAGGTTCCTGATACTTCTCGGGAGGTCACCCATCCTAGTTTGTTTCCCCTAGAGCTCGCTTGACCGACAATCTCTTGCCACTAAGCTACACTCTTCTGGTGCTTGAGAAAGGGGAAAGACTAAGGTTCACATTACCTTGAACATGTTTTGGGTTCTCAAAGCTTCATTCTTTTCTTTCAAAGCCTATTTTGAAGCATTTTTGGGGTGATTTTTTGAGTCATTTTTGAGTACTTTTGTGCATAGTTGGCTAATGTGAATCGATAAGCCTAGTTGGCTTCTTTTAGGTAATTGATTGTATGTAGTCGAGTTAGTGATTCATGTTGGTGCAGATCAATCACCAATTGAATGTTTGAAGACTAAAGAATGAAGGATGAGATCAATTCTTGAAGTTTGGAAGGAAGACATATTAAGAGTATGTGAGGAATGTATACATATGTACATAGGTCACTTAGATCTTTGATTAGCCATAGACTTGTACAAATTTATCTATAAATACCTTGAAAATGTCGAGGTGTGATATGAGAGTATATGTGAGAATAGATAGAAGGCAAGAATGAGGAAGATAGATGTCATGAGACATGTGAAAAGTCAGTTGAGTTTCCTCTCATCACTCAACTGTAACTTTCTGAGTAAATGAAGAAATATTGCGCCCGATCTTTTCGTGTCTGCTCCGTCTGTGTTTGATCAATTGTGAAATCCTTTTGAGGATATCTAAGTTGGTAGTTAATGAGTCTGTGACCTGAGTTTCAGAGTCTAATTGCAAACAGGCTAGGAGAATCGTTAGTAGGAACATTCATATGTGTTGAGTGTTCACAGTTCTCTGAAACAGGCGCAAATTTCGATCTTAATCTTTTGGTCAGTTCTCACTCCATAGTTTAAAGTTTTGTTCAAGCAAGCACTTAATCCTTAAGTTGGAAGGTAATCTACTCGTGGCTAGAAGCATTTGCTTAAACGGGTTTTGTACTGAGAGAATTGAAGTTAAGAAGTTAGGGGTGTCTAAATCGACTTCTCAGAAGTGCAGATTCAGACATAGGTAACTTGTGAAGTTGATTTCTCAAGTTATACTAAACCTTTTGAAGAACTTTAACTTGGAGAAGGTGCGCAATCTCTAGGCGACACTCCATACAAAATTTCATAGAAAACTTTACATGTTTGATAGGTCAATGAGAAGAAATTGTGCAGCAGACTTTCTGTGTTTTACCTTCTTCACAGATTTTCTCAACTTTTGATAATTTGGAGATTGGACCTCTAATTTAGTGAAGGTTTTGACTTACTCTTGATATAGAGGTGTTCTAAATTCAAGAGTAGGTTGTTCTTTTGGAGATTAACACTCTCCATCAGTGGTATCAGAGCAGGAGACATCAAATCAAGGAAAGGAGGGTCCCGACTGCTGCAGATTCAAGAAATTCAACATTTAAAGAACTAAAAGGTGAAAGTTTGAAGGCAAAGCAAGAGGAGGAGACCATACGACATCAAGAAGGACAAAAGGAGTCTAATTCGAAGTAAAGGTACATATATTGTTCATAAAGCTTGAAGATTTCAATACACAGGTGGACACAAGATGGGAGATTCTCTACAGATAGAGAAATTGGATAGGGAAAACTATCCTGCATGGTCAATGAGGATGGAAGCTCATCTTATGAGCAAAGATTTGATTGCTTACATCACAGGAGAAGAAGAGAAGCCACAGTTCAGAGATCCTAGTGTTCCAACTAGGGAAGAGTTAGCAGATTTGAAAAATTGGATGAAGAAAGATGCTCAAGCTAGGAGCATTATATATATGGCAGTCAATGATTACTTGTTACCTCATATTCGAGGTCTTGAAAGTGCAACTGATATTTGGAATGCTTTGGAGGAGCATTTCCAGAATACTACTAAGTCAAGGAAGGCATCTTTATGGGCAGAGTTTACAACCTTCAAGAAGAAGGCTTCTCAATCTATTTCAGACTATGTAACAAGGATGAAAGACATTGCAGATGCATTAGGAGCTGTTGATGAAGACATTGAGGAGGATAAATTGGTAAGGCAAATTCTTACAGGTTTGAGAGGTGATGACAAATGGAAGCCATTCATTTTGTCTACAGAGTTATCACTTGACCATTTCACTCCTGATTTAAATCAGTTGCTAGGTCATATGCTAACATTTGAGCAGGATGTTAAAGGAGATGGTGACAAGAGTGCAGGTCATGCAATGTACTCAAAGGACAAGAAGAAGAATAGCAAAGGAAAACAACAAGCAGGTGAAGATGAAGGAACAACTACTCAAGCCAACTTCCTAAGAGGAAGAGGAGGTGGCAAAGGTAGAGGAAGAGGCAGAAACAACAAGGATGGAGGCAAAGCTTGCTGGATTTGTGGTAAGACAAATCACTTAGCTAATGATTGTTGGCATAATAATCAGAGTAATGGTGGATATAATCAGAACTATAATTCAAGAGGAAGAGGTGGCAGAAATCAAAGAGGTAATTTCAGAGGTAGAGGTGGAAGGAGTTACTTTGGAAGAAATGCAGGTAGAGGATTCCAAAGTCAACAATATAACAACACCTACTACAATTATGCTTCAGATCAAAAGGAGGATTCAACATTGATAATGAATGCAACTTGTGAAAGGCAGAGTGAAGATCAAAGAGTTTTCTACATTGACTCACGGTGTAGCAATCACCTGAGTGGTAATATATCCTTGATGACTGACTTGGAGAATAATGTTTTTAATCATGTTGTTCAGACAGGTGACAACACAAAGCACAATGTGAAGTCAATTGGATCAGTGAAGGCCAAGGATGGTAGCACCTTATTGAGTAAGGTCTTGTATGTTCCTACAATCCCTAAGAATTTGATAAGTGTAGGACAAATTGTTGAAAAGGGATATGAAGTAAGGTTTACTAATGATGGAGTATATGTGGAAGATCCTAGCCAAGGGTATAAACAGATTGTTTCAGGGAAAAAGGAAGGAAGATTATTTACATTGAAGATTCAAGGCAATATTGGTCATGCTATGTTCACATATGGAGGACATAAGATCTCTGAGTTAGATCTTTGGCACAAGAGGCTTGGACATTTCAATGAAAGAGGTATTAAAGATATGGTTAACAATGGTTCAGTGCTTGGATTGCCTAATGTTGCAGGTCAACATATGACATACAAATGTGAGGCATGTCAATTAGGTAAGGCTCATAAGAATTCTTACTCCAAGCATGGTTTTATGTACTCAGAGAAGCTTGAATTGGTACACACAGATGTGTGGGGACCATCAAAGGATTTCAGTATAAATGGGTCAAGGTATTATGTGATTTATGTTGATGATGCTACTAGATGGATCACTATCTATGTGATCAAAGATAAGTCAGAAGTGTTTAATACATTTAAACACTATCATGCATATGCAGAAAGAATTACAGGTCATAAGTTGAAGAGATTAAGGTCAGATGGAGGGGGAGAGTATTTCTCTAATGAGTTCAGTGATTACTTATGGAATGCAGGTATAAAAAGGGAAGTTACTTGCAGGTACTCTCCTCAACAAAATGGTGTTGCAAAAAGGAGAAATAGAATACTTGTTGAGTTTGCAAGATCCATGATGAAGGAGAAAAATTGCCCTAATTATTTGTGGGCTGAGGCTGTAAATACAGCCACTTATTTGGTCAATAGGTTACCATGTAAAGCCTTGCAGGGTATGACACCATATGAGGCTTGGTGGGGTAAGAGACCTACCTTGGATCATTGCAGAGTTTTTGGATGTGTGGCATATGCATATGTGCCATCACAATTAAGGCACAAGTTGGAGCCTAAAGCTGAAAAATATGTTTTCATTGGTTATGATGATAAGCACTTTCAAGAAGAAGGCCTCTCAATCCATTTCAGATTATGTAACAAGGATGAAAGACATTGCAGATGCATTAGGAGCTGTTGATGAAGACATTGAGGAGGATAAATTGGTAAGGCAAATCCTTACAGGTTTGAGAGGTGATGACAAATGGAAGCCATTCATTTTGTCTACAGAATTATCACTTGATCATTTCATTCCTGATTTAAATCAGTTGCTAGGTCATATGCTAACTTTTGAGCAGGATGTCAAAGGAGATGGTGACAAAAGTACAAGTCATGCAATGTACTCAAAGGACAAGAAGAAAGCTAACAAAGGAAAACAACAATCAGGTGAAGATGAAGGCACAACTAGTCAAGCCAACTTCCTAAGAGGAAGAGGAGGTGGCAAAAGTAGAGGAAGAGGCAGGAGTAACAAAGATGGAGCCAAAGCTTGCTGGATTTGTGGTAAGACAAATCATTTAGCTAATGATTGTTGGCATAATACTCAGAGTAATGGTGGATATAATCAGAACTATAATTCAAGAGGAAGAGGTGGCAGAAATCAAAGAGGTAATTTCAGAGGTAGAGGTAGTAGGGGTTACTTTGGAAGAAATGCAGGTAGAGGATTCCAAAGTCAACAATATAACAATACCTACTACAATTATGCTTCAGATGAGAAGGAGGATTCAACATTGATAATGAATGCAACTTGTGAAAGGCAGAGTGAAGATCAAAGAGTCTTCTACATTGACTCAGGGTGTAGCAATCACCTGAGTGGTAACATAGCATTCATGAATGATTTGGAGAATAAGGTATCTAATCATGTTGTTCAAACAGGTGACAATACAAAGCACAATGTGAAGTCAATTGGATCAGTGAAGGCCAAGGATGGCAGCACCTTATTGAGTAAGGTCTTGTATGTTCCTACAATTCCTAAGAATCTGATAAGTGTAGGACAAATTATTGAAAAAGGTTATGAAGTGAGGTTCACTAATGAAGGAGTGTTTGTGGAAGACCCTAGCAATGGGTATAAACAAATTGTTTCAGGGAAGAAAGAAGGAAGATTGTTCACATTGAAGATTCAAGGTAATGTTGGTCATGCCTTGTTCACTTATGGAGGACATAAGATCTCTGAGTTAGATCTTTGGCACAAGAGGCTTGGACATTTCAATGAAAGAGGTATCAAAGACATGATTAACAATGGTGCAGTGCTTGGATTGCCTAATGTTGCAGGTCAACATATGACATACAGATGTGAGGCATGTCAATTAGGTAAGGCTCATAAGCAATCTTATTCCAAGCATGGTTTTATGTATTCAGAGAAGCTTGAGTTGGTACACACAGATGTGTGGGGACCATCAAAGGATTTTAGTATCAATGGTTCAAGGTATTATGCGATTTATGTTGATGATGCTACTAGATGGATCACTATCTATGTGATCAAAGATAAGTCAGAGGTATTCAATACATTCAAACATTATCATGTGTATGCAGAAAGAATTACAGGTCATAAGTTGAAGAGATTAAGGTCAGATGGAGGGGGAGAGTATTTCTCTAATGAGTTCAGTGATTACTTGTGGAATGCAAGTATAAAAAGGGAGGTTACTTGCAGGTACTCTCCTCAACAAAATGGTGTAGCAGAAAGGAGGAATAGGACTCTTGTTGAGTTTGCAAGATCCATGATGAAGGAGAAAAATTGCCCAAATTATTTGTGGGCTGAGGCTGTAAATACAGCCACTTATCTGGTCAATAGGCTACCATGTAAAGCTTTGCAGGGTATGACACCATATGAGGCATGGTGGGGTAAGAGACCTACCTTAGATCATTGCAAAGTTTTTGGGTGTTTGGCATATGCATATGTGCCATCACAATTAAGGCACAAATTGGAACCCAAAGCTGAAAAGTATGTGTTCATTGGTTATGATGACAAGCAGATGGGTTATAGATTGTGGAGTCCATCCACAAAGCAATTCATTGTGTCTAAGGATGTTACATTTGATGAGCAAGGTACTTGGTATACAGGTACAATCAATATTAATACAGGTGATGAAGAAGTAGTGAGTCAAAAGAAAGGTAAATCAAATATTCAAATATTTGATGAACAAGAGAATAATGAAGTGCAGGTTGAAGTTGAAGAAATGCCAAGATTTGATCCTGAGTGTGAAGAACCAGAAACCTCAAGGAGTGGAGAACTCAGAAGGTCATCAAGACACAAGTGGCAACCTACAAGGTATAGCTATGATACTTCTTTTTTGGCTACCAAAGATTATGCTTATATGATAAAAGCAGATGAAGATCCTTCTACATATGAAGAGGCAAAAGGTAAGGAAAATTGGGAGAAAGCTATGCAGGAAGAATATGATGCATTAATGGAGAATCAGACATGGGATTTGGTTCCTAAACCAAATAGTCAGAAGATTATTGGATGCAAGTGGGTCTACAAGACTAAGAGGTTTGCAGATGGAAGTGTGTCTAGGTACAAAGCTAGACTTGTTGTCAAAGGGTTTGCTCAAACATATGGTATTGATTATGATGAGACCTATAGTCCTGTGGCAAAGATGACAACTATTAGAACACTCATAGCTATTGCTGCATGTAAAGGTTGGAAATTATGTCAATTAGATGTGAAGAATGCTTTCTTGAATGATTATATTTCAGATGATGTTTTCATGGAGCAACCTCAAGGATTCAGAGATGGAAGGTATCCAGATCATGTGTGTAAGCTCAAGAGAGCTTTTATGGCTTGAAGCAGGCCCCAAGGGCATGGAACTATAGACTTGTAAAGTTCTTGAAAGAACTTGGATTTCAAGTATCAAAAGCAGATAGTAGCTTGCTTGTCAAAGCAAGTGATGATGGGTTTATTTACATGTGCATATATGTTGATGATATAATTCTTACAGGTACAGATGAGAAAGGCATTCAAAGCCTAAAGAAGCAAATGGAGAAAGAGTTCAAAATCAGTGATTTGGGAGATTTGTCATACTTCTTGGGCATGGAGATTTCATACACTCAACATGGAGTGTATGTGACTCAAGAAAGGTATTTGAAAAGCTTGTTAATCAAGTTTAAAATGAATGATTGTAGGGTAGCACCTACTCCAATGGAGGTGAATCACAAATTGAGCAGATATGGAGGTGAAGAGTTCAAGGACATGAAACAATATCAGAGTTTGGTTGGTAGTCTTATTTATGCTACATTAAATAGACCTGACTTGTCATATGCAGTAGGGGTATTATCTCAATTCATGCATTGCCCAAGGAAAGAACATTGGATTGCAGGACAAAGAGTGTTGAGATACATTAAGGGTACACTCAAAGAAGGTTTGTATTATGGTTTTACATCAGATACAAATATCAAAGTATATAGTGATGCAGATTGGGCAGGTAATCCTGATGATAGAAGGTCAACCTATGGGTACATGTGTTATGTGGGAGATAAGTTAATCTCTTGGTGTTCAAAGAAGCAACATACAGTTGCTTTGTCATCTACAGAAGCAGAGTACAAAGGAATGGTTAAAGCTGCAAAGGAAATAATATGGCTTAAGACTCTGATGAAGAGTTTTGACACTATACAGAGTACACCTATCATATATGGAGATAACATGAGTTCATTGTATCTAGCTTCTAGCCCTGTTTTTCATGCCAGGACCAAACACATTGAGATTCAGTATCACTTTCTAAGAGAGAAGGTGATGGATAAAGAGATTGAAGTAATACATACTTCAACAAAAGATCAGATAGCTGATATGCTTACTAAAAGCTTGGATGGACCAAAGCTAGAGAAGTTCAAAGACATGGCAGGCATAAAGAAGATAAGAGAAACCTCAATTGATGATTGAGGGGGAGCTGTTGGTGCAGGACAATCACCAATTGATGTTTTGACATGAAAATGAAGTCAAGGATTTGAGAAGAGAACAAGTTGTGAAGCATGAAGGAAGGATACATTCAGAATTTGGAAGATGTGTACACATATGTACATTAGTTCAGATATAGGTCACTTATACTTTTGATTAGTCATAAGCTTGTACATATTTGCCTATAAATACTATGGAAAATGTCGGGGCAAGTATGAGAGAGTCTAGGAATAGAGAAATGAGAAGTTGTAAGGTTCATTAGATACATGAGAAGTTAGTTGAATTCTCTCTCATCATTCAATTGTAACTTCCTTCAGAAATGACAGAATTTTTGCGCCCGAAGTTTCTGAGTTTTCTCCTTCTGTGTTAGATCTTTTGTGAAAAGCTTTTGTACAAGCCTAAGTCTATAGGTGATAGACTTTTGTATAAGTTTTCAGCTTCTAATTGTAATCAGGCTGAGAGAATTGAGTGTAGGAACATTCACATGTGTTAATGAAAGAAGAGAAACTGCAGAAGGCGCATTTTTGATGGTCAATGATTTGATCATTTCTCACTCCGCAGTTTAAAGTTTTGAGCAAGCAAGCACTCAATCTTTAAGTTGGAAGGTAAGCTACTTGTGGCTAAAAGCATTTGCTTAAACGGGTTCTATTCCTAGAGAACCATGTCTTAGAAGTTGCAGGTGTCAAAATCGATTCTACAGAGTGACAGTTTTAGACATAGGTAACTTGTTGAGTTGATTTCTCAATTTATACTAAATCTTTTGGAGTAGTTCAACTTGGAGGAGGTGCGCAATCTTTAGGCGACACCTCGTGCAAAGTTTTATAAAAAACTTTACACATTTGATAAGTCAATGTGAGAGATATGTGCAGCAGACGTTCTGTGTAGTCATCTTCTTCACAGAATTTTTAAACTTTTGATAATTGGTCATTGATCCTCTAAGTTGATGAAGGTTTTGACTTACTCTTGATATAGAGGTGCTCTAATTTCAAGAAGTAGGTTTTTCTTTTGGAGATTAACACTCTCCATCAATTACAAATGAGATCCATAAGAACAACCAGAGGGTTATGCAGTTTTTGGCAAAGAAATTCTAGTTTGTAAGCTCAAGAACAGCGTATATGGACTTAAATGGTCCCCTAGACAATGGTAGCAAAAGTTTTTTTATGCTTTTATGAAGTCTCAAGGCTATTCTCGAAGCGATGATGATCATTTTCTCTACACAAAGAGATGCTCAGATGGAAGCTTAATATGCTTGATACTTTACGTTGATGATATGTTGATTGTTGGGAAGTCCTCTTATGACTTGTCAATTCTCAAAAAGAAGTTGACTCAGACATTTGATATGAAGGATTTGGGGGATGCCAAACATATTCTTGGCATGTGTATTACTGGTGATAGGAGTAAAAGACGCATGTATTTGTATCAAAGTGAGTACATATCCAAAGTACTTCATGAGTTCAATATGTATGGTGGAAAGGCATTGATTACATCTTTACCCACATATGTGAAATTGAGCAAGGATTATTGCCCATGTCAGATGAGGAAAATGAATTCATGGCCAAAATTCCTTATCAGTTTGTTGTTGATAGTCTCATGTATGCTATGGTAGCTATGAGACCATACATTGCATTTATAGTGGGAGTTGTGAGCAGATTATGTCTAATCCTAGCAAGAAGCATTGGGAATCAGTCAACATGATCTTGAGATATCTGAGTGGCACTAAGGACAAGTTTCTATGCTTAGGTTGAGGGAAAGCATCCATTATTGGTTACACAGATTCAGATTATGTTGGTTGTGTAGACAATTACAAGTCTACATCAGGGTACATTTGCATTTTGTTGGAGGTGCTATCTCTTGGAGATCTCGCCTTCAAGAATGTACAACTGTTTTCACTAGAGAAGCAGAGCATATTGCAACAAGTGAGGCATGTATGGAAACATTGTGGCTTTCTCATCTTGCTTGTGATATGGGTCTACCTCAACATGTACCTTGTTTGCTCAATGATAGTCAAAGTGCCATTGCTTTGGCTAAGAATCTGGTCTATCATGCAAAGAACAAGCACATTGAGGTGAGGTATCACTTCATTAGAGATTGCTTAGCCACTGAGTGCATTATTCTTGAGAAGGTTCATACTCGAGATAATGTTGCAGATGCTTTGATGTTGATATATTTTGGTAGTGATGTGTGTGAATACACTAGGACCACTGAGGCACTTTTTTCCCTCTTTGGTAGGTCTTTTTCCCCAGCTTGTATATACACTGATAACCCTAATGGGTTACTTATCTTTGTACATTCTCTTAGTAATACATTCAGTATTGTGTGTTGTGCTCCAAGCTTCTTCTTCTTCTTCCTTGTGCTCTTCAAGTGCTTTTATAGACAAACTCCAACAATTGATATTAGAGCTGGTCGTCGCTTCATTTAGGTCATCATTGATACCCCTCCCATCACAGTCTCACAATTGCATAAAAATTGGTGAGCATACTCAGGGTGATTAGGAGTTCGAAAAGGCCTCGCTATGTTGTGTCGAAATTGTGATCTAAGCTTGTCTAGGCCTCTAAATCCACTATTCTAGCGCTTATTCAGGTGATTTCATCTCTTTGTGCCAAACATATATGCAGGTTTCAGTTCACCGGTATAAGCACCCTTGAAGTCTGCAATAGGTTTAGCAAAACTCGACTAGCTAGTTATATTCAACTTTTTGAGATACAACCATTTTTTTGCATCAGGGTATTTTAATATGTGGCCATGGTTAGAAGTAGTGATGCATTCCATATGTTGGCTCTCGATGATAAGTTGGATGGTAGAAATTATCCATTATGGGCATGTATGATGCATCATGTATTGGTTGCAAAAGGACTGTGGAATATTGTGCAGCGTGCTGAAAAATGTCCTACTACAACTACAAATATAGTTATTGAAGATGATGTGGATGTTGATATATTTAGGTGGTGATGTGTGTGAACACACTAGGACCGCCGGGGCACTTTTTTCCCTCTTTAGGAGGTTTTTTTCCCCCGGCTTGTATATATGCCTATTGCCCTAATGGGCTACTTATCTTTGTACATTCTCTAGTAATACATTCAATCTTGTGTGTTGTGCTCCAAGCTTCTTCTTCTTCCTTGTGCTGTTCGCGTGCTTCCACAGACGTCTAACTCCAACAATTGGTATCAGAGCAGGTCGTCACTTCATCTAGGGCGCCATCGACACTCCATTTGCAGTCTCAGATTCGCACGAAATTTGGTGAGCATACTCAAGTTGTTTCAGAGAACAAAACAGCTTCGCTGTGTGGTGCCGAAATCGTGATCTGAGCTCGTTTTGGCCTCCAAACTCATTATCGCAACGCTTGTGTAGGCTATTTCGTCTTTTTGTGCCAAAGTTATATACCAGTTTCTGTTCACCAGGATAAGCATCTCAAAGTCTGCTACAAGTCTAGCAGAATTCGTTGGGGCAGTTCTGTTCAACTTTTTGAGATACAGTCAATTTTCTGCATCAAGGTATTTTAGTCACCGGCCATGACTGATGCTCTATTTGTGCCAGGGATCAAGAAGAATCTGTTATCAGTTTCTGCATTAGCCAAGATTGGCTTGGTTGTGAAATTTGGTGATGACAGATGTACAGTTCATGATCTGTCAAATGGCGATGTTATTATTGCTTCTGGCATTTTATGTCATGGGTTGTATAAGCTCATAGACTATGAAAGATTTGTGAATAATTTGGCATGTGCAGTAAATGATTCTCAGGCTATGTCAGATGCAAAGCTTTGGCATGCATGCTTTGGTCATCTGACTTTTGCTAGTTTGTGAAGTATTTCGATGGGGATGCACCACACTGCACTCTCCTTCTCGAGAGCTCCACGACGATATGCTCGAAGTAGAAAACCGAGCTCCTGACGCCACACACAGTACTCCGCACAGAGGTTGTAGAATATGCAGAAAACGCAGTACACAGGGAGCACGAAGACAAACTTTCTTAGGTCTTACAAATGCGGTCGAACTTACAGTCTGTGACTGACCAGGCCACTATATGTTTTATTAAAGAACATATACAAAGAAGTGTCCGGTGGCCATTTGGCCTTTCACATGGAAACTAATGGTAACAATCTCCCACTAAAGGCCAATATGGCCAGAGTAACTATGGGAGAAAAAAGAAAGAATGATAAAGAATACCTGAGTGTAAGTATACAAACTATACCTCCCACCTGATGGGCATGTTACACAGTATACAAGTGACTGCGTAAGATCAAGAATCAAGTAACCCCCATCAAGTGACAACAGTGTCGAAAGCTATCCTGTGGTAGAGCTTTAGTCAAAGCATCTGCAGCATTATCTCGAGTGTGAACCTTCTCAAGAATAATGCTCTCAGTGGCTAAGCAATCTCTAATGAAGTGATACCTCACCTCAATGTGCTTGGTCTTTGCATGATAGACCAGATTCTTAGCCAAAGCAATGGCACTCTGACTATCACTGAGCAAGTGAGGTACATGCTGAGGCAAACCCATATCACAAGCAAGACGAGAAAGCCACAATGCTTCCTTACATGCCTCACTTGCTGCAACATACTCTGCTTCTATGGTGGAAACAGCTGTACATTCTTGAAGACGAGATCTTCAAGAGATAGCACCTCCAGCAAAATGAAAAATGTACCCTGATGTAGACTTACGATTGTCTACACAACCAGCATAGTCAGAATCTGTGTAACCAATAATGGATGCTTTCCCTCTACCTAAGCATAGACACTTGTCCTTAGTGCCACTCAGATATCTCAAAATCATTTTGACCGCTTCCCAATGTTTCTTGCCAGGATTAGACATATATCTGCTCACAACTCCCACTGCAAATGCAATGTCTGGTCTCGTAGCTACCATAGCATACATGAGACTACCAACAGCAGACTGATAGGGAATTTTGGTCATGAATTCCTTTTCCTCATCTGATTTGGGGCAGTCATCCTTGCTCAATTTCACATATGTGGGTAAAGGTGTACTCAATGCCTTTCCACCCTGCATATTGAATCGATGAAGTACTTTGGATATGTACTCACTTTGAGACAAGTATATGCATCTTTTACTCCTATCACGAGTGATGCGCATGCCAAGAATATGTTTGGCATCCCCCAAATCCTTCATATCAAATTTCTGACTCAACTTCTTTTTGAGAATTGACAAATCATAAGAGGACTTCCCAGCAATCAACATATCATCGACGTAAAGTATCAAGCATATCAAGCTGCCATCAGAACATCTCTTTGTGTAGAGACAATGATCCTCATTGCTCCGAGAATAGCCTTGGAACTTCATAAAAGCATCAAACTTTTGGTACCATTGTCTAGGAGACTGTTTAAGTCCATACAAGCTCTTCTTGAGCTTACAAACTAGACTTTCCTTGCCAGGAACTACATAACCCTCTGGTTGTTCCATATAGATCTCATCTGTAAGATCTCCATGCAAGAAAGCTGTTTTCACATCCATTTGGACTAGCTCTAAGTCCTCCATTGCAACGAATCCAAGCAACATGCGCAAAGTAGTCATCTTGACCACTGGAGAGAAGATTTCCTCAAAATCAACACCATGTTGTTGCTTAAAACCCTTTGCAACAAGTCGTGCTTTATATTTTGGAGAAGCACTATCTGATGTGAATTTCAGCTTATATACCCATTTACATGGTAAAGCTTTCCTGCCCTTTGGCAAAGGTACTAAGTCCCAAGTACCATTCTTGTGAATAGAATCCAACTCACTCTTCATGGCACGCTCCCACTTGACATGATCCTCTGTCTGCATAGCCTCTTTGTAGCAAGAGGGCTCACCGACATCTGTTAGCATAACAAAATCTAAACCTGGAACATATCTATCAGGTGGATATGAGACACGTGCAGAACGTCTCAATGGTTGCTGAACAGGAACATGTGCAGACTGATCTGAATGGACATTCTCTTGAACATCCCTATGTGTAGCATTTTTATGCATGCTAACCGGAGGACTAGTATCCTCAAACACCACTCTTCTCACTTCAACCTCCTTAATCGGCTGTTTATGCATCTTAGACTCATTAAAAATGACATCACTACTTTTGATCACTGACCGTGTTTCAGGATCCCATAAGCGATATCCAAATTGTCCTTCTCGACCATATCCAAGAAAAATGCATTTCTTTGACTTATGGTCCAACTTCTGTCTAAGATTCTTGGGTATATGAACATATGCTTCACACCCAAAAACTCGAAGATGATCATAATATGGTGGTTTCCCTGTCCATAACTCTTGTGCCACTTTCAGACCTTTGGCAGTACTAGGTGAAAGGTTAATCACATGAACTGCAGTCAATACTGCTTCTGCCCAAAAACCTTGTGAGAGGTTTGCATGATGCAACATAGAGACTACTCTATCTTGAATAGTTCTATTCATCCTCTCAGCTACACCATTCTGTACTGGGGTATAAGGAGCTGTAAACTCTCTACGAATCCCTCTACACTGACAGAAAAGGCTGAATATACTCACCCCCATTATCTGAACGTAAAGCCTTAAGCTTAGTTCCTTTTTCAGTCTCAACTGAAGCAAGCCATTTTCTGAAAGTAGGAAATACATCATCCTTCGATTTGATAGGATATACCCAGACTTTTCTTGTAGCATCATCTATGAAAGTGACAAAGTAAAGAGAACCACCTAAGGACCTAGTGGGCATAGGACCACACACATCTGTATGAACAAGATCTAAAGGCTGAATTGAAGAGTCAATGTGCGTTTTATGCACATTTCTGGTTTGCTTTCCATATTGACAATGCTCACAAAATGAAAAATTAGAGAAAGATAACACAGGTAAGTAGCCAGAACGAGAAAGATTTTCCATTCCACTACGAGATATATGGCCCAAACGACCATGCCAAATACAAGCCATAGGCTGTTCAGTAACAGCTAACAAGTGTTCTTTCTGTGATACAAATAAAGGGTAAAGTGAGCCAACTTTCCTTCCTTTTGCAATAACCATATTGCCCTTTGATATACGGAAGGACTGAGCATAGAAGACCACCTTGTAACCAAGGTCATCAAGTTGACCAATTGACATCAAACTACGTGATAACTGAGGTACATGGCGTACATTATGCATAGTAAATTTTGAACCGTCAATGAAATGCACAACCACATCTCCAATCCCCACAACATCACACTGGTAAGAGTCACCAAGTCTCACGGTACCAAGAGACTTTGCTGCATAATTAGAGAACCATTCTCTATGTGGTGTCACATGGAAAGAAGCACCAGAATCTAGCAGCCAGGTGTGGGAAAGAGAATCAGCCATAAGTGCCTCAAATGGCACAGTACTATCAAGTGTCAACACATCAGCATCATCAGAAATAGCATTAATTTCTTCAATCTTCACAGTCGAAGTAGATGGTGCAGGTAACTGTTTAACATGCCCATCAACATTCTGTCCTTTACCTTTAGCATTCTTTAATGCATAACAGTCTTTCTTCATGTGTCCTTTCTTATGACAATAATGGCATGCAATATCCCTCTTCCTTGATTTACTTCTGCTCTTATTCCGTTGACCATTCTTTTCCTTGTTCTTGCTCCTGCCACGTTGTTGATTCTTTCCTTGGTAAGAATCACGAACATTATATGCATCTCCACTCTGAGTGCCAACCATAGATTTTCTACGAATCTCCTCACTCAAGAGTGCTCCACATATGTCATCATAGACGAGTTTACCACCTAGTGCACTATTGCTAATAGCTGTGCAAAATGTATCCCATGATGATGGCAGGGTGCATAACAGCAATACTGCTTTCATTTCATTGTCCATATCCATTTTCTGAGCCTGTAACTGGGAGAATATGGCATCAAACTCATTTAGATGAGCAGCAACACTATCTGTGTCCTTCATACGAAGGTCGTATAATTTTCTCATCAGATATACTTTATTTGATGCCGTCTCTTTTTCATATGTATTGCATAACTTCTTCCAAAGATCCTCTGCACTTTCACAGTCTAATACTGTAAAGTAAACATTATCTGCTAGGTGCAAGCGAATGGTAGACCTGGCCATTTCATCTAACTCATCCCAATCATCTTCATCCATGTCAGCAGGCTTCTTTGAAATCCCATTTACTGGCTTCCATTGCCTTCTTTGAATCAGCACATCTTTAATCTGATTCTTCCATAGAGCAAAGTTTGTGTCATCAAATTTTCGGATCTCAAAATGGTCTTTGCCCTGCAAGTTATAGCTCCTCCTCGGAACGCTAGCACTAGACCCTGATCCACCGGATGTGCCTGAGACCTCTGATGCCATGATCGTAGAGAACTGAATAGAATGATAATGGAGCTAGAAGAGTCCAAACACCAACAAATAAGTGTATCAAGGAGTAAATCGACCACTATATAGTTGACTAAACCAGAAATCTGGAAAAATTTTGCCAGAGTATCCTCTGCAAAATTAGCATATGACCAATGTCAAAGTATCATAAAACTGCAAGTACTGACATGTCTACCTGCATAGTGAATCACTGACTCCACTGTATATAATCAGTTACCCAATAGAAGCCAACTAGGCTTATCGAGCACCTATGAACAACTATCATACATCTCCTATGGCGAGGCTGGGTAAGTCTTCCACCTGCATCACCGAAGAGACCCCGACATCTGGGTGTCTCCCAGTTAAGAAAACCTCACCACGACCCTCTTTATCAAACGTAAAAGGCTTTATGCAAAGAACGTAACCGCTATATCAATGCCCACATGGACGTACATAAGCGGTATCCACAGAAGCGTACATGGTGTGTATGTGCTCAATATATGCAGTAAAATGACATTGAAAGGCTGAATACACAGCCCAAAAACTAGCCAATAGCACTTGCAAGTGTCTGTCAACTCTGATGTTTTAGGCTTTAAAAACCTGCATAAATTTGCAGCGACTGCTCCCACCAAAACTGAAAACCCCTCGAGAAACTTGTAGTTTTACGAGTGTGGCTGAAAATACAGCCCCAAAGGTTGATATTTATTGTCTGAGAAGTACAAGGAACACTCTTCTTGATGTTCTTGGACCTGTGTGAAGAGAACTACGTGCGAAAGTACTCCGAAATGGCTCCAAAAACACCCCAAAATTGCTTCAGAAATAGGCTTTAAAAGCAAAAATGAAGCTTTGAGGGACCAAAACTTGTTCAAGGTAATGTCAACCTTAGTCTTTCCCCTTCTTCAAACACCACAAGAGTGTAGCTTAGTGGCAAGAGATTGCCACGGTTAAGCGAGCTCTGGGGGGAACAGTACTGGGATTGGTGACCTCCCGGGAAGTACCGGGAACCTCTATATTCCTTGATCGTTGAGGTCCTCCCTCGCGCACAGCCAACGGCGCCAACGATGACTTCGGTGACTCGGATGACAAGGTATGCCAAGGTCTATGCCTTGGTCGCCGCCTTAGTCGTAAGCCTTGGAGAAAGTCTGTATCATCCAGAGACTAAACGCATTCTGGTTAGCCGTGATGTTGTCTTTGTGGAAGATGCTATTCAGCCATTGCTTTCATGTACTAAGGAGACATCTTGGAGAAAGTTTGTATCATCCAGAGACTAAACGCATTTTGGTTAGCCGTGATGTTGTCTTTGTGGAAGATGCTATTCAGCCATTGCTTTCATGTACTAAGGAGACATCTGTTAGCTCCAAAGACATGTATGATACTTTGATGCCTCTTTTTACAAGTGGACAATCTAGTGCTGGTCCTAATGAGGCAACTTCTCAGCCTTTGCAGGTTTCATATGATGATGCAGATCATTCCATTTGTGATGCAGATTTACATGATGCACTTGTTGATGAGAGAGATGATATTGAGCAGGCAAAAACTATGCCAAAATGGCTGGTGCAGACTTTGCGTGACAGCAAATTAGATGCACCTTTGTCATATCGTACTTGTTCAGGCTCTCATAGTACCTCCTTTGCATCAGATTGCTATGCTATGGCTACGTCTAGTCTCTGTGATGAGAATGAGCCTGTTTCTTTTGATGAAGCACAGAATTCAGAAAATTGGATGGCTGCTATGCAATCTGAATATGATGCTATAATGAAAAATGGTACATGGTCTTTATGTGACTTGCCTCCTGGCAAGAAGGCCATTGGCACTAAGTGGGTATACAAGCTGAAGCGTAAACCTGATGGTACAGTTGATAGGTATAAGGCTAGGCTTTTTGCAAAGGGTTATGCACAGGAAAGAGGCATTGATTTTGATGAGACCTTTGCACCTACATGCCGTATGACTACTGTTCGGAGCATTTGTGCACTTGCAGCCCATCATGGTTGGAATGCACATCAGTTGTACATTAAAACAACATTTCTGAATGGTGACTTGCATGAAGAAGTGTATGTTTTTCAGCCTCGTGGCTTTGTGCAGGAAGGGCATGAAAACCAGGTGTGCAGGTTAAAGAAGGCATTATATGGTTTAAAGCAAGCACCACGTGCTTGGTATGAGAAGATACATGCCTATCTCGTTGCACATGGTTTTGAGAACAGTCCAACTGAAAGCACCTTATATGTTAAGCGTGCTAATGATGTGCTTCTGATCATTGTTGTCTATGTTGACGACATGCTGCTCACTGGTCCTATTGAGAAGCATATTGCTGATTTCAAGGCTGATTTGCATGCCTCATTTGAGATGTCTCATTTGGGGCATTTGCATCACTATTTGGGCATTCAGTTTATGCAAGTTGATGGTGGAATGGTTTTGTGTCAAACGAAATATATTGACACATTATTGCAGTGTTTTGGCCTTGAAGACTGTAAGCCTATTGCCACTCCTATGGAGACAGGTTTACGATTGAGTCTTCATGATGCTGGAGATGCATTTGATGCTATTCTCTATCAGCAGGCTGTTGGATTCTTGATTTACTTATGCATTACTCGGCCAGATATTCAGTTTGTTGTCTCCTAGATGAGCAGGTTTATGCATTGCCCAGGAGTCACGCATTGGAAGGCGGTTAAGCGCATCTTTCGCTACTTGAGTGGCACTCGGCTACTTGGGTTGTTTTATCCCAAGGGGGGATCACTACCACCAGATTTGCATGCTTTTTCTGACTCAGATTGGGCTGGTTGCTATGACACTCGTGTGTCCACCAGTGGTTTTTGCTTCATGCTTGGTAGCTCATGTATATCTTGGTTGAGCAAGAAGCAGCCTACCGTGGCCACTTCCAGTTGTGAGGCTGAGTATAGGGCAGCTTTCACAGCGACTGTTGAGTGTGTGTGGCTCAGACGCCTTATGGCTGATTTGGGTGTTGGCCAGTCTTCTGCCACCACCATCTTTACTGACAGTCAGAGCGCATTGGCAGTTGCGAGGAACCCTGTGTTCCATGCTCGCACTAAGCACATTGAGGTGCATTATCACTATGCCAGGGAGAGGTACTCTGTTGGGGAGATCAGCTTGGCATATGTGCCCACGCAGGAGAACATTGTAGACCTTTTCACGAAGGCTCTGCCTAGGGAGAAGTTTGAAGCTTTTCACAAAGCTTTGGGCTTGCTTCCTTTTGTGGAGTGATTTCCACATAGCTTGGCACTTCCTTATACATGAGTGCCAGCTCCTTGTTCACCGCATCACTCCCAGGGGGGATTTGTTGATATATTTAGGTAGTGATGTGTGTGAACACACTAGGACCGCCGGGGCACTTTTTTCCCTCTTTAGGAGGTTTTTTTCCCCCGGCTTGTATATACGCCTATTGCCCTAATGGGCTACTTATCTTTGTACATTCTCTAGTAATACATTCAGTCTTGTGTGTTGTGCTCCAAGCTTCTTCTTCTTCCTTGTGCTGTTCGCGTGCTTCCGCAGACGTCTAACTCCAACAGTGGATGGCATTGAAGTTGATGTTCTGTAGCTTCCTATTCATGTTGCGGTTCCTGCTGCACTTACTACAAAGCAACTTTGTTGGGATGGCAGAGATGCTCAGGCACATGCATTGATTGCCTTGTCTATCAAATGTGCCATTATTCCTCACATTCGCTCCTATAAAATAACGAAGGATGCTTGGGACACACTTACCACTTTATAATAGGTAAGGAATGAGGCTTGTGTTGGTTACTTCAAAAAATGGTTGGAGATTGAGCACCAGGGAAAAAAATAAGAACCCCTCCTTAACTTGGGAGTATATAAACTTGGGTGAAATGCCAACATATATTTCATTAAAAGCATAAAATATATGGAGAATCTTTATGATAGTTCTCATAAAAAATATAGAAGCTTAGGCCTCTTTAAACTCAAGCTCTACTTATTGTGCACCTTTGCACTATAAAAAGGGAGCCAAAATTGGGAATTTATAAGACAATGATATATGGCTCCTCTTTATCCCATATGCAAGGCATTCAGATAGCATGTATAGATTCCTCTCACAAAGGTGCAAAAATGCCTCCTCAATTGCATATACATGGTAGCAAGTGAATTAGACAACCTAGATGGATGTCTAATGCAACAATGCAAATGAAAACTCCAACCTCAATGAATTAAAATCGCTAAAATAATAGAAGGATAGAGTTCACATAAATGGAGATACAAATGCAGCCATCCCATGAGCTCCACAAATGGAGAAAAAGGGAGAGGGAGGGAAGAGAAGAATTATCCTAGAAATGCACATGCATGCACATGATATTTGGCAAAAATATATCATAAAAAATATGGCTAATTTATGTGAGCAGGTGAATCTACTAATTTTTTCCGTTTCTTTTATATAGTTTATTGGGATAACTTTTGATCATAGCACATTATTTAGATTAGCCATTTTTTCGAAAAAGTCTTGAAAATTCGCCATTGGGCTATAAATCGCCCTTAATGTTTTCCCTAGTAGTACATGAATGAAAGAGATTCCATGAACATTTTTTGACAAAGATCAAAGATTTGAAGGAGTAGTTGATTTCTGCTAATGAAGTCTTGCAACATAGTTCACTTGCGCAGACTGTTTTTAATGGTCTTCTAGATTCATATTAGAGTTCTGCTTCTACACTTTGATTAATGATGATGAAAGGCAATCCAAATGCCTTAACATTTGAGGAGTTAGCCTCTATTTTGTTGTAGGAATACCAATCTAGGCAAAATAGGTCCATTATGCATGTTGCGGATCAAGCTTTCTTGGTTTTTCAGCCCCGTGGTTTTGTGCAGAAAGGGCATGAAAACAAAGTGTGTAGGTTGAAGAAGGCATTATATGGTTTGAAGCAAGCACCATGTGCTTGGTATGAAAAGATACATGCTTACTTGATTGCACATGGTTTTGAGAACAATCCAACTGAGAGCACCTTATATATTAAGTGTGCAAATGATGTGCTTATGATCATTGTTGTCTATGTTGATGACATGCTGCTCACTAGTCCTAATGAGAAGCATATTGTTGATTTTAAGGCTAATTTGCATGCCTCATTTGAAATTTCAAATTCAGGGCATTCACATCATTATTTGGGCATTCAATTTATGCAAGTTGATGGGAGAATAGCTTTGTGTCAAAAAAAATATATTGGCATAATATTGTAGTGTTTTGGCCTTGAAGGCCGCAAACCTATTGCCACTCCCATGGAAACAGGTTTATGGTTGAGTCGTCATGATGTTGGAGATGCATTTCATGTTGTTCTTTATCAACAGGCTATTGGATAGTTGATTTACTTATTCATTACTCAACCAGGTATTCAGTTTTCTGTCTCAAAGATGAGCAGGTTTATGCATTGCCCAAGTGTCAAGCATTGGCAAGTAGTTAAGCACATCTTTCACTACTTGATTCGTACCAAGATACTTGGATTGTTTTATCCCAAGAGGCGATCACTACCACCAGATTTACATGCTGTTTCTAACTCTGACTCGACTCGTTGCTATGACACTTGTGTGTCCACCAATGGTTTTTGCTTCATGCTTGGTAGCTCATGCATAGCTTGCTTGAGCAAGAAAATCCTACTATGGGCACCTCTAGTTGTGAGGATGCGTATGGGACAACTTTCACAGCAATTGTTGAGTGTGTGTGGCCCAGATGCCTTATGGCTGATCTGCATGTTGGTTAGTCTTTTGCCACCACCATATTTGTTGACAATCAGAGTGCATTAGCAATTGCAAGGAATCCTATGTTCCATGCTCGCACTAAGCACATTGAGGTGCACTATCATTTTGTTAGGGAGAGTTTCTCTGCTAGAGACATCAGTTTGGCATATGTTCCCACACAAGAGAACATTGCAGACCTTTTCACAAAGGCTCTGCCTAGGGAGAAGTTTGAGGCTTTCCACAAAGCTTTGGGCTTACTTCCTTTTGTGGATTGATACCACATAGCTTGGAACTTCCTTATACATGAGTGCCAACCCCTTGTTCACTGCATCACTCCTAGGGGGGGATTTGTTGATATATTTTGGTAGTGATGTGTGTGAACACACTAGGACCATTGGGGCACCTTTTTTCCTCTTTTGGAGGTTTTGTTCCCTCAGCTTGTATATACTCCTATAACCCTAACATATTTCTTATCTTTGTACATTCTCTTGGTAATAAATTTAGTATTGTGTGTTGTGCTCCAAGCATCTTCTTCTTCCTTGTGTTGTTCGCATGCTTCCACATACCTCAAACTCCAACATAAAGCTCTACCATAGGATAGCTTTCGACACTGTTGTCACATGATGGGGGTTACTTGATTCATGATCTTACACAATTACTTGTATATTATGTAACATGCCCATGAGGTGGGAGGTATAGTTTGTATGCTTACACTCAGGCATTCTTTATCGTTCTTTATTTTTCTCCCATAATCACTTTGGCCATATTGGCTTTTAGTGGGAGATTTTTATTGTTAGTGTCCGTGTGAAAGGCCAAATGGCCATCAGACACTTATGTATATGTTCTTTAATAAAACATATAATGGTCTCATCAGCCATAGAGTGTAAGTTCGATCGCATTTGTATGATCTAAGAAATCTATGTTGTGGTGTGTGAACTATGTGTTTTTTGTCTATTCTATAGCCTCTACATGGAGTATTGTGTGTGGTGTCTAGAACTCAATTTTCTACTTTAAGGGTATCGTCATGGAGCTCTCGAGAAGTAGAGTCCACTGTGGTGCATCGCCATTGAATTACTTCACTTGAGTCACCTTGTAAACATGTCTATGAAGGCTATATTTTAGAAAAAATGGAGCATTTTTCCTTCCCTAAAGATGGTTGAGCTCAAGCTACCCAAAAGTTGCAGCTTGTTCATAGTGATGTCCGTGGTCCTATGCAGACACCTTCTTTTGGGAAATACCTTTACTTTATGGCTCATATAGTGGAGGTAAAAACTATCCTTAAATGGCTGGTGCAAACTTTGAGAGATAGCAAATTAGATGAAGCTCTATCATATCATACTCATTCAGGCTCTCATAGTGCTTCCTTTGCATTAGATTGCTACACAATGGCTACCTCTAGTCGTGGTGATGAGAATGAGCCTATTTCTTTTGACGAATCACAAAATTCAAAAAATTGGATGGTTGCTATGCAATCGGAATATGATGTTATAATGGTGTATGATCTTTATGTGATTTGCCTCCAAGCAAAAAGGCTATTAGCACTAAATGGGTATACAGGCTGAAATGTAAGCCTGATGGAATAGACGATAGATATAAGGTTAGGCTTGTTGCAAAAAGGTATGCTCAAGAGAGAGGCATTGATTTTGATGAGACCTTTGCACCCACTTGTCAAATGACCACTGTTCGTAACATTTGTGAACTTGCAACTCATCATGGTTGAAATGTACATCAATTGGATATTAAGATTGCATTTTTCAATGGTGACTTACATGAAGAAGTGTATGTATTTCAACCCCATGGTTTTGTGCAGAAAAGGTATGAAACAAAGTGTGCGGATTGAAAAAGGCATTATATGGTTTGAAGCAAGCATGACATGCGGTACGAAAAGATACATGGCTATTTGGTTGCACATGTTTTTGCAAACAATCCAACTAAGAGCACCTTATATGCTAAGTGTGTAGATGATATACTTCTGATCATTGTTGTGTATGTTGATGACATGCTATTAATTAGTCCTAATGAGTATCATATTGTTGAATTTAAGTCTGATTTGCATCCCTCTTTTGAGATGTCAGATTTGGGGCATTTGCATCATTATTTGGGCATTCAATTTATGCAATTTGATGGGAGAATAACTCTGTGTCAAACAAAATACATTGAATCATTATTGAAGATTGCAAAATTTTGGCCTTGAAGATTGCAAAATTATTGCCACTCCTATGGAAACATGTTTACGATTGAGTCTTCATGATGCTGGGGATGCATTTGATGCTCTATCAATAGGCTATTGGATGCTTGATTTACTTATGCATAATGCAACCTCATGTTCAGTTTGTTATTTCTCATATGAGTAGATTTATGCATTACCTAGGTGTCAAACATTGGAAGGTGCTTAAGCTTATCTTTCACTACTTGAGTGGTACTCAATTACTTGGATTGTTTTACCCCGAGGGGGGATCACTACCACTAGATTTACATGCTTTTTCTAACTTACATTGGGCTAGTTGCTATGACACTCATGCACCCACTAGTGTTTTTTGCTTCATGCTTGGTAGCTCATGCATATCTTGGTTGAGC
This sequence comes from Ceratopteris richardii, assembly GCA_020310875.1. Taxonomy (NCBI): domain Eukaryota; kingdom Viridiplantae; phylum Streptophyta; class Polypodiopsida; order Polypodiales; family Pteridaceae; genus Ceratopteris; species Ceratopteris richardii. The sequence goes on from CM035422.1 coordinate 98,143,517, forward strand.
AAGAAGCAGCCTATTGTGGCCACTTCTAGTTGTGAGGTTGAGTACGGGGCAACTTTCAGAATGACTATTGAATTTGTGTGGCTCAAACGCCTTTTGGATGATTCGGGTGTTGGTTAGTCTTCTGCCACCACCATCTTCATTGACAGTCAGAGTGCATTGGTAGTTGTGAGGAACCCTGTGTTCCATGCTTGGGCAAAGCACATTGAGGTGCACTATCATTATGTTAGGGAGAGGTTCTCTGCTTGAGAGATCAATTTGACATATGTGCCCACACAAGATAACGTTGCAGACCTTTTCACAAAGGCTCTGCCTGGGGAGACGTTTGAAGCTTTCCTCAAAGCTTTGGGCTTACTTCCTTTTGTGGATTGATCTCTTTCCACATAGCTTGGCACTTCCTTATACATGAGTACCAACACCTTGTTCACCCCATCACTCCTAGGGGGGATTTGTTGATATATTATATTAATGATGTGTGTGAACAAACTTAGGACTGCGATATAACTTATTGTTAATCTTAAATGAAAATAGATTTAATTTTAATCTTAAATGAAAATAGATTTTATAAATAGCTCTTTTGAATTAACTCTAGCTTTTGAATCTCCTCTTGTTGGCTCCATCTTCAACAAATCTTGAAATGCTTAGTAGTGATTGAATAAATATGATCGAGTATTTGATTTGATTATGTTTAAATTTTTGAGGAAGGCAAACAATTCAAGTAATTATATTTTTTTTCAGAAAATTGTAATATTGTAGAGGTTGGAGATACATCTTTGTGGTTAAATTGTGAATTGTCATTGTGTCACACACAACATAACACCAATGAACTCAACGTAAACTTGATGCGATGGTCCGCTCACTATCCAGTGCCCACTGGCTCCTCTGAGTGCCTCTCGAGCCTTTCCTGGTCTGCGCACTCGCGCAAGTACAAAACTCATTATCACCTTCACTGCTTATACGTATCTCTTCATTAGATCAAAAGGAGGAAAGGAATGTCGCACCTGAGAAGACACGAGGTGCCATTAAGGAAAAGAGACGCGGAAAGAAGCTACGGAGCTCAGTTATTCGCAGTTGATGAGTGGGCCTGCAGTAAGAGCAAGGTCTTCTTTCTGACTCATATGCATGCTGATCACATCAAGGGCCTCTCTCAGCAATGGCGTAGGGGTCCCATTTATTGTTCTTCAATCACTGCTGCCCTATTTAACCTGAAATTCCCAAATTTGGACATCCGAGTATTGCCCCTTGACACTCCCACCCTCATAACTCTTCCGTCTCGGGACCTGCTGGAGGTCACTGCCATTGATGCAAATCATTGCCCAGGTTCTTTCACAGATGCTTCTTCCATCTTTTTGGTTAGCAACTTTTCGTTGTATGCATGGTGTACGTGCTTCTGAATTTGTCGTTTTTAGGTATTCTGCTTGCGGCAGGTCTCATCCATTTCGGATTCTGAGACTTGACTCATTCTAGGGTCTGTGATGCTTGTGTTTCGAGGTGATTTTGGATGTATCGTTCATACGGGCGACTTTCGCTGGGAACATGGCAGCCCAAAATTGAAGATGATGATGAAGAGTCTTGCTTCTGCGGTTGGTGGTCATCGCGTGGACCTTGTTCACTTGGACAATACTTTCTGCAATCCTGCTTTCTATTTTCCAGCACGACATGTTGCTGCTCAGCAGGTACATATGATATTTATATTCTGTGCGCCTCTTACATACCGCATGACAATGTCTGAGATTTGATCTGCTTCACCTATGTCGAGGAAGATGACAAGCTGAGTGTCCCATTAAATACCTGTCTTCCAAAACTAAGCAGGCCAATTTTTATACGATATATTGTTTTCTATCAGTACTGTTTGCTGCTGCTACATCATCATATGCTTAAAGGAACAGGAACTAGCTTTTGGGGATTTCTTTAGCTCAGTGTATATGATGTGTCCAACTAAGCTTATCCAAGTTATTTGCTTCATGTGGTACTGCTGTTGGAGAAGTATATCAGCCTCAAGTTTTGCTGCTGATTCTTTGTCATCTGTCTTAGCCTGTTCAGTAGGAATAATACTTTTTAACATATCAGCCTCTTGTTCATATACTCAGCTCATATGTAATCGATCATAGATGGATATATGTACTCAGACAGCTTTGTTCATTAGATTCTTGAACATTATTCTCTTGTGTTGCTCTCTGGTTCTTCCAAAGATCTTGCGTCAACAAAATGCAATAGTACGTGCACTGTGCATTACTATGCAGTTAATCATTTATATGTTGGGCATATCACATTATGCAATATGAATGTGGATTATAACTTATAATTTATGACTATGAATGTGCATTTTGCATAAAAGATTGGCTATACGCATGGTTTTGTGTAACCATCAATCATTCAATGTTTGCATCCATTTGATGCTGTCCATCAATGTGCTACTATTCTGTGTACTAACCTGCTGCCAACTGTACTATGTTGTAACTTGTGTGTGCATTCTGCACTTTGCAGTGCATTGTCCAATCAATGACTGTGTGTAATGTACGTTTTGTGGCATGAAAGGATTTTTGTCTTGAATAGGTCTGCCAAATTGAGATAGATGGGATGGATCATCTCGGAGGAAAAATAGATCATGCTGAGAAGATGCAAGGCTTCTTTATGTTGATTTGCCTCTACACAAAAGGGGCCTTTGGTGGAGAGACAGAAAACCCGTTGATGTCTCTCTACACCTTGACAAAGATATTTACGTCCTATTAGCTCTGATAGAGAAATAATAATACACAAGCAAGAGAACAAATCACACAACATACAAAGTATGATTAGAAGCTGTATGCTCCAATTCATGATAATACACGTACAAGATGATGGTATGGTTCAAGTCTAACTAGAAAATAACACGAAATACTTACAACCCTTAGATACCAAAGAGAGCATGTGAAAGGTAAGGGATAACTTATAAGGCATCAAGAGGCTAGGCAAGATGAAGATCTCCAATGCAACCTCTCAAAAGAGGATGTGAGACCTCCAATAGTGTACGAGCATTCACTACTCCAAGCACTCCATGAACCTCCAAGAGTAAAGCCACTCCTCCAAGCACCTCCAAATGTGTATGTTAGAGATGTTGGAAGTGTGGTAGGACCAAACAATAATCACATGTTTAATCCAAGATCTTTCCAACACTTGGCCTTAACACATTACACACCTTAACTTGATCAAGATGACAATTTAGAGAGATGAGAAGACAATTATAAAAGTGTAGCAGCTTAATGCTACTACAAACACTAAATAAAGGACCATTCTTAAGTGGGGTTTGTGGCTAAATAGATGCTTTATCTCTAGCTATTTCTTTAGGTGTCTTATGTTTTCTACCTCTATTAGGCATTTGCCTAGGTCCTTTAGGATGTGGTAAATCACTTGACATGATATTCCACAAGCCTCTTGCTATCAAAAGATTCTTGAGTAGAAAACTTAAAAATGGATAATTTGGAGCTACCTTCAATATGCTCATCAAAAGATGAAATTGCCAAAACAGTGGATTGATCACGGTCACCCATGATTTGGATATATTAGAATATCAAATCGCTTAATAAGATAAAGTTTGTACACAAAGTACTTGACAAGAAACCCTATGAGCTTTTTTGACCTTGCCAAAGCAAATCTAACCCTTCACTCTAGAAGGTGACATGTTACACTTAAGTAACCTTAATACTCAGGAGTCAGACTAGATTGCTAAGAAGTACAAGATGCTCTTCTAAAGTCAAAACTAAGTACTAGATTGCTAAGAAGTACAAGATGCACCCAAGTCCCAAAGTACATACACAATCTAATGAACGAGATGTAGTGCAAATAGGAATGATTACTCATTTGAACTAATCAAGTTATCAACCTTGAACTAATCAAGTGATCAACTCTAAACAAATCAAGTACTAAATGGGAGCAAATCTATCACGAAGAGGAGCAACAAGATGTGCTAAACCTAAAAACAGATGTGCATTATATAATAAAGAAATACAAGTAGGGAGCACTAATGTGAGCTCTAAAACCTGAAATTTATTATAAAAGTTGAATAAAATTCAAATTTGATACCTTTCTCTTTGAAACAAGCTCAACTTTGTATTAGGTTTGACCCTCTTGGAAAGAGTTGACCAACATTGACCAAACTTTGACTAGAGTTGATCATCCTTGAAACAAGCCAATCAGGAAGCAAGACAAAGTGGGGGAAAGGAAGAGAATGGCTAGAGAGCTGAAAACATGACAAGAAACTGAAAGTCAAACTGAGTTGACCACAATCAAATAGAGTTGATCAGCCAATTCCTAAGATCCTTGAAGTCTTGCTGAACCTACAAGAACTAAATCTGATACCAAATTCTTAGCCCGGATAGAGAGTTAATAGCACAGATAAGAGGATATGCACACATAAACCAGAAAATAAATCATACAATATACAAAGTATGGTCAAAAGTCATATGCTCCAATTCATGATAATACATGTACAAGATAATGATATGCTCCAATTCATGATAATACATGTACAAGATAATGATATGCTCCAATTAATGATAATACATGTACAAGATGATGATATGCTCCAAATCTAACTACAAAATAACACAAGAAATACTCACAACCCATGAAAACCCAAGAGTGCATGTGAAAGATAAGGGGTAAGGCATGAAGAGGCTAGGCAAGATAACGATCTCTATAGCAACCTCTTACGAGAGTGTGTGAGGAGAAAAGTGCCACAAGGCATAAGAAAACAGTGTGTGCTGAATAAGTGATGGAATATAGGCTGAATGTTGAAAATTCAGTCTATGTGCTGCGTATGTGAGTGAATACTAGCAACATATGCTGTAAAACACCTCTAATGTAGATAGTGCAAACAGTTCTCCTCTTCATGTAGATGGCTGCAATTACCTTTGTCCAACAAGAAGATAATGTAAAACAGAAAATCAGGAGTTCACTGAAAGCAAAGCACATGAAAGTGTGTAGAAGAGGTGTAGGCGAGATGATTAGCAGCACCACAGCAGCCCACGACAGCTCCACAAGATTGTGTGTAAGAGATAGTCAAAAAGAGTATATAATCATGCCTTTATATAGGCAACCAGCAGCCCCACAAAAAAAGCCTAAAGCATAGGTGTAAAAATTTGCACAAAAGCCAGTAATAGGGCTGTTATCATTATTTTTTTTTGTCTAAGCTTTGTTTTAGCTTTTTTTACATACATGTAGCTTTATTTTAGCCATGCGTCATGACTAATAGCCTTTGGATCTTCTTTATCTTCTTTTTCACAAGTGGCACGTTGAAAAGCATTTTAAAAGCTGAACTTTGGGTTTTTAATTTGAGGGTTTTTCATTGATTAGATTTGCCAGTGTTATATATGGTTAGAAAGCTCTTATTGAGTACATGAGGAATATGTGCGTATCTCAAATACCATTTCTGGGAAATGTTTTGCTGAAATTAGGGTTTGTTGGAATTAGAGTTTTCTGTTCACTATGACATTGTTTCCAACATAAATCTGGGAACGGTTTCCAATTTTCATAATCCATTATGATTGACTCCATCTCAAGCTTAAGCTTCACTTGTGTCACATGTGTGTCTATTTAATCTTATGTCACATGTGTGATGTGTGCACAAGGCACATATGTCATGACTCATAGATGCATCGTGAGTCATGATTTATGCACTCTAGTCTATGTAATATGCACATGCCACCATAGATTATAGAGGCATAATGCTCTTAAAGTTAGTAGTAAGTAGTTACTCAAGTCACAAATAGTCTAAGCAGCACTTTTGGCTCCAAATTCCAATGTTTTGACGTCTTTGGTTGCTAAGGGCAGCCCTCTTTGGTTGCTAAGAGCTGAAGCTCGAAATGGTTAGGTCATATGTGGAAGAGGCACAAGAATCGGTTGTAGACAAAAGAGAAAGAAAGAAGAAAGAAAGTCATATTAACGTCTACTTGAGGCCAAACTTGGCCTATGAGACAAAACCATGTACAAGTGTAGTACCCCTGTGCAGAAAATGAAATGAAAAAAGTACTTACTACATAAAGCTATATCGGGCTGGAAAAGGCTATATCGGGCTGGAAAAGGCTGGGAAGAGGTGGCTCTGCCCATAATGTGAGTGAGTAAAATACCCTAGCTACCGGTGATGGGTAGAGAGAGAGAGAGAGAGAGAGAGAGAGAGAGAGAGAGAGAGAGAGAGAGAGAGAGAGAGAGAGAGAGAGAGAGAGAGAGAGAGAGAGAGAGAGAGAGAGAGAGAGAGAGAGAGAGAGAGAGAGAGAGAGAGAGAGAGAGAGAGAGAGAGAGAGGGAGGGAGGGAGGGAGGGAGGGAGGGAGGGAGGGAGGGAGGGAGGGAGGGAGGGAGGGAGAGAGAGGGGGGGGGGGGGGGAGGGAGAGGGGGGGGGGGGGGGGGAGGGAGGGAGGGAGGGAGGGAGGGAGAAAGAAAGTCATATTAACGCCTTTTGGAGGCCAAACTTGGCCTATGAGACAAAACCATGTACAAGTGTAGTAACCCTGTATAGAAAATGAAATGAAATAAGTACTCACTACACAAAGCTATATAGGGTTGAAAAAGGCTAGGGAGACGTGGCTCTGACTCTGCAGATAATGGCCACCTAATGCATGGGGGATCCATAATGTGAGTGAGTAAAATACCCTAGCTACTGGTGATGGGTGGAGGTGGGTGTAGTATGTGGCACATCGGTGGTGGTCTGAGTGCGTGTAGTATGTGGTACATCGGTGGTGGTCTGAGTGCCTCCTGAAGGAAGACAACCCAGGGGGTGGTGGTATGCCTCTGCTCCATCATGCGGTCGTAGGCTGTCCTGATGCGTGAGATATCCTCCTGATATAGTCGTGGTCGACGATATCCAACCATGCGTGGTCGGCGTCGTGCTCTCTGTGCTGCTGCCTGGTGGAGCGTGAGCCCTATAAATGGACCTCTTTGATGTAGCTCAGCTCGCTGAAAGAACTCAGTAATGGTTTGCTGGGTAGTCACCCGTGTCTGATGTGTGGGCGGTAGTGACCACTCTCGCCTCTCGTATGCTCCTGTGAGGAAACGTCCCAAGTGCCGCTGATCTCCCATAGTCATGCACAATTGGAGGGACTCCTCTATCTGGAACTGTGCTCGTAAGTCTAAGTATGCTGGGCATCTGATAACAAAATGCTCCTCACTGTCTATCTCTGTCTGGCATACTGTGCACCACCTCTCCTCACGGGGGACTCCCCTGGACCGACCCCTCAATCTCGAGCTGATGTGATGAAACCCGGAGCTACCCAATGACGACTTGAAGGTGGTGGGGAAGGTATCTCTGCATGTATCTCGGAATCTCGATGAAGCCTTTGTCCGATATATGTAGAAAATGCTCACGGTAATAGAGCATTTTCGGTGGTATCCCTAGGGCTCACCCATGTCCTCTGTATGTATGTATGCCATATCTCTTGGTGAATGACCCTATTCCTCTCCTGATGAGAGCGAGTAGGTGGGTGCCTGTAAGTCATACTGTAGTGGTGGTAGCCTATCCATGTCAAGACCATGGTGGGCCCGCCAGTCTCGTGTCTATGCATACCATGAGGAGGTGTCTCTTGCTAATGCCATATCACGTGATGCCTGGGAAGCACGATAAGCAATGTGCTCTGTATCCATGCTCCGAAGTCTGTGTAATAGGCATACTGTTTGGAATAGTGCCTCAACTAGCATCGGTGGTGCAGCGAGCTCTGCTCTGCTCTAGATGTAGCTAATCCCGGCCCCCATATGGCTGCCCCATACATGAGCGCTGGCGTAACTAAAGTGTCAAAGAGCCACCCCTTTGTGTGGGGCTCCTCAAAATATGCCTGATGGCACTGTCTCTCCATCAAAGCTAGTGCTGCATACCCACGTATGATGCGGTCATGGGCTGCCTGAGACATAGAGAAGACCCCCGATGCTGTTGTAAATGTCACTCCTAAGTAAACATATGATCCGACCACCTTGATCGGTCCACCTGCTGCTCTGAACAAACTATGTCTGCGTACCTGTGCTGATGTATGAAAGATCATGACCTTGGTTTTACCAAGGTTCACAGATAACCCTCTGTGTCTGCAAAAGTCATCTAGGCCATGTAGATGATGCTATAGACCTTCTGCAGACTCTGAAACCAGTACAATATCATCAACATATAAAAGAATATGGATAGTGGACCCACGTACCTCAATGCCATCACTCCCCTGTTGCTGTATGAAGTCCATTATCTCATCAATGTAGAGACCAAAGAGGGTGGGTGAAAAAGGCACCCTTGCTTCACCCCGATAGTGCTAGCAGGTGGATCCGATAAGCCTCCTAGACATCTGACTCTCCCAGATACTCTCTTGTATAAGGCATAGATCCCCCATATCATCTCCTGTGGAGCTCCGATATCAAGTAGTCGTATGAAGAGTCGTTCCCTGGGAACTGTGTCAAATGCTTTGCGGAAGTCCACAAAGCAGCAATATAATCTCCTCTTCCTCACTCTTGCCTGGTAGGTCAGGCATCTCAGGGTGAAGATGTGGTCAATGGTAGAGTAATCTCGTCTAAAACTTGCCTGTCTTGGGGCCCTGATACCCTTCCTCTCAGCAAGAGTACTCAACTTTGTCTCTAGTACCGCCCTATATAACTTGGCCAATATAGGGCCAATCATGATCGTTCGGTATGTAGCTGGATCCATAGTATCACCTGACTTATGAATGGGCACTATGGTGTGCTCAATCCATGAGTCAAGGAACCCTTCGACCAATGCACGGTTGAAGAGGTGGGCAATGAGTGCTGCGAGAGTCATCCCTCCGTAGATGAGGTGCTCTGCCTTTAAAACTGAAATGGTCATGAGCCCTGCATGCTGTAGACGAGCAATAGCGCGTCCCACCATAGTGGGTGTGAAGAAGTCAAAGGTGGTAGGACGTGAGCTCTGTGGCGTGGGAATGGGGGGCTGGTTTGGGATCTCGTATAGGCTCCGTGCATAGCTATGTCAAGTGCTCGGGTCTCAGATGGGTGTCTGCTGTCTCCTCTCTCTCAAATGTCGCCACGCCACTACAGTGTTTCGACTCATGAGCAAATGGTAAATATCCCAGTACTGTCTCTCGTCCCAATCTCATCGTTTGTGGCGAGTAAGGCTCTGCATGCGACGCTATGCCTGTGTGTGTGTGTTATATCCCCTCGATGCTCTAAAATGCGTAGGTGCTTCCGTAGCTCACGACAATCTGCATCATACCCGCGGTTCTGGGGCATGGATTATGTGCATGGAGGGTGTATATGCGTGCGGTATGGGAAGCTGCAGAGAGCTGAGTCCTGTAGGATGGTGGTGATCTGTTATGTTAGAGTGTCCAAGGGTGAGAGTGGATCAAGAGAGAGTAGGCAGGTGTGTAAATGGTGTGCATAAACGTGTGAGAGCTCGTGTGTGAAGTGTATCGTGGTGTGTGTCTCAGTGGGTGAGGGAGGGTCTAATAGGAGATGGAAGCGTGAATGTGATAAATGTATGGTCAGCACCAAGTGGGCGTCGTCCAATACTAAGTGAGGGGATGAGTGAAGCTCCAGAGATGGTACCCAAAATGTAGTCGACTGTGCTCTCACCTCCCCCGTGAGGGAAGCAAGTAAGTTCGCCCGATCCTGGCCAACGGTGCATCCTGTTATATATAATGAGATGGTGTCTGCTGCCCAACTCAAGTAGGTGTCTGCCATATCCGATGGCATCCTGACCCATATCTCTTGGCACTCCACTGATGCACGTCTCCTCTGGATCTCTGCCCCTCATGAGATGTGGATGATCCATGTCGTATACCTCGCATTGACGTGACTTGGTGCGGCCATTGAAGTCCCCCATAAGGAAGGCTTCACCTAAGGGGTGAGTCTCTGTCTTGAATCGATCCTCCAAAGTCCTGTCGTGCATATCGGGATCCACCTGGTGGAAAGTAGCATATTGCAATGTAAATCAAGCTACCTGGTGCTATCTCTATGCGAACCCACATGTATGGTGCCTCCTCATCTCTCCCTATGATATGGATCCAGCTCTGTATCTCCTGTCTAAATATGATGGCAACACCTCCCGACCCTCGTGCTCTACTCTGTCTCATTGTGGACTTGAATGCAGATTCCCAGTGAAAACCTGCAATACGTGGTAGGCCTCTCTCTGGGCTCTCATGTGTCTCTGTAATGCAAACAAAGTCATGTGACTCCAAGATCTCCTCGAGTCTGTCTGGTCGTGTCCAGAGTGCCCCGCTGCAATTCCACATTGCTCCTCTGAGTGGCGCCTCCTGGTGTAATGATGTCTCATAGGCCGCGCGGCCCTATTTGATAGGGCGTGCATCTATGAAGATCTTACCATCCCGATAAAAGGCCTTCCTTCCCTCTCGGCGTGCCTGGAGTATCTGTGGCATGCAAGCACGTCGGTGTGCTACCTGCATCCTCGTGAGGTCCTTGTCCATGTAGAGAGCGCCGCGTGGTAGTCCATGTAGTATTGATCGACGTCTAAAAAAGGCGGTCGGTGTCTCCTCGAAGCTGATACGAAGGATGAGTGCTCTTGAACGAGACGTATCCCTCCCAACCCTCCATGCACATGTGAAGCCCTCCATGCGCATGTGAAGGGCATGTTCTCGTATCCAAGGCGGCAGCAAATGTCGGTGGCGTCAACAAATGTCGGTGGCATCAGCTTCTGGTGATGCTCCCTCCGATAGGCCCGTAATCCGAATGTGGAGTCTTTGAATGTGTCGAAGTCTCTCCTCTTCTAGTGTATCCTGAACTCGTGTGAGTTATTCCTTCTTCACGTCTTCCTTGACTTCCTTCTTCACTTCTTCTTTGACCTCCTTTTTAATATTTTTACGTACCATTTCCACCTAACTATTTTGTGTTGCTTCTATCCCTAATCTGATGTGTTCTTGTACACCTATCTTCCAATCATTTGTGATTTCTTCTTTCAAGTCATCCAGCTTTGTTATCTCTCCTTCTTCTTTGGAAATCCTGAGATTAATGATTTCTTCTTGAAGCCTATGTATCTCAGCTCTCATTTCAGCTCGGTCTTCTTCAATAATTTTGACATGCTTTTCTAGGGCTCTTATTCTATCAGTGGACTACCTCATTTCTTGATTAAGTGCCTTGTCTGCCTCCTTCTTTGCCTCTCTGACTGCTTTACTAATCATGTCTTCCACATCTTTTTTTTCGAGCCGAGCCATGCTGCTTCGAGGAGAGAGAGAGAGAGAGAGAGAGAGAGAGAGAGAGAGAGAGAGAGAGAGAGAGAGAGAGAGAGAGAGAGAGAGAGAGAGAGAGAGAGAGAGAGAGAGAGAGAGAGAGAGAGAGAGAGAGAGAGAGAGAGAGAGAGAGAGAGAGAGAGAGAGAGAGGGTTACGGTTAAGATTTAGGGTTTCGGGTTTCGTTTTAGGGTTAGGGTTGGGATTTAGGGCTAGGGTTAAATTTAGGTTTTTGGTTTAGGGTTAGGGTGGGAGATTAACTTAGGTATTTTTTGTATGGAACATATAGGGATCACTTGCCATCCGCGTCCTTTCACAGGATTGTAGTGCTAGTCCCTATGAAAGAAATTGGAGCGCTTAAGCACTCTTCCAAACAAAGAAGAATCGATTATCTAGTGCAGTTGGAGCGACTAGTATACTGCTATTGAAACTTGTGCCTTTTGGAGACCGGAGGTCACACAACGGATTTGCGGTAGGTCAACATTGACCATATAGACATAGAAAAGGTCCATGAGATGCCTGCTATACCTTTAGAGGAGTTGGACCTTTACAACATGCTATATCCGGAGGTGACGAAGCCACAACATTAGACTCGCTCCCAGAGACATTCTCGATCACGAGCCATAGATTTTGCATCGACTTCAAGGGTCTCTAGTAGTTCTGCTCCACATGGTAGAGAGGATGAGGATGAAGATGAGATTTCATTAGATACTAAATCAGATTCTGATGATTGACTCTCGGGCCTTGGTTTATTTTGATTTATACTTGTATATTTATTTGGACATGTCGTATGACTCATGAGTCATTGATAAGGGATTATGGATATGTATTTATGACATTTAGATGATATTATGATTGTCTTGACTCTTGACTCTTGACTCTTGAGGTGACTCATCTATTGGATTCTTCATTGTAATTGTAATTTGTGCTCACTTCCATATGGAGTATTGAAGTTTTAATGGAATTTATTGAATAGTTATATGAATTAGTGAATATAAGTTTTGATTTTGAAATGTGGTCTATTTAGTATTGCCTAACTTAAAAGTTACTGTGCATTGTGATCAAATTTCTAAGTTGAAATGCAAGTAAGAAGTCAACGTCGGACAACCTATATATATGATATGTTTAAATCTTGATATATAATGCTTATATGTGGTTTTTGATTTATAAGAGGATTTATACACTTAGGGTACCTAAAATCTAAAAAACTAATAAAAAATTGATTAAAAGAAGAATTTCTACGCAACTTTATTGCAACTTCTGGTTTGCAATTTCATCATGTTACTAACACGTTGCTAACGTGTTGCCTACGACGTTGCCATCCCGTTGCTAAGCACACTGTTTGCAACAACTAGATCCACAAAAAACATTCAAGTACAGATGCTTCACTAGTTTGAAACCCAATTTACTTTTCTCTGGGACCAACCCTTCTGTACACAGGTGTATGCAAAGGCATCTCTAATATCACCATTAACCATTGGCAAAAAACATGCATGGTTGACCCTCGACACAGTTGAAAAATGATGCTGATGATGGCAGTTTAAATTGCTTGCAATCTTTTCTCTTCCTTCTAGGACGAGATGGAATGAAAAAATTGATTGCAATTTTAGTGAGAGTTTGTGAGCTTATCTTCTTTGATTTGGATAACCCCCTCTTATGTGTCCTTTCAAAAGGGTTTCTGGTTTCATTTAGGAATGAAACAATCAAACAAGCAGAGTTCATGGGCATTTGTTAAGTTTAAAACAAACTTACTCTCCTATGTTCTACATATTGTTCTAACAATTGCTTTACTGGTAACTGTACTGTATTTAACTTCGAGTTTCAGATGGTTGAGATTATCACACAACATGAGGGGTTTGATATTCTGATTGCAATTGACATGCTGGGAAAAGAGGAGCTTCTCATTTTTATAGCACAACAACTCAATACAAAGGTGAAGATCTTCTTGGGGTCTTGTGCTTGTTTGCTGAAATCATGGAAGCTCACTCTTTTACTCAATTCAATTGCTCATTACAGATTCGGGTCTCACCTGAACGCATGTTAATTATGGAAGTTCTGGGGATTGCTGAATATTTTACAACAGATACATCCATCACCAAGATCCGAGCTGTTCCCAGGTATAGTGTGTCCCACAAGACACTCAGTATGCTGAACGAAATCAGACCAACGGTGGCAGTCGTTCCAAGTGGACTCAATAGCTTTTGCAAAATGATGTCTTCCAGTCCAACTTTTTCCAGTAATATCCATGGCAAGCCGGAGATAAAAGTAGCTTTAGGATCACCGAAGGGTAGCAGTGACATAGCATGCCTAGAGGGGAATAATTGTGAGATGAACCAAATTGGAGAAAAATGCATCCACTATGTGCCCTACTCCCTTCACAGCTGCTTCAATGAACTTCAGCAATTTGTGAGTTTTATCAAACCTCTTTCTGTGAAAGGTAATCTGAATTTTCTGCACCTTTGCGTTAGTGCTCTCTCTGATAAACAGGTTATACACAGAAGTGAGGCTAAGCATCCTGCTGATAAAGGTAGTTTCCCACCAAATGAATATTTGGATATTATCAGCAGAGATACTGCATCTTCAGGGAGAAATATTCATTACAACAAGAAAATAAAGAGAAGTGATTTAAGAAGAGCTGTATACAACCGCTCACTGCGAAGTTGGGCACTTCTTCGAGCAAGAAGGGCTGGTGGAACGTTTCTTTGCTCTGATGATTGAACAGAATGTCCCATTCTTATATCGATTTTATATCAGAAAAAACTCAGTTGTTTATTCAGTTATTTGCTCACTTGTTGATTCTGAGGGAGACAGATGAGCTTGCCGAGTTTTACTGTGTTGGTAGGACCTTGGAACAGAAGACTGCATCATATTTGTTGCGACCATTGATATTTATGCATGTAGAATCAGGCACTACGGTTAAGCGAAACCCAAGCGAGAATAAAGGCCTTTTGGCATCATGTGGTTTTGTCATAGGAGGTTAATGAGGGGAGTGCAGAGGGGGGCTTGCCGCCTTCTATGGGGTCTGAGGGGCCTATCTCGCTGGCCTAGAGGGCAGAGACAATAAGACTTCTCATCGTGGAGATATTTTTGAATCATATATCTTGTTGTCTATTTTTTATATCATGACTAGAGTTATCTGTATCGACTCCCATGGTAAAAGCTATACAAGCATGTCCCATGTTGCGCTTTACATATCACTGCTCACTAGTAAGCCCTTCATCTAGAGTCTATCGAGGTCTCCATCTAAGATCCACATCAAGAGCGCATCGGTGGACAACACCATTGATGTAGCTGGATTACTCTTGACAATTTGAGAATTTGAGTTCTCTTTCTCTCAATTTGCATCTATCTTTGTCTGTGTTTTTCTCTCAACTTTGTCTATTGGTCTATTTTATTGTGCTATTATTTTCTTACATGGCATCAGAGCTTAAGAGGCTCTGAGTGGTGCAGAGGCAAAAATGAAGAGGTTTCAATGAGGAAGGAGAGAAGATGTCAAGTAGTGTGTCATCATCTACAATTGGGAATCAAGGTGGTTTGTTAACAGGAGTAGGTGGAGCACAGACAAGAGTAGCAATGATGCCGGTCATCCCAACATTGCGGATACGACCATCAGTTTTCACGGAAGGTAAACTTGATGGTATGAATTACACCTTGTGGAAGTTTAAAATCATTTCTATCCTTGATCCATATGAGCTTCTGGAGATTGATAATGCGCTTCAAAAAAAACTTCATCCAAATAATCTTGGTCGAATGATTCCTCCTGATACTGATCTTTTACGTGCTTGGAAGCGTAAAAATGTATATACACTGTGCTTTAGTTACAAGTACTAGTAGTAGTGTTCTGGCTCTCATTCAAGATACTATCAAGGCATGTGAAGCATGGAATATATTGAGAAATCAATATGAAACTCAAAATCAGACACATATTAGAACCTAGTGAATTAGCTAGCAACAGAAAGGTTTGTTGATGGGGAGATTGTAGAGGTGTTTATCACTTGCATAAAGAATCTACGAGATCAAATGGAGGAAGAAAGTGTACAAAAGTCAAGTGAGGAGCTAGCTCAACATTTTCCTCAAATTTATCAACGAAAGTTTGATGGTTTGATAACTGCGCTTAATAGTCAAATCAGACCTCAATCTCTAACTTTTGAAGAATTCAGTGCCTTTCTCATGGAGGAGTTGCGGCTCAAGGCAAGGAGTGGTGAAAGCAAAGGAGACACTGCATTCACAAGAAATTCCAAAGGAGGCAAAGTGGACTTTTCAAAAGATGGATACAAAAAAGAAGAGCGATAAAGAGAAGTTCATGGGAGAGTGTTTCCACTGCAAGAAGAAAGGCCATATAATCCAAGACTATCATATCAAGACGGTAGAAGAGAAGAATGGCTCTTCAAAAGGTGGCAAGGGCAAAAAGTCTTCCAACACTGTAGAAATAAAGCTTGAGTTATTTGTTACGATAGAGGAGGTATGATCCTCAACTGAAGATTCAAGAATAGATTACTCATGGGTGTTCGACACTGGTGCCTCTCGTCACATGACGAGTAGAAAAGACCTTTAGAGTTAAAGGAACCCATCACAGTAAAGGTAGGCAACAATGCAAGATGCCCTATAGGGGGCGAAGGTACACTTTCTTTCACTAACTTTAATGGGGATGTAAGAAAGCTTTAAAATGTGTTGTATGTTCACAAATCAAACAAAATCTACTTTTAGTAACTTCTAAATTGATCTAGGTCATTAAGTATCTTTCAATAAGAAAGAGCTAAGATTATTTATAGTAACAACAATGTTGTTTGAAGTGGCATAAGGAGGAACAAACTTTATGAGTTATGTACTCTGACAACCATTACAAGAGTGGGCAAAAGTAAGCTATGCCATGAGAGATTCAGCCACATCGGATACCCTATACTAAAGGAGATGCATCGTAGGGGTATGGATGCACATCTACCATCAATTGTGGAAATGGAGCCATGTGAAGCTTACATGATGGGCAAGAAACAGAGGAAGGTGTTTCCACAAGAAATAAAAAATAGAGAAAGCTATCCTCTAGAGTTGGTGCATGATGAATTTTTCGAAAAAATGCCCACATAGGCCTTGGGCAGATCTTCCTACTTCATGTTACTTGTCGACGGTTTATAGCAAGATGTGGGTGTACTTCGGTGGCGATAGTGAGTTCACATTAACAGAGCTTGAAGATTTTTGCAAGAGTAAAGGAATCAATCATCCTCATAGTGGCTCATAGCCCTCAACAAAATGGTATCGCAGAATGTCAAAATCAAAGCATCCTGGAGATGGCAAGGTGCATGTTGAAGGGAAAGGGTTTACCAAATCAATTTTGGGTAGAGGTTGTCAACATTGATGTCTACATCTTGAATTGAAGCTACAACAAGGCACTTGATGAAAAGACTCCACAAGAGGCCTACACTGGTAAAAAGCCATTTATTTCACATTTCAATATATTTGGAAGTGAAAGTTATGTACATGTTCGAGATAGGGAGAGAAACAAGCTTTAATCAGAATGCATCAAATGTATCTTGTTAGGTTATAATGAAGATAAGAAGGCTTATAAGCTTTATGACCTGAGACTAACAAGATCATAACGAGTTGCAAGGTGGTGTTTAAGGAGAAGACACATGCAATGGAGGAGAT
Organism: Ceratopteris richardii; assembly: GCA_020310875.1. Classification (NCBI taxonomy): domain Eukaryota; kingdom Viridiplantae; phylum Streptophyta; class Polypodiopsida; order Polypodiales; family Pteridaceae; genus Ceratopteris; species Ceratopteris richardii. Next base: position 98,160,316 of record CM035422.1, read on the forward strand.
AAAGAGAGCTTCCACTTTATGATGAGACGAAGAGGCAATCCACTATGAACTTGTCCAAAGAATTATCCCTTCTACACAAGAGAAGGAATGATGAGTCTGAAAGTCATCTACGTGTCGTCACCCAAGTGGAAAAGTCATTGCTCCATCGGGTGAGGTAGCTCTATGATTCTGCAAACCCTATCCCACAGTCACTAGAACAGGTTGCAGATTGACCAAGAAGATAACAAAGAATAGAGGAATAGAGACGAGCAAGCGCCCATATTATAAGCACAGTCTTGATAGCTGAGCTCATTCAAGAACAAGCAAAGAAACCAACCAATGTAGAAGAGGCACTCCAAGATATGAATTGTAGGATTCCATGCAAACTAAATACAATAATATCATGAAGAATGGAACTTGGGAGCTAGTGGATCTCCCCCCCCCCCCCCCTCCCCCTATGCATAAAGTCATTGGCACTAAGTGGGTATGGAAGCTAAAGTACAAGACTGATGGTACTCTGGAAAAGTACAAAGCACCAACATAAATATCCATTTTTCAAATGAAATTTGTTTTGATACATCGATCCCCTGTTTGCATGCGAAAAATTCAAGATAGGTGCATAAAAAGAGTCCCATTTTAGTTCTTCTTAAATTTGATTGAGAAAATCAGAATTTATTACGGAAAGGAGATTACATAAAAGTTTTCAACTTAATGTATCATCGATCTTATTTTCCTTACGAGCCAAGTACTTAATGTCAAAATCATACTCACTCAACACTTAATAGGCAAAATCAACCAATGCTTTTGCCTATTGTTAAGCAATGATTATGTGAAAATGTATTTTAGACTCTCATGCTCTGTTTTCAATTCAAACTTAACCCCTAATAGTAGATGTCTCCAATGCTTAAGTGCATGTATAACAAACATTTCTAGATCATGAGTAGGATAATTAAGCTTACGTTTTCTTAAATTTTTGGATCATATGCAGCCACTTGCATCACATGCAACCATAAAAGATTTTTCCATTTCTAGTATTTTCAAAACACAATTTTCAACTACTTTTTGTTTCAATGATTCAAATGATTTTTTACAAACATCACTCCATACAAGTCTTGCATTCTTTTTAGTCAACTATGTGAGGGGATTATCTATCTCGGAGAAATCCGTGATATGTGCTCTTTCATATTGCGTCAATCCTAAGAAACTTCTAATATCCCTTATAATTTTATGAATTGCCTAATCAACTATTGTTTTCACTTTATCTTGTTCTATATGAATTCCCTCTTTAGGTATGACGCTTCCTAGATACATAAGCTTGCCCTTAGCAAAGAAATACTTACTCTTCTTTCCATATAATTTATGTTCTCTAAGAGTTTGCAAAGTCTTCTTGAGATGTACACTATGCTCAGAAGCATCTTTAGAGGCAAGAGAGTTTGTTAATCCAAAAGGTAAAACCATAAACTCGTAGTGGTCATAACATGTTCGAAAAGTTGTCTTGGGTGTATCTTTTGTTTTGATCCTAATTTGGTGATATCCAAATCTTAACTCAATCTTAATGAATATAATTGCTCCACTTAATTGACCTAGTAAGTCATCTATGTAAGGGAGTGGGTACTTATTTTTTATTGTTTTATTCAACCAACTATAGTCAATACATAATCTATAAGAGCCATCTTTCTTCTTTTGAAATAAAATAGGGTGCTCCCCAAGGTGAAACACTTGGTCTTATCAAGCCTTTCTTCAAAAGGTCATGCTATTAATGCTTAAATTAAGCTCCTTTAGTTCATCTATGTTAAATATGTATGATGCTTTAGAATATGGTTCACTCCTCGGATACGGGTTGCTGGCATGGTCAATTTGCCTTAGGTAGGTCTTCTAGAAATACATCTATATATTCTTTCAAAAGATTTTCTACATAATTCAAAAGAGTTTCATCATTATTCTCCTCATGCAAATTGTTCACATACAAATGTTTATTAGCCATCACGTAAGCCTCTAATTATCTGCATAGCAAAAATGAGAACGGGCTTAGGATTATCCATATCACCTAGAATGTGGGTATATTCACCATCTAGCCTTAAAGTGATTGTTCTTTGTTCACAATCAATTTTTGTAGAATTATGCCTATGATTGCATCACTCTGTTTTATTTCAATCACATGGAGAATCCAAGAAAAACACTTGTAAGAAAAAGAAATGTAAGGTTTTCAATGTATCCTTTTATATAGTATAGTCGTCCATCGATCATCTCCACAAGTCTTATTATGTGCATATTTAGGGATATCCCTAAAGTCTCTACTGATTTGAAAGATAGAAAATAATGCATACTATTCAAAGTAATAAAAAATTGATTTTATGCATAGAAATCATACTCGAAATCATAATTATCGAAGCCATTGGGAAAGAACTAGCCACCATGCAACATAAAGTAGATTTAGGGCACTTACCTCTAGCATCTACTTTGTCAATTGATGCACCTTCCTCAATGATGTTTATCACCTTCGATTATGCAAGCTGAAAGATTGCTTTGTTCGGGCATTCATATGTCCGATGCCCTTATTTTCCACAATGAAAATACAAATTGAGTCTTTTTTCCTGCTCAATAAAATTAAGACCTTGCTTGTTATAGATAGGTTGATACCTCCTTGGGTTTTCCACATCACCAGGATTCTTACCTTGATTACTAAAAGATGGTCTTCTTTGAATTGTTCATGTTTGTTGTGGCATGTCTTTGTTGCCTATGTCTTGTTGTGATGAATCTGGTTCTATTTGCCTTTTGCATATTCAAATTCTCCATCTTCTCAAAATTCTCGGCCATCGTAACAACATTCAAGAAATCAATACATCCAGACCCCTTCACTTGATAATGAAGCTCCTCACAAAGCCGTTCAATATAGATTTATGGTGCCTTTTGGTTGCTTTCTACTCCATTCTTTGTGTAATTTGCCAAGAAGCTCTTGAATAAGCTCCTCTTGCTCACAAATTTTTTCTATCAAACCTTCCATGATTGTCGATGATCGATTATGCTTTGATACCACTTGTAGCACTTTCTCAATCACAAGCTATTCCCAATCATAAACAGAGTTGATCGTCCCCCAAAGAAGTGTGCGATCCACCAAATTTAGTAAAAGTCAACTGTCCACATGTTGCATGCAAAATTTTTGCAAAAGCATACGTTTGTAATATTCATGTGCTTTCTTTAGCGATACCTACAAAAGTAGAAGAAAAGCAACAAAAAGACATATCCAAAGATATCCATAAGTATGCATGATAACATGTATGCATCAAAGACATGGATTCAAATAATAGTAGAGGAGCCTATCTTTTTTTTTTTTGTTTCTTGAGTATTGGAAAAATCCATACTTTTTTGAGCCCTACAACTAAAAAAAAATGCAGAATTCCAAAACGCTTGTGAGGGGGAAAAATATTCAGCTCTTTGATATGCACAATAGTGTTAGAGATACCCTAGCTCAAAATCTACCTTTGAATATCACTTTTGAGCCGTGCAAGTATAGAAATTCTAAGAGAATAAAATCAAGGAATTATCTCATGGTGAGCTAAATGTAGAGCCCAGATTGAGGTACTTAACA